>CP129452.1:18440000-18525000 GCA_030445155.1 Quercus variabilis | reverse complement strand
CTTCTCATGTTATAACTATCAATTTAAAAAAAAAAATAGAAAAGAAAAAAAAGAATTGACCAATAATTTAAACACACCTGGTTATAGCAAAACTAATTTGGCTTTATTTATTACGTAATATATATATATATATATATATATATGCGTGTGTAATTTTATTTTGGCTCAGGACCCATTTTTATATTTTTACAAAATAGAGGGGGATCACATAAATTTCTTTTTTTTTTTTTTTTAATATATGCATAATTTCCATATAAGATGGTCATATGCTTTTCCTTTTTCTTTTTTCTTTTTTGGATCAAAAGATCATACTTTTTTTATATATACAAAATAGGAGATTACTTATATTTGAACCTTATGTATCATTTTGATCTAGGGCCTTTTTGTATCAAAGTCCCATTTATTGAAGGAGCCTTTTGATGTTATTGGAGTTTAAATGGTTATAAAAGAGTTTTTCAAGGACTTTAGGAGGTCTTTGGGCGGTTAAGGATGCGCATCGCCAAGTTAAAAATACTATAACCTTTTGTTTGAATGGAGAGAGATGGAAGGTGAGGAAAGGGAAGCCCTCGTTCCAACTTCCAAACATATCATAAAAGAAAGGAAAAAAATTTCTCTTTGTATTTTTTTCATTTTTATAATAAAATTTTCATTTTTTAATAGTTATTAAATTTTAAAGTTGTGGTTATTTAATATTTAGTATGTTTAGAAATGATTTAAGGATTAATTAGTCACATCATTTATTTACATTTTGTTGTCATTAGTTTATTTTAAAAAATATATAAAACATTTTTAAAAATAAATATTAATTAATTTTTCACATTCTAGATACTGTATACTCATATTTTATACTTTGTGGTCACCATACCCGCAATAGCATTTTGAAATAAAAAGTACAAAGTAAAAAAAAAAAAAAAAAAAAAAAACTCAGTTTTTATCTTTTCTCATAAAAACTTTTTTAAAAATTATTTTCTAAACTACTAACTTTTCCCAAATTTGTTTTTATTTATAAAACGATTAAGTAAGTGCGCACCGAGAACGAGCAGGGCTTCCGGAAGAGCACCGAGAATAGGAAGCACCAGTCCGCCCACAAAACCAGGGCCAAGAATTTCCAGCAAGTGCTCGCTCCCATCGGACAATGACTTGGCAGCTAAGTACATGAGGTACCCGTACACCACCATGAGGAACAGGTTTCCCATTAACGAGGTGGTGCACGGCAAGAACCCGTAGGTCTGGTCGCAAGTTGACGTTGAAGTTGAAGACTTGCCGGAGAGTCGGTTGAGAACAAGGTAGGAACCCCAACCGGAATCGCTGTCGTGGACCCCATCGGAGATTAGATCAGACGATAATGGATGGTACTGGGTGAGGAAGCGACCGTAGGTGGGGACACAGAGGATTAGGAGGAAAAGGCCGAAGCTAGAGACGGATAGGTGGTGGTTTGACATGGTGTTGTGGCTATCTGTTATGTATATAACATAGGCAGAAGAGTTAAGCGAATTGTGGTAAGAGTCAAGAGAGAGAGAGAGAGAGAGAGAGAGAGGCGTTGGAACCGTGTGATGATTGTGAGAAACTGTAGGTGTTTGAGAAAGTCCTAAGAGAGAGCAGAGAAAAGGAAAGGAAAATGGAGAGATGGATGACAATCTGAAATAGCAGCTATTACTCAAAACCGAGAAGAAAATTTTGGTACAATACAGAAAGAGTGAGAGGTAAGAGCCTACTTATACAAGAGAATGAGCACTTTTCTAATTTTCCAAAGCAAGCGCGTAAAATGAAAACCTAGTTCTTTTTGACATGAAGGGTCCGTTTGGATTGAGCTTATTGTTGCTGAAATTGAAAACTGAAAACTGAAAACTGAAAACACTGTAGTAAAATAATTTTTAAATGTGTGAATAGTATTGTAGGACCTACTTTTAATATTTTTTATTACGTGAATAGGGCATGCACAGTGCATAAACAGTTTATACACTGTTCACAACAGTAAATTTTGCCGCTAAAGTCAACGTAAGAGGCCTAAAAAAAAAAAAAAAAAGGCAAAACGCATTTCAACAAACGAGGACGCCAAATCCAAACTGCACCGAAAGTAATGTCAGGGTGCTCAAATCATGGAGCATAGTGGGAGCTGAGGTCAGAAATGCTGACGTAATGGGTGGCGGATATATTTAAACACGTTTACGTGCCATCCAATTTTTAATACCACTCACATTATGCATAATTATAAAAAAAAAAGTTTAAAATTTACACAATTTAATTTACACAAGTTGATGCGATTTTTAAGTTGCATTGAGACTGACTCCAAAATGGAGATTTTCAAGGTATTCAATGCCCGTAGGCAGTGTCTCTAACTCCATGCAGTCGGCAATATATAGGGATTGCACTTTTGGCATCACCCTCTCTTATTATTATCTCATTCAACTCAGGGAAATTAAGGATCGTCAAACTTGTAAGCTTAGGAAAGCCTGTATGGAAAACCATTTGTTTTCCACTATAGGCATTGTTAAGTAAGAGACGTACCAAATTTGGCAAAGCAGCAATCTGAGAGAGTACATCTTCTTCCAACCTCGACCAATGCAGATACAAAAATGACATATATTAGATTTACACAATTTACGCTCCATGTACACACTTCTTTTGAAATAGTATTTTAAAAATAAAATTTTAATTAAAATGAAGAAACACAAGATTTCACAATTTCAACTAAAATCTTGTTTCATCTACACAACGTCTAAAACTGTTAGTATGCAATAGTACAAAATTACAAACCCAACAAGACAGTATCATGTGAGACACCGCCATATAGCACAAACACGAGATAATTACTGCAACCCAATAGTCTTAATGATGTAAATTATTGGGCTGTGCTCCACTTTATTTTGATTCTGGAAACTATAAAATGATTAAAACTAGTTTTCGTATAATGTTTTTGTTAATGGACTTTTTTCATGAGAAACAATTAGGTCTACGAGGAGGATTGTCGAATCTAAACTATTAGCATATAATCCATACTTCTCTACTATTTTCTAAGTTCCAATTATTCATTGTCTAAAAAGGCTGTGATCCTTTTTTTCTCTCCACCTCCGTGTGGTGCTCTCTACCATCTCCGTATGGTCCTACCTTCCACCTCCGTGTGGCTGCTCCACCTCAGTGTTTTCTTTCTCCACCATCTTTGTGTGGTTTCCTCTCCCCACCATTGTGTGGGTCCTTTTCATAACCAAAACCTAGATCTCATACCCAAATCTCAGAAGCCATACCCATCAATATTTCCCATCAATCCTTTCCAACTTTCTTGTCCCAAATCTTAGATTTCATACCCACTTATTACTCCCAAATCTCGCGATTTTGATCAGGGAGGAGACTTGCTTTGCACCTCAGTGGGTCTGGTTGGAAGTCTTTGTTCAACGGCCCTTCGTCATTCGTGGGGACTTGTTGCTAGAATCGCCCAATTTCATTGGCTAATGAGTGGATCGACGCCCTTATTGATAAGATTCATATTTCCCCTTCTTTTTGTTGTGATTGTGCTAGGTTGTGGTCCTTTGGTTGTTCTGGGCTGGTTGAGTTGTCAAGCTGTGGTTTCTTTTAATCTCAGCATGCGTTTGTTAGCCTGGAATTGTAGAGGTATAGGTAGAGATTCAAAAGTAAGAGCTCTAAAGGAGCTAATACGAGCTTCAAACCCGGATTTGGTGTTCTTATATGAAACAAAAGTCCAGTCACCTAGAATTAATAGTATCAAAACTCGTTTAAACTTCTTTGACTGTTTTTATGTGGAACCCAATGGACGGGCTGGGGGTTTAGCCTTGTTTTGGAGAATGGGTGTTGATTTGGAGATAGTCTATTTAGACAGCAATGTAATTGCTTCACTAATCTATTCTGATCCAGAAAGATCTCCATGGATGTTGTTTTGTGTATATGGTCCTCCTAGGAGAGCCAAAAGGAAAATATTTTGGGCAAAGGTTGAAGAATTGGAAAAATCTTTTTCAGGGCCTTGGGCAGTAATGGGTGACTTCAATAGCATCAAGGGCTTAAAGGAGAAAAAAGGAGGACGACATGTAGGGGAAAGCTTAGTTAACAGTCTCAGGGATTTTATAAATAATACAGGTGCCATTGATCTAGATTTTATTGGCCCGTCCTTTACCTGGTCCAATAGACGTGAAGGTCTCGCAAATATTAGGTAGAGGTTAGATCAGTGTTTATGTGATCAAGAATGACAGACTCTCTTCCCTAAGGCAGGCATTCGACATCTTGTAAATGCATGTTCTAATCACAACCCAATCCTCTTAGATACCCATATGGAGATCATGAATCTTGATAAGCCTTTTTGTTTTGAGGCTATGTGGACTAGGGATGAATCAAATAAAGAAGTAGTAGAAAGTGCTTGGCAAACGAGAGTAGATGGCCCTCAAAGTCTTAAACTGGCCAAAAAACTGGATGCAACTAGGAGAGATCTTAAAAGATGGAATAAGAGCTGTTTTGGAAGTTCAAGAGAGAGAATTAAAGAATTGGAGCAAAAGATAGAGAAAATTCAGAGTTTAGAGGCCACAAAAGAAAATTTGGAGCTTGAAGTTTTGCTGAGTTTAGAATTGGATGAATGGTTGGCAAGAGAGGATCTAAAATGGAAACAAAAATCTAGAGAGATTTGGATAAGAGAGGGTGATTGGAATACTCGTTTCTTCCATCTCTCAACTTTGATTAGAAGAATGAGAAATTGTATTCAAGAAATCAAATTGGAGGATGGATCTTGGATAAATGATGGGGAAGGTATTCAAAAGTATTTTATTGAGAATTTTAAGGCTCTTTATCAAACTGGTTCTCCTAATATTTCGGAAAATTTGGAAAACTTAATAGAGCCATGCATCACAAATATTGAAAATGATGAACTATGCAGGGTGCCAACGAGAGATGAAATACGGAAAGTTATATTTGAGATGAAGTCTCTTAAAGAATTGGGGCTAGATGGTTTCTCAGCGCTTTTCTACAAACACTATTGGGAGACAGTAGGGGATCAAATCGTGTCAGCCACTCAAAGTTTTTTCAAAGAAGGAAGGTTGATTAAAGAGTTTAACCAGACCTTCATCTCTCTAATTCCAAAGAAGAAGGGAGCATGTAATTTTAACCAATTCCGGCCTATTAGTCTGTGCAATGTGTGCTATAAGGTGATCTCCAAAATCATTGTTAACAGGCTAAGACCCCTCCTTTCAAAAATGGTGGATCTAGCTCAAGTAGCTTTTATGCCAAATTGTTGGATAACAGAAAATATGGCTCTCGCTCAAGAAGTATTGCATAGTTTTAAGAAAACACAAAAAAAAAAAAAAAAAAAAAGGGTTTTCTGGGGGTTAAGCTAGATTTTCAAAAAGCGTATGACCGTTTGTAATGGAACTTTTTAATCATTGTGCTTAAGGCATTTTGGTTTAGTGCTAAATTCACAAGTTTGATCCATCAGTGCCTCTCTACTGTCCATTCTCAATTTTGCTCAATGGTGGCCAATGCCCAAGCTTCACACCATCACAGGGGATCAGACAGGGGGATCTCATATCCCCATATCTCTTCATCTTGGGTAGTGAAGTGCTAATGAGGCTAATCAACAGAGAAATCTCTCTTGGGCGGCTGTTTGCTGTTAAAGTCTCAGGTAATGCCCATTATATTTCCAAACTTTGTTATGCTGATGATTTAATTCTATTCTGTAAAGCTAAAATGTCTGAGCTTAATGTTCTAAAAAATTGTTTGGAGAAATATTGTGACTGGTCGGGATAGGTCATTAGTGTGGAAAAGTTTGGGGTTTTTCCTTCTAAGGGAGTCAGCCAACAATTTTTAAATCAGGTTAAAAGCTGTTGGGGTCTAAACAAACTTCCCCCAAACTCAAAATTCCTGGGTGTGCCTCTGTTCTTCTCAGCAAGTAGATCCAGGGATCTAAACCCAATCAAAGAGAAGTTAGAAAATAAACTCTCGGGTTGGAAGAGTAAAAACTTATCCTAGCAAGGTAGAGCAACCCTCATCAAATCAGTTGGTCAAGCCATTCCAGCCTATTCAATGACAGCCATTCAATTTCCTAGAGAGCTTTGCAAGCTCCTAGATGCTGTTGTTAGATGGTTCTGGAGGAACCCAAAATCTAATTTTGGCTTGTTCATGACACCTATTGCTTGGTCATCCTTATGCTAGCCCCTAAAGGAAGGAGGTTTGGGTTTTAGAAAATTCTGGGACTTCAATCAAGCTCTACTTTCCAAGCTAGCCTGGTGGATTCTTTTAGAGAAAGATTGTTTATGTGTTAAAGTGCTCAGAGCAAAATACAAATTAAGGGGCAACTAGCTCAACCATAAGATTGTGGGGTTTCCCTCCAAGATTTGGAGAAGTGTAGAAGGTACGAAATCTCTGCTTGCTCGCAATGCCTGCTTGCTGATAGGAAATGGGAACACAGTCAGAATATGGGAGGACCCTTAGATTCCAGATCTTCCTAACTTCATTCCGAGTCCAAGGGAGGGGACCAGTCCAGAAATGGAACTTATTGTTTCACAACTAATCAACCAAGAAGGTTGGGATCTTATCAAATAAGAAATAATTTTGATGAGACTACATCCCAGCTCATCCAAAACATCCCCCTCTCATAGCTTGCTCCAAAAGATTGTTGGATTTGGATCTCCAATACCTTAGGGGAGTTTTCGGTCAAGTCTGCTTATTGGTTAAGTCGAAACATTAGCCCTCCCATAAACCAAGATGCGATTTGTCGCCTCATTTGGAAGTCAAAAATCCATGAAAGGCTTAAAATGCACCTGTGACGTATTGCGGCTAATTGCTTACCTACTAAAGATTGTTTAGCCAGATTCTGTGATTTTGATGATATCTTTTGCCCTCTTTGCAAGGATGCTGATGAATCTAGCCTCCATCTATTCATTTCTTGCCCTTTTACAAAAGCTGTGTGGTTTAATTCCCAGTGGGGTCTAAGGTTAGGAAATCTGAACTTAAACTCTCCTTCTCATCTTATTGGGGTCCTCCTTAATCCTCCCGCTGAAGCTAACATTGTGGGAGTTAAAAGGAGTGAATTATTATTGTTTGGGGTTGTTATTTGTGAAGCTATTTGGAGGACTAGAAACCTAGCTATCTTTGAAGGCAAAGAAACTAATCCAATTGAGCTATGCCAAAAAGTTGATAAGTCCATTGTTGAGCACAAAATGTCCTTAGCAACCCATTCGGGTTTCCAATTGCCGAAACTAGTTCAAAGGTGGAAGAAACCACCTAGAGATTCAATCAAAATTAATGTTGATGCTGCTTTCAAAGATGATAAATCTTCCATTGCATCAGTTGCTAGAGATTGGAGAGGTGAAGTGGTTTTTGCTTATGCTAAGAAAGTATATTCCAACCTCCCTCTTCAGGCAGAAGCAGAAGCCATTAAATGGGCTTTAAGTTTAGCTAAAAGTATTAATGTAGCTACTATGATTGTGGAGAGTGACTCCAAAGAATGCGTAGACGCTCTAGCTCCATCTGGTAAACAAGTTCCCTAGAGAATTAGAGATATGTGCAATGAAATTCTCAACTGTTTGTCTCTTATTCTTGGTTGTTAGATCGCCTGGATCCCTAGGGAGGCAAATAAAGCAGCTTATTCTCTAGCTAAGTGGTCATTTGTAAATAATATTTTTGGTTCTTTCGATGTAGGTTTCGGTCCTTCCTGTTTTGAGCTTATCATTAAGGAAGAGGCTCTTGTTCCCTCCTTGTAGTTCTGTTTGTCTTGTGAATAAAATTTCTTACTCATCAAAAAAAAAAAAAAAAAAAAAAAAATTATTCATTGTCTAATTTTATGTGTCCCATTTAAATCTAAATTTTTAAATTTGTGCTTGGTGAGTTATTTAGTGCAAAAGACAAGGAGTCCAGCATGGTTCAAGAACCCAATCATTCATCTAATCTATACTTCTATACCATTTTTTTTAAGGTCACATAACCTAGGTTAGTATTAGACAAATAACTGCTCCAACCATGCTTACTAATCCACCACCCCCAAGAATTAATGCCGGCGCCATTGGAACATACTCGGTTAAAATCCAATTTTTTTTATTGATTTAAATCCAAAAGTCATAATTTTGGTCTTTGGATTGCTCTAACTTGATATCATGCAAGGGAATAGTGCTTTAAAACATTCAAAGAACCACAATAAGCAAGTTTCATTTTTTCTATTTATAATCTAAATAAGTAAATATTATGTTCTGGGAACTTTTTAGTCTATAAGTTTGAATAATCTAAATAAGTAAATATTACAACAAACTCTATAAGTTTGAATTATCTTTTGAGGGCCGGGCTCAAGTTTGACTGAAGTTGAATTCGGTTTTAGTCTTTCTTAATCTTATTATTATGTGCTTCTATTAAAACCTTCTTCGCATAACACGGCTAGAAACTATAGAAAACATGATTTATTCAAACAGGTGCAACGCCCTATGCCACAGTGGCCGTGCATCCCAACAAGCTGGCAGACTCTCATGTTAATGCAACTAAATCAAACAATGGCAAGTGGATGTGACCTACACTACAGTCTACAGACAAACAAAGGCATGGCGTGCTATTCAATGGCTGTTAAAGCTGGAAAGTAAAATTGTAATAAAAGAGCAGAACCACAACAAAGGCATGGTGCTATTCAATGGCCGTGCATCCCAACAAGCTGGCAGACTCTCATGTTAATGCAACTAAATCAAACAATGGCAAGTGGATGTGACCTACACTACAGTCTACAGACAAACAAAGGCATGGCGTGCTATTCAATGGCTGTTAAAGCTGGAAAGTAAAATTGTAATAAAAGAGCAGAACCACAACAAAGGCATGCTGCTGCTATTTGAGTTCTATGAAGTTTTATTTATTTATTTATTTTTAATCTCAGAGCATCAAACGACAAAGTAATGTCTCTATGTAGTCCTGGAATCATGGTCGTTGGACCTTATATTTTGGTGGGGTTTGGATTCCGCGTTTGTGTTTTAGCAAACGCGTTTGTTTGTTTGTTTGTTTTTTTTTTTTTTTTTTCTTGCCGCATTTTTTGACTTTAAAAGACAAAAAATTTGTGCATAAATAGTAAGTGCACACTGTAATAAAAAATATTAAAAATAGGTCTTACCGCACTATTCATACATTTAAAAATTATATTTTTTATTTTGCTACAGTATTTTTAATTTTCAGTTTTCAGTTTTCAATTTCAGTAACAATAAGTTTAATTCAAACACACCCTTTATGAACCACGATTAAAGTCAAAAGTCACGTGGAGGCCATTAGAATAATTTTCCTAATACCTAGGTTCGCTAATTAATCAAATAGTTTACTAAAATATAAGAAACAATAATTAATATAATTGAAAATTCTCCATACAAAAAAAAAAAAAAAAAAAAAACCTAATAATCAAGTGATGGGAGGAGAATAACTTGTAGTCATCACCTGAGTCTAAACTAATTTCTTTTGGAATAAAAGGAAGGATGAAAGTAAAAGGTACGGTTAGTTACATTAGTTCTAATTTTCTTTTCTGTTTCCATTAAATAATTTAAAATAACTTTGAAAGAAGTTAAGGACACAGGGGGATTCTGTAGAACCTATTTTTTACCGGCTATAAAACATAGCTCCACCCTTGGTTGTCATTAATTATTTGGAAACAAGGATAACAGAAGATTTTTTTGGCCATTTATGAATAGATTTTTTTTTTTCCTTTTGTTTTTTTGATCTATCACAGCCATTTATGAATAGTTGAAGGGGGAAGGGGGTGCTAAATGCAACCTCCTTAAAGTTTAAGGATGTTAGTCCATTTTATCCCCAAAAAAAAAATTATTGGAATTTTTTTATATAAAAAAGAATAATAATATGTGGTCAATTCAAGAAATCCCATAATTCTGTAAGTTTTCTATTCAACTTAGTGTTGATTTCAAGCAACCTTGTTAAAAATCTTATACCTCAATTTGTAAGATAAATTTAGAGTTGCAGAATAAAATATACGTACTTCCTCATAGTTGTTTAAGTGTTTCAAGAGAAAAAAAAAAATCACTATATGATAGTGTATATAAAAGGGTCTTCTAGTTTATGGCATTTATCTCTTATATATATATATATATATATATCCATTTGATGGAGACACAAGCTATATATATAGGCCAAATTAAGGACCCTTTTAGATTAAGATTTGTTTCATTACTATTCTTCCATCAAAGAGTTTAAAACTTGTATTTTCAAGGTGTTTATTAACCAAAGGTGTTTACCTAGAAATTGTTATTCACTATAACGTCTTTTACAAATAAAATTCTTATGACATGAGTTTTCATTTATCACTTAAATGTGGGCCACAAACTCTTCTCAAAATCTTATGTTCTCCCACTTGGCCCACATGACATTTAAATAACTTGATAAGTGATATGCATTTAATATGGCTATGATATAACTCATGTCAACTAGTTGTGAAATACTCTCACTCAAATAAAAATTCCAATACATGAAAAATGGCAGCAATACCCTTAATTATAATGAGTACTTCCTTCTATGTATTATAATATATGGTAGTCCTTATATGAGTACTTTATGAGCCATTAATTCTTTATAAATAGACTACCTATTTGCCATTCGGGTCCTCCTTTATACATCCCCATAGATATATCATCCTTATATATTATATCCACAAATATAATTAACTTAATAAAAATACTTTATTTGCACAAAATAAAAATCGTACATTTTCTTCTCCAAAAATAACCAAATATGTGTCCAAAACATAAAAAAAAAAAACAAGAGAAATATATAATTAAACACCAAATGAGCTAACAAGTACCATATGTCCAAAAGGCTTTTATACTGCAAACATTTAGTTATGAAGCTAGTACATCTACAACTTCCAAGTATACAAAAGTAAGACACTTTCTCTCTTCTATGGCTTGTAGGAGAGAGAGTTTTTCTTCTCTCTCCCTCAGTAGGAGTTTTCTTCCCTTTCCCTCAGTAGGAGTTTTTGTTTTCTCTTTGCCTTAATACAAGAAGGTTTGATAAAACCCACTCAGCAACATGGATCTAATAATCACTAGGAGATTTCATCATTTTCAACTTACTACAAAAGAGGAAAATGATATCTCCATCGCAACCACAAGATCAGATCTCTTAGAGGTGTGCACACGACCCTTCAAGTCCACTCAAAGAACTGCTTGGAAGGTGGGTTCGAATCTAAGGTTTGTAGATATGGAAATAAAGGTCTTCCAGTTAATGTTCAGTTTTTGGTTTCTTATGGAGTGGCTTCCTTTCTTTTGCTTTATTTGTGGTGTTTTGAGTCTTCGTGTGGCCGAATGTCTTTGGTGTTTTGGGGGTTGGACCAAAAAAAGCAATGGATTTAAGGAGGGTTTTTGAGAAACATTGTGCTTTTAGCAAAGGTGGGTCGGAGGAGGAAAGAATGGAGGAGATCACAAATGTTCAGCACACTCCGGTGGTTGCTAGTCAAGCGTGGCTAGGTATGGTGCAAGCGTGGCATTCTATGGTGTTGTCAAATCACACTAGCTCCAATGTTGTGCTGTTAGAGAGCCAGAGCAATGATACTCTCGTATGCCTCTTGAGCCTAGCGCCCTCTTCTGTTGTGCTTTCACATGTTTCCCAATGGTCCTCATTGAAGGGTAAGGAAGTGGTTGACAAAGCCTTAGATTTGGGCTTTCCTTTGTCTTTCTCTAAGGCCCAAATATCACCTAGACCGGAACCCACAAGTATTCCCTCTCCTTTTAATGAGCCCATCAATACCCTTTTATGCCCAAAGAGTGGGCATTTAAATGAGGTTGCTAGAGCCCAAGAAAAGAAATTCCAAAATTTTAATATGCAAACACAAGTTAATTGCTGGGCTTTCGGGTTCGTTGAGGAGATGGATGTATAGTTGTTTTTTGTTTTTCTCCCAATTGTTATCTACTTTCTTTGTTGTATCTTTTTCCAGATGAATGAAATGTTTATGCATTTCTCATAATAAAAAAAAAAATTCCAAGTATATAAAGTAGTTTAACACATAGCAGCGTGAGTGAGATAGGAAAAGAGTAGTAGTGCAAGCGAGATCATTGAGGTCAACAATCATGGACTGGTACATACGGAAATGATCAAATAAGAGTTTGAGGTAAGTAGTTTGTATTCGTTGGATCTTAACTTGGAAGATAGAATGTATGTGGGTATAGAGAAGAGTTTGTTAAGCATGGAAGTGCTAGCTTGTACGTTAAAAATTTTTGTCAAAGCCATTTTTGAATATTTCAAGTCCATTTGGGAAGAGTTTATTTCAAGATCATTGAGGTCAACAATCATGGATTGGTACATAAGGAAATGATCAAATAAGAGTTTGAGGTAAGTAGTTTGTATTCGTTGGATCCATTTCACCCCCAAAAAAAGATATATTAGAATTTTTTTATAACAATAATAATCTAGAGTCAATTAAAGAAATCCTAGAATTCCTAAATTTTCTATTGCTTAGTGTTGATTTATTTTTTCTCCAAAAAAAAAAAAAAAGGCTTAGAGTCCATTTGGGAACAATTTATTTAATTGAAATTGAAAATTTTTTGTTAAAAGTACAATAGATAAAAGTAAAAGTTAGTTAAAATAATATAGTGAGACTTATGAATAATATAAAAAAGAGTTGTAAGATCCATGAGTAGTAGCAAAAATAAATTAAATAGTAAAATAAGATAACTTCAAACTCTAATCTTAAACACAATCTTAGTGTTGATTTCAATAAACCTCACTAACAGTGGCGAAATCAAGAATTTTTCTAGGAGCTAACCTAAATATACCCATATTTTTTTTTCCTTTCATTTTTTTGAGAAAGAGGAGAAAAGAGACATAACCATATTCTTAAAAAAAATAATAAAAAATAAAAAGGCATTCTTATACAAGTTAACTTTAACTCTTCAAAGGCCCATAGTTCGGCTTTTTGGGCCCAAAAGGCACGATTGCAATTTTTGCGTTTGGTCACTTTTTCGTATTGGACCATCAAGCAATACAAAAACACAGCAAAAAAACATTCTCTGGGGTCCTTAAATTAACCGTACATTTTTTTCTATAAATCCGATTTTGCCTTCTTCCCTAAACACTAAATCCAACACTTTCTTTTCTAGAAGCAATAAGTTAGCTAACTAGTTTGGTAACCTTCACTGAAAAGTTAAATATAATACTAGCCTCGTCGCACATGCTTCGCGCGTGAGATGAGGCTTTTTTCTTCTTCTTTTTAATGGTCCTATTTTGTAGCAAAAAAAAAAACATGTTTTTTTTATTTTAAATATATATATATATATATATATATATATATAATTTTTGTTTTGAAAATTTAATTTATAAGTAGATAAAAGCAATTTGAAAATCAATAAGAGAGTGACCCTATTTTTTAGACAATATTTTAGTAGGAGTTAAGAGTTGTATTTTTACCAGATTATCTTTTAGTTTTGTCTCTACTTAAACATAGGAATATAGGGGTATTTTAGAACCATAGAAATGAGGAATCCAAACAAGAAAAGCCTCTTAAATAATAGTATAGATAATACAATAGAAAAACATGCTAGTGCTACAAGCCACTAATCTGTTATTGTGAATGAAAGTTGTGTCATCTACAAGCTAAATAAAGTAATGAACATTTCTTTTAGAAAGATACTTTATCCAAATAGAGAGAGATATCAGGGGCAATAGATAAAACGGAATACAGAGACGCAGATACACCACTGGATCGGAGGTAGTCGGTCACCGTTTGTTGATTCACTTGAATGGCGGTTGGAGTGGCGAAGACAACAAGAAACAAAGCCAATTGTTGAGTTGTTGCAGCGTTGAGACTGCGACGGCGGCAACCAATATACATTAGAGATTTTTATTTTTGCTATTTGGAAGAGCTAATGGGCCAAGGAATAGACCAGGTTTTTTGTGGGATTATCTTAACAAATTTTAAGATATGTGGGAAACATTCTAAAGTCTAAACACATTACATTTTTTTTTTTACTACTATCAAATTCTAGGAGGGGTTAATAAGTTAATTTAAAGACAATTTAGATATAATTTTTTAATTTTTTATGGTAGTAAATGAAATTTTCGAAAAGCTAGCGGTGCCATGGCCCCCCTGGCCTGCCTCGACGCTACTCCATCACTGTTTGCTAAAAGCCTTATACCTTGTTTGACATTAGTTGAGCTCTTGCCTATGAATCCTTCCCACATTTGGGTCATCTTGCTTATGAGAGTTGGCCTGTTGGATATTTGGGTGATATGATTAAGTCAACCAAAGCTTCCTGTTTTCAAGAGCTAAAAACAACTTTTGTTATTGTGTTTTCACAAATCTGGGTTGTGATTTACGTTTTGACGATGCTATTAGTGGGTTTTAAAGTTGATTTGGAAGTTTTTAACTCAGGATTTTTGTTGATCAGATGCAATGGCTTCGTTTCGTTGCTCGGAAGCGATGAATTTGGGTGGTTATTTTTTTGAATTTGAGTAGTTAGTTGAGTATATATAAAAATTCAAATTGATGTAAATTTAGGGAAATCTAAATGTTCTTCCTAATTTGAGAGAAAAGTAATCTAATTTTTTTCGATATTTTTTAATAGTTTATTTTTTATTTTTTACAAATTTCAAATTTTCAAAAATGCAAAAATTACATCATTTTTGGACAATTATCAGCAACCTATAATGGAAGTTGATAGAATAAGTAAATTAAATAAAATTAAAAGTTAGAGAACTAAATTGAATGAAATTCAAATTATAAGACATAATTAATTTTTATGCAAAATTAGAAAATGCAATTTATAATTTAATCTCTCTTTTTCTAGTCAATTTTTCTGTAAAAATATTTGAGAAATGATTGTCCGGCATCAATTTTGAATCTTTAATATAGAGGCAAAATTTAATTCTTTGCAACAACCAAAACACTAGTAGATCACCCCTTGACCAAGAACTCCACTAAAATTTTCAAACCTGATATGAGCCACCAGAATTTACTAACACCCCTTACGCAGCCTAAAACCACCAAATCACACGATAGCCACCCCACTCAAATGAGCGATATCAATAATAACCCAAATATGAAATTCCCGAAATATATATTACAACTAATAAATAAATATATATATATATATATGTATATCAAATCAAAATTCTCACCACTGCAAGTCTGCAACCTTTATGACCACGGGGATGATTGAAATTTGATGTATTTCAAACCTTACAAATTAACATTTTTTCTCACGCAGGTGAGCTTTACTTCTCATATACTGTGAGCTCTACTTTCCATCTTTTTCTTCCTATCACGAGGGAAGTACAAGAGTGTGTCCATTAGGCGAGTGTGTCCAAACAGTAAGGAGGCAAACATTAGACTCTACCATGGAGGCTGAAGTGCTTGAATGTATACATCACATGAAACTCACTATGGAGGAAGATGAGGCTATGTCAATCCGATCAGTGAAGAGAGACAAAATTTTAGAGGAATTCTCCCTGAGCCTCATTGGGAGATTTCTCACATCGAAGCAAATAAACTTACGGGCTACAAAAAACTTGCTGCGGACTATGTGGAAATGGGTTGAGGATATGAAGATAATTGAAGTGGGTGAGGGGATATTATAGTTCAAATTCTTGATGGAAAGGAAATTGTTGTGGGTTTGGAATAACAGGCCTTGGTGTTTTGACAACCATCTCTTGGCTTTGCGAAGATGGGAAAAAGGGATGTCTGCCAACTCAGTCACCTTCTCAAAACTACCATTTTGGATTCAAGTTTGGGGTTTGTCGTTCGATCTAATTAATGAAAAGGCAGGAAGGGATATTGGTAGGAGTATTGGTGATTTGGTGGAGGTCGATTGTAAAGCTTTCAACTCTGACCAAGCCAAGTTTCTGCGGATATGAGTAGAGGTCCTACTTGATAAACCACTCTGGCGGGGAGGTCTTGTGATTGGCTCGGAAGGGGAGACGTCACGTGTAGTGTTCAAGTATGAACGTTTGGTGGGTTGGTGCTTCAGTTGTGGCTGGATAGGCCATGATCACAGGGATTGCTCGTCACTTGTAGAAGCCAAGGAAGGAGCTCGTCCTTATGGTGAATGGCTCAAGTTGGGGATAAGGGGGAGACCGATGGAGGCAGATGGAACTCAGCACCATGCAGACCGAACCCAACGAACCCCACGGACCAAACCACAAACCACCATTCACCCTTCGTCGGAAATCGTTACTCCTAGCAAACTCGATATCGAAACACTTATGAAACCAAAATCTGGTATTTCGCCGATAAGTAAAACAGTTAATGCCAACCTGGTTTTTTCGGAAACTCAATCATGCAACTTAGGGTTTGTTTAGATGTAGCTGAAAACTGAAAAACACTGTAGCAAAATAATTTTTAAATGTATGAATAGTACTATGGGACCCATTTTTAATGAAAAAGTTATTAAAAAGTGTGAATAGTGCACACTGGAAAAGTCAAACTTTCCATCTGGGAAAGCTGAAAAGTAAAAAAAAAAAAAAAAAGAGAGAGAGAGAGAGAGAAACGCAAACATGTCTGGGAAGCGCAAAACGTGCTTTCCAAACGCACACTTAATGCCCCAATCACATCCCATGAAGGCCATGCATGTTTTCACCATGTCATCACAACTGGCCACAACTAATGCATCAGTTTCAAACCCACAAAATTCAAACACCATTAATTCCCAATCCCATAATGCCACATTAACACAGCCATACCTGGATAGCCAAAACTTTCCACTTTTGGACCAACCAAATTTAAAACCCACATTTGATAGCATCGAGAATCAAGCCAACACATTATTCCTAGTCCTAATTACATATGGCACTCAACAAAATGAAACACAAACCCTAGGCACACCACCCTTACGTGACCAACTTAAACTACTGAAAAAAAAAAACACATGCAGAAAAAACCCATACTTTTCCCAGCCAAAACAAAACTTTCCCCAACCAAAACACAACCCGAGCCTTCACACTCTACTCTTCTGAAAGAGGGCACAAAGAGATAGAATGAAAGCAGCAACCATGGGTATGACGATGCAAAGCGATGCAAGGTGGATGAAAGGAAAATACAAACAGGAATATCAATGGTGGAGGCTGAGGTTCAGCCTCACCGATCGCAATGATCGTCCGAAGTTGGAACTATCGGGGGCTTGGGAATTGTTGAGCAGTTGAAGTCCTCTATGAACTGATGAGGAAAAAAGGTCCCATAATTTTGTTCCTCATGGAAACAAAATTGACTGACAGTAAGGTGAAACTAATTAACACAGAATTGAGGTTTGATGGTATGCTGGCTGTTTCATGCAACGGGCATAAGGGTGGATTGACACTACTTTGGAAGGGGGGGGGGGTGACTGTGGACACACAAACATACTCACTAAACCATATTAATGTGACCGTACACACACAGACTTCACCTATATGGAGACTAACAAGTATATACAGCCACCCGGAGGAAGAACACAAAACTGATACTTGGAGACTCATGAGACACCTATATGCCCGAGCTTTTCTCCCTTGGGTAAGTTTAGGTGATTTTAATGAAGTGCTGGCCTCAGACGAAAAAAATGGTGGAAATATGAGACTGATGGCTCCAATGGTTGAGTTTCGCCATACTCTCCTCCATTGTGGCTTGGTTGATATGGGCTTTAGTGGGTATCATTTTACATGGAGGAATGGTCGGCATGGGGCAGCTTTTGTTGAAGAAAGATTAGATAGGGCAGTTGCAACAACTAAATGGAGTGAGATTTTCCCTAGAGCAAAAGTTAGTCATCTTTCAGTATCCTATTCAGACCATGATCCTATTATGTTGGACATGGATGCTTACGGTAGGATGGGATGCTTTGCAGAGATGAAGGGAGTTCTTGACATGATGGAGCAGAAAGGATGTAAGCCTGATAAGATTACATATAGAACCATGACTAAAGCTTATTCAATCAATGGGATGACTAGCAATGTTAAGGAGCTCCAAAATCTGATTGGATATGCTGAAGGGACTCAGTCATATATGGGGAAGCCCGACTTTCGATGAGGGAAGTTTAACAGGTCATTCCTCCCCGTGATGTATATAAATATTTTTCGTTTAGTAGTGAATCTTATTTTTTACATCACATATTCTTTGTTTAGAAGTGAATCTTACTTTTGAATGTGTATATTTTTAAAATTCAAAAAAAAAAAAAAAAAAAAGGAATCAACATCTTGTGATAATTTTGGTTTTTCAACTTGTCTTGCATCTGATATTGTGCCTTAGAAAGCATGAACCTATCTTCCATTTCTCTTTTCATCCGTAACTTGTAACAATTTTAACATTCATAACATTTAAGAATTACGTTAATTGTGGAAAACCACTTTAAAGCTTATAACTATTGGGGTTACTTGCCCTTGCACCCAGACTTAAAAACATGCAATCAACTCCCTAATTAAAGTAATTGTGCGATATGCGCCCTGCAATCTAAATAAGAAAAAAAGTATGATATTTGATATGGGGCTAAAAATATTGTTTGGAAAAAGTAGATCTATGGATATGCTAATAAAGAAGATTAAGTGTGTGATGCCTTAGGCCTTGGCTCAGTTGCTAAAAGAACAGAGTGGGTTTGAAAAGGTCCCAGGTTCAAATAAAATTTGGGTAAAGATGATGAAATAAGTGAAAAGCTTTTCCTGCAAAAATTTGTGGGAGTTTTTGGTTCTTTCGAGCTGTAGATGTTAGAATTTCTTTTCAAGTGTTTCTCTAGTATACTTCCAGCACTATAGGTTTTTTTGGGGGATAATTTTTTTTTTTTTAATGAATGCTCATAATGGCCCTTTTTATATTTAATGAATTGCTAATAAAAATTTAAATTTAAAAAAAAAAAAAGAAAAAAAAAAAGAAGGTGAAATGAGTTAATGTGAAAAGGACTGTGCAACTTTGTGAATCAAGAGATTTAAAGGAAAGGCAATGAGCTAGATTTATCTGAAGAATCGCAAGTTGACCAAGAGGCCTTTTTGGAAGTGGTGTTGATAAGGGGAATTGAAAAGTCTAATGGAGCTTGGAAATAAGTGCACAGATCTTCATTATAAAAGAGTAACATGTTTGATACATATGAATTTGGTTCACCTGCTTACTTATCAATAAGAAATCTTTTGCTGAAAAAAATAAAGTAGTAAATATAAAATATAATTGAATAAAAAAAAAAAAAAAGCGGGTTCCATTTTTTCTATGGTTATTTTTTTTTTAGAGAAGGGGGCAGGATTTGAAAAGGAATATCTTGATCTTGGACCGGTGTTGTGCCTATAAGAATAATGGAGAATCAGTTGATGATCTTCTTTTTCATTTTTTTAGTCACTAGGGATACTGGGTCTTTTGTGTTTGCCTTATTTGGAGCCTCTTCAATTATGCCAGAGACAGTGACAAGGAGAACTCCAGTGTCAGAAGTGCTAATATGGAAGGTGATTCCATTGTGTGTTATGTGGGCAATCTGGCGTGACCATAATCCTAGAATGTTTGAAGGGCTTGAGCATCCTAATCATGTCATCAAAAAATCTGTGTTGAGATGTTTGCACAGATGGATAACTGCCCCTGGCTGTATTCCTTGTCATTTTCTAGAATTTACTGACTCTTTGAACTTAAGTTTGTAATCCTTCAGGTATTTATCAAAAAAAGTTTGTAATCCCCTGGGTGTAGTTTGGTACACATTTTGTGCATTCAAACCACTACTTTTTTTATTAATAAAATTATTTTATTATATATTTTTTTAATATAAAGAGTAAGATTTTTCATATATTCTTCTACTGTATGGGAGTATGACACATTTCTGACAGGAAAAAATTCTAATCACAATGGATTAATATACTGGCATCTTAATTTCCAAAATATATTGAATTTACATCAGGTGATTGAAAGTTCTGTTGAAGTATGGTAATTCATTACTTAAGTACTCATTCAAAATATCAATATATCTGCAATCACATCGGATCAGCTTTACAAATCAAAGAATAAATTGTTATGTTCTTTTTCTTCTTTTTTTTTTCCCCCTTTTTTCCTCTTCTTTTTAAAATAATATGCTCTATTTTGGATGTCCAAATTGCATCATCATTACTAGGTCCCACACCCTCTTTTTTTGTTTCGTCACTCATTCCATGAGAAGGGCTAAAACCTCTTATGAGGTCGCTTCATTTTCTTCCGTGTCCTGTCCCTGGAGTTGAGACTTTATCCAAATCTTAGTCTGCAGTTTTCTCTTCTTCCAAATCGCCTTTTCCATAAATTCCTTTTCTACCATGTGTTGCCCCTGTTAATAACTCCATTTTCAAACCTTTGTCTACGTCTTTTTCACCTTCTGGTTTAGCCTTTTCACCAGATCCCACATTGCAATGTATCTCAGCTTTTGCCTTTTGCATTAGGATTTCTGTCATGGATATATTTCTGTCAGATCTCTGTTTGTCTTTCAGAGTTTCACAGCTTTTTGGTTATCAACCTGTCACTTACAAATTACCCCATCAAGGCTTGGAGAATTAATATATTGCTATGTGCCAAGAGACAAAATCAAGAGTTTTGTGACATTCTTGATGAAAAAAGCATGTGGTACCAGACTGCCAATATTTTTATTTTTTTTGAGAACATGCCATAATGCAACAGAATGTCCACTTGTTTTTATTAATGAGAATGAAAATTTTTCCAAAGAATTTGTATATTGTGCTCACTTCCCAGTATAGTTATTTGTACTAGGAAATGCAGTCTAGCAGAAAGAATAATTTATTTGAAAAGCAATAATTTGCCATTTGCTATGTTGTATATCTTACGGATTTTTCAGCCTCTTTTAGACTCCATGATTCTTCAGCTTTCATCTGTATGTTGCCTGGTCTGTCGCTACTAACCCACTGTCCTTTTACAGAGATATTGTATTCAGATGGTGCACTTGGTTGAAGTTCTACTGCTGCTGTCTTCAGTTTCTTCTTCTCTGCATTAGCCAGATCATCTGTAGGCAATGAATCACTAACTTTCCTCTGACTAGTAGAAACAACTTGACCTTCTGCTAATGTGAGCCTTGGTTTAATTTCAAGTCGAGCTTCTATTGGTCTTGCAGTCGAACTCAACTCTGGAGCTACAAAATATTTGGATTTATAGCATTTCATGTCATCTTGAGTCAATGATTGCTACGAAAAAGCAGAAGTTTTGCAAACAGAATAACTTGGGGAGAGTACCAACCTTCTGCTATAAAGTATGGGATTGGCTCCATTCCTGTATAGGAACCCAGCAAAGGAGCTAGAAAATTATATTGTGTTAGAGCTTTGGAGACAGTTTCAACATACAAATAAAAAGAACAAACTATTCATACTTAGAATTGGGGGGAGTGTGAGGACACATGCCTTGATTAGATTGAGTCAGATCTGGGTTTTTAACTGCATCCAGCTGAGAATCCAAGGACATGTACCAGTCCCTCTCTGGCATAGAAGCAGGTTCAGTTTGTGTCAAGAGGAGCTCTGTTCCAACCTCCCCTTGTGTTGGGAATGGTCTTGCAGTTGAACTCATTGTAGAGGCTAGATAAAAGCAAATTTTGGAGTAATAGCTTCAGAGATAGCTCTATAAAAAAATAAGTAAACAAGTTTTGCTAACTGACCAAGTTCTTTTACGTCAAAGTATAGGGTTGGGTCCATTCCTGTATAAGAACCCAGCCAAGGAGATATAAAAGTACTGAGTTAGAGCTTTGGAGAAAGATTCAACATACACATAAAAGAACAAGTCGTTCATACTGAGAATTGGAGGGAGAGTGAGGACACGTGCCTTGATAATCTTCACCCAGATCTGAGCTTGCAACTGCATCCAGCTGAGGATCCAAGGATTTGTCCCAGTACCGCTCTGGTATAGATTCTGTAAAGAGGCGGAGCGCCTCCGCAACCTCTTCTTCTGTTGCAATTGAACTTGGGCATGGAGCTGAGAGGATATTTTGCTGCTGTTGTTGATTGGTCTTGGCTTGAGTATTTATTGGAAACCAGCTGTCCGCCATTGCCCAAAGTGAACTTGAATGATTTGGTAGCATTGTTGGTGGAGCTGCAAGAGGGATTCCTATCAACTTTAGAGACAGCAACACAGCAGATTATAGAAAAAAGAAGCTCCATACACCTATCATTAGAGGGAGAGTTCATACTTAACACTTCGATATCTGGTACTTGGTTTAACATTGCAGGTGAAGTCAATGGCAGATCTGGAAAAAAATTGCTCTCTTTCTTTTTGGTAGCAATACATGGGGCTTGTGCTCCTGGTAGCCTTGGTCTGAAGCTCCTCTTTTTGGTAGGAAAAGAAGGGCCTTGTGCTGCAGGTAGCCTTTGTCTGAACCTCTGATGTGCTTCAGCTGGTGTTGTAGTTGAATTTTGTACAGAGGCTAAAAATATATGGAATCATTAGCTTACAGGCAGGTTATTTATTTAACACATTAGCAGGATGGGAGTTCTGTACACCAACCAGCATTATTTTGGGCAATGAAATCTTCACAGTAATGAAGCAGGTACTCATCATAAAGATCAAGCAGGTCACAAACTGCCATATTTGGGTAAATAACATCACGGACCTCTTCCCACAATCCTTCCTTCTCAAGCTGCATGATTGTTCACAGGCACACAGTGTCAATAAAGATGGCTTTATAATCTCCTCCAGAAATTAACTCAATGCAGCCTAAAATTACTTCCACAACAACCTTTACTCAGGCTAGAAAAGTGACCGGATTTTGATACTTGGACATACACTTTAGATTGGATAATTCCATTTTAATATCCAACAACGTGCAATTCTTATCTTACTCTTTGGAGGCAGGTATTGGATTTCTTGGACTTGGACTTTGTCTTAGCAGCAGCATAGCAGTTTAATTTATAGATATTCGGTGAAGAGCATTTTTTATTCCTCACCATATTAGCCTTGACTCCATATTGCATGCTGTTGATCGTCATAGATCTAACTCTAGATGGGCTACTATTAACTTGAATTAAAATCTAGTTTCTTAGCTCTCTTTCAGTTTCTAAACCATGCATTTTCATGGTTGCAGTAATTTCTTCAATGCCACTGTCTTGATCTTCCAAAGTGAAGTACATTTTTTAGAAGTGTGGAGGCCATAATTACTATGAAAGTGGGTGGAAGTAGATTTAACTTTTGAATGATCTTTGCTAGTCTCGTATGTCATTGCATCAGAATTTTCTTTAGTAAGAGCACAGATATATATATTGATAAGTAAAATGAGCCTTTTGAATATTACATTTAACTAATCTGGGATTGGAAAGGTTTCAACTTCTAACGTTTGTTCTTCCCTTGGTCTCCTTCACATTGCTTACCAATTCTCATATGAATACATGTTTAGGCACATGGCAGAACCATGGCTCTGCATACCATATGTAGAGGCCAGGCAATAAACATCTAAAGAACATATACAAAAGAAGTACTAGTGTCTAGTGGTAATTGCTTCATCTCACCTTTAGCTTCCCACCTCGAGAAATCACCTCTAGGAAAAGCCTATGCAAGTCCAGCTCCTCAGGGAGAGTGGGAAGCCTGCAATATAACATTAGAATTTTTATTTATTTATTTTTAAAGGTGGTAGAAAAAGAATATGAAAGAAAGATTTAATGAATTCATTTTTCTTTTGGCTATTATTACTTTATTATTAGCATATCAAAATGATAACGTTTCATGAACCTTTGTGCAGGTATAAGGCCATATTATCAAAGCATTAAACAGTTGACCATAGATTGATAGAATGGATGAAAAGCATGGCTTACTTAGGCTC
The DNA here is from genome assembly GCA_030445155.1 of Quercus variabilis. Lineage (NCBI taxonomy): Eukaryota > Viridiplantae > Streptophyta > Magnoliopsida > Fagales > Fagaceae > Quercus > Quercus variabilis. The sequence goes on along the minus strand of CP129452.1, from coordinate 18,501,340 downwards.
TTTTGTAACAATGTCCTGCATCTGTTTGACTGTGTCGAAGAAGATCTCTCTATCTGTTATATCAGTGGTACCAGCGCAAGCAACTTTTTTAATAGCTAGTCGGACAAAGTGAGCATTGTAAGTGCTCCACCCCAATGGAGAAGACTCTGAAGAGGTTGTCGCCAACTCCTTCCCTTTTTTTCTATCTTCCTCTCTCTGATGGTCAGTCATTTCCTATGTAAAGACTTGATTCAATAATACGTTGATCACTGCCCAATAAGGAAAATGAGTTCATTTGAATCAAATGTGTTATCCAAGAAAGTGCCTGAGTTTTCAATGGCAGTAGTGGAAGCTATAAAAAAATTAGAGAACATACTCATATGGGCAAGAAAGAAGAGTATTGAAATGAAAAGAGCATGATGAAATCTGAATGGAATTGGCATACCCTTTTATGTAAAGTGCACAAGAAGAACCAAGAAACATGTACCAAGAATGAGAATGGGAGTTGTAGTTTGTTGTTTGTGAATAAAGGATTCAAGAATGTCAATGCAGGAGTTATAAAGCTTGGATTTGGATTTGGAGTTTTCAGGAAACTATAGATTGTGGTTGATGCAACTGGGATGAGTATTTATAAGGTCTGAGAAGAAGAAAACAGGTGCAACCAAAAATTCTAAGGTGAGTGAGATCAGGCCTGGATTTGTATAAGGCTTCCCAAGGTGATATATGATTTAATGTAGGTGTGGGAAGTTTGTTTATTATGTGTTGCTGCAGAAACAACATATGACCAATAGGAGAGTGGGAGAGCAGAATGTGAAAGCATGGTAAGAGTACATTCAATAAGATGTCTACACTTTCTTTCGGCTAAACCATTTTTTTAAGGAGTGTAAGGGCAAGAAAGTTGATGGAAAATGCCATATGTGGAATAGAAATCATTGAAGGCTTTAGATGTGAATTCACCACTACAATCAGTTCTAAAAATCTTGATTTTGTGATCATAGCGATTTTCAACAATGGCTTTAAAATATTTGAAAATATTGAACACATCAGACTTGAATTGAAGAAGATAAAGCCAAGGGAATTTTGTAAAATCATCAACAAACACTACATAATACTTGTAGTCATTGATAGGGGTAACTGGAGCAGGGCCCCATACATCACTATGCACCAATTCTAAACGTCTAGAAGATTGAAAAGTAGACTCCTTGAAAGGAATTTAATGCATTTTGCCACAGAGGGAGTGTCTGCAGCGTGATACAATAGAATTTTGTTTTGTTACATCTCTATCAAAGGAAGTTTTATTGGATACAAGAGAAGACAAAGATGAGCTAAGAATTTCATCACTAGGATGTCCTAGCCTATGATGCCATAGCAACCATTTATTAGATTTTTGAATAGTGAAGGCAGGATAAAAAGATTGAGGATGACATGAAGCAGATAGAACAAGAGCAGCAGATGAAGCTTGGAATGACTTGGTGTAGATTGGATAGAGTCCATTCTTACACAAGCCCTTGTAAAGGATTTTCCCTGTAGGAATATCCTGGATATGAAATTTGTATGCATCAAAATAACATGAACAATTATTATAGATACAAATTTTGTGAACAGACAACAAATTGGATGCAATTCTAGGTACATGAAGGACATTTCTAAGCTGAAATTTATGAAATTTGGTGCTGAGAGTAGAATTACCTATATAGTTGATTGGTAAGGATTGACCATTCCCAACTGCTATACGATTTGGACCTTTGTACTGAGATTAGATTGACAATTTGTTGAGATTAATAGTAATGTGGTCAGAAGCTTCTGAATCAGTGAGCCAAGGACCAAAATTACCAATGATGACAGTGTTTGATGCAGTAGCCATTGCAGTCAGTTTTGTTGGTGGATTTTTTCCTTGAAATGCAAAATCCATCCTATGATAGCAATCACTGGCCAAATGTCCCATTTTGCCACAAATCTAGCACTGAAGACAAGTATATACTCCTTTCTGATTCTGTAACTGATGTTGTGATGAGAAATTATTGTTGTTAAAGAAGGATCCAAAATTGTTGCCATTGTTGCTATGAGATTGTGGATGTAGCGTGAAGCTATTAGATCTACCACCACCACCTCTTCCTCTACTAGAATTGTTCCTTCCTCTTCCTCTTGCTTATCCATAATTGAGATACATGTTTGATTGAGAGTTGCCTCCATTTGGCTTAGTATTGGAAGCAAACATTGCAAGAGTATGTGGGATTGAATCTGAGTTGTCCATCATAGCTTGTTCTTTCACTTTGTAACATGGTTGACAACTGCTCATATGAAATTGGATCACTCCTGGTACGAATTGCAGAGCAAAAATGTTCAAATTTCTTAGGAAGGCCTCCAAGAACTATACACAGCAGTTCTTCATTGTCAACAACAACTCCAACAGCAAGGAGTTTATCTCTGGCTATCTTGATCTTCAGTGAGAAGCCATTGACAATCTCATTACCTTTCTTAAGACTTTGCAGTTCAAGCTTTAGATTCAAAATGTTAGCTCTAGAAGTGGATGTAAACCTTTGATCCAAGTTGTTCCAAACTTCTTGAGCATTTGGAATTCCAACAACCAAAGAGAACACTTGAGGTGTTAGTGTGGAATTAATCAAAGAAAGTAACGCTTTATCTTTGATTCTCCATGTCTGGAACTCTGGATTCACTGTAGTAGTTGGATTTCCTTGAGTATCCAAAAGAAATGGACATGGCTGAGGAACTGAGCCATCAATATGCTCAATTTTGCTTCCAGAATAGTCACCAGCTGGTGCTTCCATGGTATGTGGTTGCTGTGATCAAGATTGATTGACATCAAATTTGACATATTAGAAAGAAGTAACAATGGTGATTGTGTTGGCATGATTGGATGGCTTGAGGAAGTAGTGTTAGTGTTGCTTGTAGAAGATGTGGAAGATGCAGAAGCCATGGTGTTTGGCTCTGCTACTATGAAGAAAAAAAAAAAAAAAAAAAAAGCTTGTATGTGTAACAATGGCGGAAGCAGAGAGAGAGAGAGAGAGAGAATGAAAAATTATTGAATTGTATTGCAACAATGACTAAAACATAATGTGATTATATATATATATATATATATATATAGAGTCAGAGATAAGCTTAGCCTAATCTAACAAGCAAACTGTAATTCCGTAATAATAGGAATTAGTTACACTGATTATCAACACGTGATTAATGTGCAAAATACAGAGAAAATATCTGAAAATATTTGAAGTCTTCATCGGTGAGCAACGTGGGCAAGGAGGAAGAACTATAACTGGAACCCTTGAAACGACGTCGCGTTGGATGAAGACTTTAGCTCAGGTGTTGATCCTTAGGCAAAACGTCACCGTATTCATTAATGAAATAGGTGCCGTTTTGTGTAAACTCTGTGACCTGTGAATGACCGTTGAAAACTAGCCATTGGCATCAATCTCTTCTATTATTCTCTCAGTTATTAGAAAAACATGACGCTATTTTTATTACCACTCATCATAACATACTACTTTAACAATTTGTGGAATTTTTTGTGTCCAAACTTATTGAATCTGAAAATAATATCTCTCTGTCTCACTGTTTTTTAAGTATTAATTATGTTTAATCTCTTTTTGGCTGCAAGGTTGATAATAGTTGTGGATACTTTGTTTGGCTTGGCCCTCCTACATGTGCGCGCGGTAGAGAATAGCCGCCTTTGCTTAGAGAGAAGGAGGTGGCCGCAAAGGAGAAAAAATTTTCTCGAGCAATGTGGCTTTTTGCTTTTGCTTTTATTGGATCGACGTGGATGAACGTATTACGAATTATGGGAATTATATATGGGTTGATATTTATGTACCCTTAACGACCAGATTTACTCTTCTTATTTTCTTTTTCTTTAAAAAAAAAAAAAGTTTAATGAAATAAAAAATGTCACTCTTTCACAATTAGACAATATCCAGCTCCAGATACTTTGTAATTTAATTTGAAAATAATTTTTATTTGTTTTTATAAAGACTCATATATAATACTCATTTTGTTATATAATATTTATAATATTTTCCCACACTGTTGTTGTATTCTTTGAAACCCAATTTCCTCCATTCATATCTTATAGTAAATTTTCCTGGTCTTAGAAGTAGTTTCTAACTATTGAGGGGATTTTCTTTACTAATCTAGATATATGAGATTGAACTGAATACTGATTAGACAAGAAACTATATTTTATTATTAGTTTAATATTAAAATGATTAAAATAAAATCTAGATAAAAAGTAGTCTTTATTTTTATAACTAAACACTTATTAAACACTTCCTCAACCACTCCAATCTCACCACCGAATCCCAAGACCCCAATCGCAAACATTGTGTTCATTATCTAAATGAGATAAGATCATTTGTGTACCAATATAAAGAGAACATGATCAAAAAAAAAAAAAAAATGCTAAAAACACTACCATTTATTAAAATTTAGTTACCTCTATCTAGGCCTACATATCCTTAAAAAAACTGATGAATATCCAAAATTATAACATCTTCATGATTATTCAGTTATAAACATTTTAGATTTTACAATTAGAAATTAAGTAGACAGTAACATTTTGATTATACTTTTGCGTTTCCAAAAGAGTAAGGGAACCCTTTTCTATGAGGAAAAATATAAGATTCCTTTTGGAGGGCGGTGAGACTGACATTTTGATCTCCATTGCACCAAATAAAGCATCTAAGATCAAATCATCCGGTAACAAATATATAGTTCTTTACTCAATTGTGCATTAGCAAACATTCTAGACTCCAAAATAAAACAATACCTATTATTATTATTATAAACCCACATGGGTGGACAAGAAAAGTCAAGTTCAAAGAGCATATTCAAAATTGACTAATAAAGCGCAAAATAACTTCACGCGTTTTGTTAAAATATCATTTCTAGTTTTTTTTTTTTTTAGGCTAATTTTTTTTCTTATTGAAAACTTGAATGTTCAAAAAGCGAAATCATCATTTTTTTTTTTTGTATTATTTTTTATGTTATCTGTCGAACAGTGAGTCATGCCATTCTATCTCAAAACCAATCGGTGATGAGGAAGATATACACCAAAATCTTTTATTACATTCGATATCACACTGTGTAAACCTGTTTTTAGAGTAGTTGTATGAAGTCAAATTTTAATCCCCCAACATTATCTTTGTTTTGCTTGTATTAGGAGTATGAAATAAAAGAATTGAAAATTAATTAGTTGCTTCGAATGCACATCCTAAATGTGTCTCAAAATTCCTGTCCTAGTTCATGCTTCACCACTCAACGGATAACACAAGTCTATTTATTTATTTATTTTTTTTTACAAGATATAAATTCTACCTAATCTAAGTGTATATGCGTGTGAAATTCTTTTCTGGAGACTTGAACTCGACTCTTGCCGCCTCACGCCCCACAAGCACATATACTTGTGGAATGACTATCAAGCCAAGGTGTGCATCAATTTCTTTTGTATTCTTAATGCGTTGACTTCTTTTTGAGTTTTAAAAGTCTTAAAAATATCCAAATTGATAGTAGAAAGAAGCCACTGGAGCTAAAAGAAAAGTGCAAGAGATGTGAAATGTCTTTGCACGTTGGGATGGTAATGGGGTGGGATGGGTCCGAAGGATGGGGTCTTCATCCCCACCCCACATGAATTTGTCTTACCTCATCTCCACCTAGCCCCACATGACAGAGAAAATTTTCTTACCCCCATCCCTGCCCTTTGAGACCTGGGAAACCCCGGCCCACCACGTAAAACTCTACTTCTTGTTAATTTGCCCATAACTATTACAATTGTTTTTAATAAAACCTATTTCGTTAATAAAAATATATTTGAAATTACAAATAAATTTATCCCATCAAGTCAAACTAATTTTTAACAAAAATTGAATAATATTATTAAAGTGTTTAACAAGACAATATTACAACAAAAACAAAATCTCATAATACAAAATCAAATGATTCAATAGTATTTTTTTTAGTAAAAAAAAAAAGAAAATGTTAAAATTGGTACCTTATTTCCAACCTTACTAAAGAAAAAAAAAAGAGGCAGAAAGCTTTGTTAGGTAGAATAGAATAAGCTGATGAAATATTTGTTTAAATAATAAGGTTTTAGGATATAAAAAATTTACAATTTAACCCTTATCAATGCGGGGCAGGTTGGGTCTAAAAAGTCTAAACCCATCCTTGCCTCACCCCGCCCCGTGATGCGGGGCTAAAATCTCATTCCATCTCTGCCCCGCCATCTTTACGGGATGGGGAAAACCTGCATGGGGTGAAACGGGGCAGGGCAAAATTATCATCCCTATTTGCACGTGATCAAACTTTCACACCTAACCGTTTATGTTAGTAAGCTAACTTAGATAGTTTTGCCTACAGGATTTTTGTTCAAGGGGTCAATAAAAGATAAATTATAAGTTCATCTGACCTTTTTTTTCCTAATACAATAAATATATTAATTATTTTTGTTAAGCAAACTTAATTATTATTACTTACTAAAATTTATTAGTTTCTCTTTTACTTTTTACCATTTGTTTTTATTGAATTCACAAGATATTTTGATAAATTCTTTTATACTTTCTTTACAATTCTTTAAGTTAATTAATTTGTTAGTTTCTATCCCACTAACTAAGTGTTTACAATTATTTAATTATTTACTAGTTTACAATTTTTTACTTTATTTACAATTCTTTAATTTATAAGTTTACCATTTTTTTTTTAATTGTTTAATACTTTTATTGCCATGAGCCCATGACTGAAGCACTTATTACATAGCCAATAACCACTCTCACTCACAAATTCGGTCAAAGAGTCAAAAGTGGGAGAGGGCTGCGTTTTTCTCTCTTAAGGTTTTAGCTTTGTCCTTTTTTTTTTCTTTTTTAAATTGATTTATGGGTTTTTTTTTTTCTGAGATAAAAGGCCAAAAATTTTCGGTTGGACTTGCAATTTATTTTTTTCAGAGTTTATTCAGCTGGCCTTTAAAAAATTTTGGGTCAGGTCTAGGTGTGCAAATGTTTATTTTAAGGTGTCAAAACAGTAAGTAGACGCGTGTCATCTGTTGAGTAGTTGAGCATCCTCTCAAGAGAACTGGTTTGGCTTCATCAGTTCACCCATTTCATTATTAATCCCAACTTCTGTGTTTTTTGCTTTTTCAATGGTGATTATCATAAAGTGCTTTGAATGAACAAAGATTCAAGAGCCTTTCTCATTTTTCAAATTTTTTTCCTTCTAAGAATTTTCAAAATTCCCATGAGTTGCAAATTCAATTTATATATTCATTGTGTTCACGATCCGTGCACTAAATCATAGCATTGTATAGGAACTAATTAAAGTCACAAGCAACCGGCAAATTGATGCATCTACCTGCCAAACTTTCTCTCATTCTTGTATTTCCTCTAAATAATTATATTAATTTTATTGTGGAAATACATTATTTAGCCATTGTTTTAAAATCTTGCATTCTCTAAAGAATTTCATTATAGAACTGCATGCCAGTACTTATAGAATGACTTACCATATATGATTATTGGCAAAAGACTAAAATATAACTAAATTTTGAAGTATATCTAACACTTAATCTCCTATGGTTATATTATATGTTTTAGGAGTAAACCCTTTAATCTCCCTCAGTATTAAAATTGATATCAACATGTACGTATCTTAATTCTTAAGCACATGAAACAAGTTCGGTTTTCATGTGGGAAAATGTTCCACCTCTTTTAATAATAGCATTTCTTACTTTCTTCAGATTACATGGATACATTGCACCACCAGCCCTCAACCATGTCTTCTTCAACTTCATCATATGCACTGGGAAATCCTTGGATGCACTTTTGTCATTGTGGAACAAGGGCACCAGTGAAGACATCATGGACAGGTGGAAGCGTTGGGAGGTTTTGGGCCTGTGAAAAATATTGGGTATTGTACTAATTTGAAAGAAATTTTTTTTGAGAAAATCTATGAAAGCAACTTTTCTTCCACAATTTTTACAACCATTTGACTTGTGCAACTATAAATTGTGGAGAAAAAACTAGTAGATCCATGTGAAAGTTCACCAAGTAGAAAAAGAAGAAGAAGATCCACTAAAAATTTTCATAATCGTTTCCACAGTTTGTTGACATGTTAAGTCACGATTAGAAAAATATTTTCATATAGGTCCATTATATTTTAACATGACACTGTTTTTCTTAACACCAATTACAACATGTCATCTTAATAATAGTGAAAACTTTTGTGTCCCTAATTATAAACTACTTATTGAATCTGAATATATATTATCATCTCTCTATCTCTCTCAATCTGTTATTTAATTATTAATTAATTTTTGAACCCCTTTATTGCTGCAAGGTTGATGATACTTGTGGATATTTTGCTTGGCTTGACCCTCTCCTACATGTGCACGTGGTACAGAATTGCTGCCTTTGCTTAGAGAGAAGATAGATAGCTTAGAGAAGGAGGTGGCAGCAGCTCATGCAAAGGAAATTAAAATTTCTCCAACATTCACTTTTATAACTAGTACTATTTTTGGGTTTTGTTTGATAATAGTCTTTTGGGTCCTATTTATAGGATGATATTTATGTACTCTTAACAACTAGATATAGTTTTTTTCTTATAATAAGTTTGGTGAAATAAAAATTCTCACTTTTTTACAACTAGAGAATGTCTTGCACAATATTTTGTAATTTTATTTTAATTTTTTTTTTATGTTTTTCTGAGACCCATATATAAACTCAATTTTTTTTTATATATAATATTTATATTGTTTTCCCACATTATTGTTGAATAATTCAATTTCTTAATTCATATTTTATAGTCTAGATAGGTGTTAAGATAAGATGAGACGACAATGTTGGGCTAGATAGGTGTACAATTGTACTTGAAGGTACAAATCATGCTCTTGTTCTATATATTTATGTCCAGATGACGACCATAAAGATGAAGAACGAGATCATCCAAAACAGGTAGTAGGAGAAATAAGGATGATCACTAGAGGGCCAGTCATTGGAAGGTCGTACAAGTCGTTGAGAATGGCATACCAAAGGCACATCAATAGCGTTCACATAAAGCACCCAGCTGCGAAATACCATCATTCAGGTGATGACAATATAACTTTCTCTACACATGATGCCAGAAGGATCAGGTAACCCCATGACAACCCACTCATCATCATGCTGGCAATAGAAGGATACAACACCAAGAGGGTATTAATTGATAATGAAAGCTCAACAAACATAATGTATATGACGGCATATCAATAGATGATGCTGGATCTAAAAACAACTTCGACCCTTCGAATCACCTTTAGTCAGTTTCAGTGGAGACCATATATTCCCAAAAGGCATCATTTCTCTTTCAGTCACCACAAGGACATATCCTACATAGGTAACAAGAAAGATAGACTTTTTGATCGTTGATTGCCCTTCATTATACAATGTGATCTTCAGACAACCAATGCTTAATCGACTCAAAGCTGCAACTTCTACCTACTGTCTCAAAGTAAAATTTCCAACCCCTCACAGGATTGGGGAAGTGCGTGGAGACCAACTGTTGGCAAGGGAATGTTACCAAGCAGTGCTTGCTTCCAAAGAATTGAAACCGTTCAAGTTCGAAAGGAACATGAGAGCTTTAAGAAAATCTCCAAAAGGAGCAAGAAAGGATTGAAGCTGATTCTGGCTTCCAAATGCTATCACGTCGTTGCTCTATTGAGTGATTAACCATTTACAGCAATTTGGTCGAGTATGATCGGTAGCACCACAATGATGACAGAGATGCTACTTTTTCTGTTTAGAAATTTGAGAGTTAGCCTTCTTAACCCTAGGGTTTTTAACATATTTCTTATCTTGCTTAGGGGGTGCTCCTAAGATAGATTTACCCTTGTCTATGTTCTCACTAACTAAATCAGTTTTAACATCATTGTTCTCAATTTCAACATTATTAGCAGGAGGAACAAAAATAGTAGTACTTGTAGAAGCAATATTAGAGGAAGAAAGACCATACCCTAAACCTATTCAATCCGAAACAGATTTCTGAATGCTAAGCATCTCGTCAAGTTTTGCACTTGAAGTCCTCTCCAAGTGAGCTCTGACTTGAAACAGCTCCACTTCAAGCTTCTTGGTCTTCTTAGCTAAGAAATTGTTCTTAAACCTCAATACTCCTATAGTCTGATTAGCCTCATCAAACTTTGTGGACAACTCTTCACGGTCAAGTTTCACATTACAGAGTTTCTTGGTGGCTAGCCTATAGAGTTTCTCATGTTTCTCAAACAGCTTGTATAGTTTCTCATAGGCGGTATGGATATCATCTTGATCATCCATCTTCTCTAAGAGTTCAATATGTGTATAAGACACCCTTGAACGTTTAGACCCCCAATTACAAAGTTACCAATTTAAGCTTTATATCAAACAATTAATATGCGGAACATGATAACAAGCTCATAACAAAATTAATAAACAATCTAAGCCAAATATAAACACATCCACAGTAGTAAATATAAGGCAAAGATAAAGGGAAGGAAGATGCAAACACACGGACAACACACGATGTATTATTGAAGAGGAAACCAAAGTCCTCAGCGTAAAACCTCTTTGCCGCCCTCCAAGCGGTCAATAATCCACTAGAAAATGTAGTTGGGATACATGAATAGCAATAGACCCTCCAATCCTAATCTACCTAGGTACCTAAGCCCTCCAAGCTTCCTGCTCCAACGAGGTTGCGCCGAACTTTTTTTTTTTTTTTTTCTAGCTTATCGGATTCCGCTACTAGACCATAACATCAACCAATGTATATTGGTTCCTTTCAAAATGCTTCCCAACAGCACCAAATAAACCTTCTCACAGACGTGGGTGTGGTGAGATAAGGATTTGGCTAAAGGCCTCTCAAGAATGTAACAATGAAGAGGAAGAGAGTAGAGGAATTTGTAGAGTCTCTAAGGTAAATATTGGGGATGAGACAATCTTGTTTTTCTTTAGGGTTTCTCTCACAAAATTCTCTCTGGAAGCTCTCTCAATTTTGTGGGTATAATGGTCTATATATAGTGGTATGTGTTTGGAATACGAAGAGACAGTTTTTGCCAAACAAGGCTGATTGGCGGCTTGACCTGGCGGCTTGTCCAAGTCACAAGTTCTAGTCGCAACATAACGGCTTGGCCAGCTTGGGACTTTTGTCCTGTAGTGCGACAGCTAGCGCGACCCTTCATCTTCCCTGTGTGCATCTCTCGTGCTAGCATTTGGCGGCTTACCAGTCACAAGTCAGCCGCGAGTCCTAGCCACAAAACTCTACCTTCTTGCACATACTTGAGCTTTTCTTCACATCTTCTCACACACTACCCTTATAATGATCCCACCTAAAAACAGGGTCACTAAGTGCTTAAATTACAAGCAAATTGACACGGAATAAAGCCAGCAAGATGGTTGATAAATTTTAGCCTTACATTCTCACCCTTAGAATCCACTAATTCTTCTTCTTCATCCACGTCTTCAATAATCCCTTCAGTAGAATTGACTGTGGCAGTGAGGGCATTCAGGATTCTGTCATCATCGTTGTCGGAATCATCCTTAGGTTCAATGTCACTCAAGGTTGCAGCAAGTGCCTTACTCTTCCCAATGCTCTTGAGATATGTAGGACACTCCTGTTTCATGTGTCCAAAACCATGACACCCAAAGCACTTAGGTCTTACGGGAACAGTGTACTGACTGCAATCCTTTGCATCCTTCTTCCCTTTGTCTTAGCTCTTGAACTGAAAAGAACTGGATTGCCTACGGTCCTTGTCAAAGCCCTTTCCATTGGCATTCTTCATGAACTTCTTGAACTACCTAGTAATGTAGGACTTCATCTTAGAATCCTCATCATTTGAAGACTCATCAGTGTCACTACTCTTGACCTTCAAAGCCATTCTCTTGCCTTTACCCGACTTGCCGATCCTTAATAACCCTAGCTCTTAAGTTTGCAAATTACCAACCAGCTCTGTCAAAGGAATCTTGTCAATATCCTTTGATTCCTCTATTGCCATGATCTTAGCATGGAATCTCTCGGGTAGAGATCTGAGCACTTTCCTCACAATCTTAGGTTCAGGATTGGTTTCCCCAAAATTGAAGGCTGAGTTTACTATATCCTATAGCTTGGCATAGAACTCATCGAACAACTCATCCTCCTCCATCTTTATCTCTTCAAATCTTGTAGTGAGCCTCTAAAAGTTTGAATCCTTGACAGCCTTTGTACCCTCATATGTTGTCTGGAGGATGGTCCATGCTTCCTTAGCAATTTCAGTCGAGGATATCTTCTTGAACTCCTCATTGGTGACTGCACTGAATAAAGCATTTAATGCCCCACTGTTGAAGTTTACCATCTTGATTTTTGCTTCATCCGAATTAGTTGGCACTTCCTTTGCCTTAGTCCAGCTAATCTCTACAGCTTGCCAAACTTTCTCATCTAAAGACTATAAGAAAGCTCTCATGCATACATTCCAGTATACATAATTAGTGCCATCAAATAAAGGAGGTATAATTAACGAATATCCTTTATCCATGACAAACAGGGGTCAATGGATCAACACAAAAAAGATTAAACCTAATCAGAGTGTACCTACTCTGATACCACTTAATAGGCTAAAAACATATTGACCACTTGTGACTTAAATTAATTGATTAATTAGCCAAGTTATTAATTAATGAAATTAACATAAAAAGCGCGTAGTAGCACAAACAAATCACCAATTAAACTAAGCGCAATATATAAATTTGACACAATGATTTGTTTACAAATAGGGAAAACCTACATAGCAAAAACTCCCACCAGGTGATTTTCAGGTCACCACTTCCGAAATTCCACTATTATCACAACAAACAGTTATAAGTAAAGGAATCACAGAACCTTATACCAACCTACAGTTGAACCCTTACCCCAATATCCAATTTAACTTGTTCTATAATGACAATTTCTCCTTTCGATGCATGGCTCCCAAGTACATGACTAACCAATTGCGTGGATTCCAGTACATGACTTCAATCACCAACTAGAGAAGGTTGTTAGCTGCAAAGTTCTTCAGTTCATCCACATGATGAAAATCAAGAAGATGCTTGTTCACAAAACCCTATGGTGCACATACACAGCAACCTTTTCAAGAATGATGAACTAAGGCAAAACTTTGTCTCCAGTCACAATTTGCTTGAACAAACTTTACTCAGTGCTTGTACAACTTGTGTACACTTTGACAGCCCTTAAAATAATCATTCTATATGTCAAGGCTTAGGAGAAAAGAAGACCCAAAGACACATTCACTGATTCCAAGAAAATCATATCAGAATTCTAAAATTCTTAAACCTCGACAGATAGGAGCTGTCGAGCAAGTGTCGAGCACACGGGGCTGGAACAACTTTCTTAAGCTTGATAGATGCAGCTGTCGAGCTTTAATGAATTTGCACTTCTCGGCTTGTTTCTTAGATAGGCTTGATGACTTCAATACTTGATCTTGAAACACAGTTTCTTGAAGCATTAAATACATCTTAGATCTACCCAATTTACAATTAAAGTGCGTTTTGTCAAAAAATTAGCCAATTACATAAAATAATAACATATGTTCTTAACAAGTGAAACACATATGTCCTAACACAATTCTCACTAGCTTGAGAGTAGTGAAAGCTCTAGGCGCCAAGAATTTGAAACTAAAGACTGATTCCAAGTTGGTTGTTGGGCAAATAACTAACAAGTATGAAGCAAAGGAAGAAAGGATGGAAAGGTACTTGAAACTAACTAATCAGTTGATTTCTTATTTTGATGGCGTTAGGCTTGAACAAGTCCCACGAGAGGAGAATTCAGAAGCTGACAAAGTGGCTAAGTTGGCATTATCCAAATATACCACAGAAAGGCTTGGACTATACATGGAAGTACAAACGATCCCAAGCATAGAAGGGCTACACATCTTCCAGGTTCAACCCATGAATAACTAGATGGATCCAAATCCTATCCTATATCAGAGATAGCTAGCTTCCATCAAATCCATCAGAAGCAAGAAAGATCAAGGTTAGGTCATCTAGATTGTTAGGACATATATGTTTTAACTTGTTTAAGAACATATGTCACTTAATTATGTAAATTGGCTTATCCTTTGACAAAACGCACTCTGCTTGTAATTGGGTAGATCTAGGTGTTTTTAATACTTCAAGAAATCATGTTTCAAGGTCAAGTGTTGAAGTCATCAAGTCTGTCCAAGAAAAAGCAAGTTGAAGTGCAGAATTTTTAAAGCTCGACACCTCTCGACACCTACCTCGACACCTGCTATCTGTCGAGAATTAAAAATTCAGAATTCCAATATGATTTTCTAGGAATCCGTGAATGTGTTTTTGGGGCTTCTTTTCTTCTAACCCTAAACATATAAAAGGATTATTTTAAGAGCCGTTTCTAGTGACATAAGTTGCATTATCATTGAACAATCTCTGTTTATGCAAATTGTGCTCAATAGACGAAGTTCTTGACCTAGTTCATCCTTCATCAAGAAGTTGCTGTGTCTTTGCACCATAGGGTTTTGTAACCAAGCATCTTCCTGCTATTCATCACGTGGATGAACTGAAGAACTTTGCAACCAACCATTCTTCCTCAAGTTGGTGTTCTAAAGTCGTGTATTGGGATTCGCGCATTGGTTAGTCACGTACTTGGGAGCCGTGCAACAAAGGTGGAAATTGTCACTACAGATCAAGTCCAATTGGGTATTGGGGTAAGGGTTCAACTGTAGGTTGGTAAGGTACTGGGATTCCTTTCTTGTAACCGCTTGATTTGATAATAGTGGAGTTTCGGGAGTGGTGACCTGAAAATCACCCGGTGGGGTTTTTGCTGTTAGGGTTTTTCCCATTCGTAAACAAATCACCGTGTTATTTATTTTCCGCTGCATATTTAGTATTTGGTGATTTGTTTGTGCTTCCACGCAATTGCATGCTAAATTGATTAATTAACAACTTGGCTAATTAATTAGTTAATTAGGGTTTATCACAAGGGGTCATTTGAATTGTGACCTATCAAGTGGTATCAGAGCGGGCACACTCTGATTAGGATTTAATCTTTGCTGTGTTTGATCCATTGACCCCTGTTTGTCATGGATAGAGGACAATCATTAATTATACCTCCTTTATTTGATGGCACTAACTATGCATACTGGAAAGTACGCATGAGAGCTTTTCTGCAGTCTTTAGATGAAAAAGTGTGGCA
Organism: Quercus variabilis; assembly: GCA_030445155.1. Classification (NCBI taxonomy): domain Eukaryota; kingdom Viridiplantae; phylum Streptophyta; class Magnoliopsida; order Fagales; family Fagaceae; genus Quercus; species Quercus variabilis. The sequence continues at coordinate 18,486,172 of CP129452.1, read as the reverse complement.
AGCTGTAGAGATTGGCTGGACTAAGCCAAACGAAGAACCGGCCGATTGGGATGATGCTAAGATCAAGGCAGCCAACTTCAACAGCAGAGCGCTGAATGCCCTGTTTAGCGCAGTCACCAATGAGGAGTTCAAGAAGATATCCTCAACTGAAACTGCTAAGGAGGCTTAGACCATCCTCCAAATAACCTATGAAGGTACAAAGGCTGTCAAAGACTCAAAGCTTCAAAGGCTCACTACAAGCTTTGAAGAAATAAAGATGGAGGAAGATGAGTCATTTGATGAGTTCTATGCCAAGCTCAAGGACATAGTGAACTCAGCCTTTAATCTTGGGGAAACCATCCCTGAACCCAAGATTGTAAGGAAGGTGCTCAGATCTCTACCTAAGAGATTTCATGCCAAGATTACGGCAATTGAGGAATCAAAGGATATAAACAAGATTCCTTTGACTAAGCTGGTTGGAAACTTACAGACCTATGAGATAGGGTTATCCAGGATTGGCAAGCCCAATAAAGGAAAAAGCATGGCCTTGAAGGCGAAGAGCAGTGATACAGATGAGTCTTCCGATGATGAAGATTCTAAGATGAAGTCCTACATTACTCGGCAGTTCAAAAAGTTCATGAAGAATGCAAATGGAAGGAGCTTCGACAAGGACCGCAGGCAGTTTAGTTCTTCTCAGGTCAAAGGCCAAGACAAAGGGAAGAAGGATGCTAAGGACGGCGGTCAGTACACTGTTCCCACAGGACCAAAGTGCTTTGGTTGTCATGGGTTCGGACACATGAAACATGAGTGTCCTACATATCTGAAGAGCATTGGGAAAAGCAAGGCCCTTGCCGTAACCCTAAGTGACACTAAGCCTGAAGACGATTCCGACAATGAGGATGACGGAATCCTAAATGCCTTCACTGTCACAGTCAATCCTACTGAAGGGATTGTTGAAGAAGTAGATGAAGAAGAAGAATTGGTGGAGTCCAAATTTGAGAAGATGGATGATCAAGATGATATCCATTCAGCCTATGAGAAGCTTTACAAGCTCTTTGAAAAGCATGAGAAATTATATAGGCTGGCCACCAAGAAGCTCAGTGATGTGGAACTTGAATGTGAAGAGTTGTCCACAAAGGTTGATGAAGCGAATCAAACCATTGGAGCACTGAGATTTGAAAACAATTTTTTGGCTGAGAAGACCAAGAAGCTTGAAGTAGAGCTGTTTCAAGTCAGAGCTCAATTAGAAAGGACTTCAAGTGCAAAGCTTGATGAGATGCTGAGTAATCAGAAATCTGCTTTAGATCGAACTGGTTTGGGGTATGGTATTTCTCTCTCTAATACTGCTTCTACTAGCAATACTGTTTTTGTTCCTGCTGCTAACAACATTGAAATTGAGAATACAAATGTTAAAACTGAATTAGCAAGTGAGAACTTAGACAAGGGAAAATCTATTTTAGGAGCCCCCCCTAAGCTAGACAAGAAAGATGCTAAAAACCCTAGGGCTAAGAAGGCTAACTCTCAAAAGCCTAAACATAAGAAGCAGCATCTCTGTCATTATTGTGGAGCTGCCGGTCACACTCGACCAAATTGCTATAAGTGGCTAGCTACTCAACAGAGCAATGGCGTGATAGCTTCTGGAAACCATAATCAGCTTCCATCCTCACTTGCTCCTCTTGGAGATCTTCTGAAAGCCCTCATGTTCTTTTCAAACTTGAACGGTTTAAATTCTTCCCCCTCACCGTCGGTTCAAGGTTTCAATCAAAGGAAAGGTTCTTCCAAGGTGTGGAAGAAAAAGGACCTTAAGTGATTTCATCACTTTCTCTTTCCCCTCTTGTTTTTCTGCTTATTGCATTGCTTGTGTGTTTTACTTTTCTGCTGAGTCAGTATAGTTTTTGCCTTGTTTTGTTAACATGTTTTGTGTGTTTAATTTCAGTTTTGTTAATTTTTTTTAAAAAAAAAAAAATTGAAAAATTGAAAAATACAAAAACAGTGTGTGTCATGTGTACTTTGGTATTTGTGTACCTTGGATGGCCAATGAAACAAAGTTTTCTAAACTTTGTATCTCTTGTAGCTTAGATGAGCATCTCTATGCACAACTAAGCAAGTGAGCTTTGTGGCTCTTGTTTGTGATGAGTAAGATTAGGTTATCTCTTAAAACTTAACACTCATATCACTCTCTTTGACGGGTAGGACTAAAAAATCCTAAGAGAAAGGCATAAATAACCATCTCACCACTGTTGCCCGCCAATCATAATATGACACCTGTATGCTTCGGCATAGCAAAAGTGTAGTGTCAAAGACATTCGTATGTTTCGGCATAGCAAAATTGCGATGTCAAATGCTTAAACATCTTGGGTATTTATTTTCTCCTTTTTATGCCCATGTATGATATGCTAAATAAAACAAAAAGCAAAAAGATTAAAAATACTTTAAATATGGTTGCAAGCGTGTATTCTAGGAGATGTGGGAGTTATAGGATGTACCTCGAAAGTGATAGTCCCCATCAAATAGTTATGATTGTGTGTGAGTTAAAAGTTATTTTCTCATATCTCAGATCATCATAACATCTATACACATATGCAATCTTGCGATGTTTTTCACACACAACACGCAATATTCTTTGCTACTTTTGATACATGTGAAGGTACAATGTGATTTGACCATCACAAAGGTTTTACATGTGCTAATGTATGCTCACTAAACTGTCAAAACTTGTTTTTGAAATATAAAATTGGTTAGACTTGTTTAGTGTGTGTGTGTGTTTTGCATGATCCTTGTGCTCATTTTCTTGTTGAGAGATGTTTTTGAGAGGCTTATCACTTCAGTGGATCTTTGTTTGAGATGTGTGTTAGATTGCATTCATGTCTGTGTTTTTCCCTTCTCGAAATTGCTCTTTCATGTGATCTCGACACCTATCTCGACACCTTCTCGATACCTGATCATCTGTCGAGATTCTCATATGGTTTCTTATCGCAATCTCAACACCTTCTCGACACCTGGTGGATCGATCGAGAAAGTCTCTGTCCTCTCGATAGATCCTCGACACCTGTTGGATCGATCGAGATTCAATTGTGCTGTTTGTGCATTCTTTCTCGACACCTGTCTCGACACCTTTCGGATCGGTCGAGATTTCTTCTACCTTCTCGATACCTTCTCGACACCTTCGCGATCGATCGAGATTCACATGTCTGTTTTTCTCATTCATCTCGATACCTCTCGACACCTTCATCTATCGAAGGCATTTTCCTCGATACCTATCTCGACAGCTTCATCGATACCTCTCGACACCTCTGCTGTCGAGAATTAGTAGGTGCTCTATTTAAAGCCTGATCGCGATTCAGACTTCATTTTCTCGACTTCTCTCGATCTCTCCGTGCCTGTTCATCTTCCTTTCACTCAAATCCTTCAACCCACTTGGATCTTGCTCCTATCTCGCTAAAATCACTTGGTAAGATCGTCTTTCTCTTCATTTTTCATGCATTTCATGTTTTGAAAACCTAGTTTTTGGGATTTTTCATAAAATTTGGGGTTTTTCAAAATTGTTGAGTTTTTGTTGAAATTTTGGGTTGGGTTTGTGCTTAAATGATTTCAAAACGTCATACATTGCATTACATTTGCATTCTAATGATATTTACATGCATTTAGATGTGTGCCTTATGTTTGTGTGCTGCTAGGATTGGATTGGGCTGAGCCCATGATGTTTTTCCTTTGCATGTCACATGTTCATGCATTCCCATGCATACGTAATTCTTGTTCAACATATTTGTTATATATTTGAACTATGTTTGGGACTTTTCTGATTGTTTCCCTCTCTATCTTTTTCTCATTCTTTTTACGTTAGTTGTGTCTATGGCACCTAAACGTAAGTCTACTCCTGCTCGGAACCCTCTGCGTTCTGGAGCATCTACTTCTTCTGATTCTGCTCCCTTTGAGATTCGGTTCCGTGATGGAGATGCCCATAAGGCATTTTCGGAGAACTTTTCTAAACGAGGTGTTCATTCGGAACGCCAAGTTATTCTGGCGGACTTCGCCGACACTGACCTTCCCTCTGTCATCCACAGTAGGGGATGGGGGTCACTGTGTGACATCCCGGTCACTTGCCCTCTCGTGCTGATACTGGAGTTTTACTCCAACATCCACGGGATTGATCTTTCAGTACCTCATTTTTTCACTCGCGTTCGAGGTATGCGCATTCATGTCACACCGCAACTTGTTGCGGATGTGCTTAGGGTACCTAGGATAGAGTTCCCAGATTACCCCTCTTGTGAGCGTCTGAGGACTGTGTCCAAAGACGAGCTCATCTCTGCCTTCTGTCAGCGTCCTGCTGATTGGGGTGAGCACCAGTTCACATCATGTAGGCCTTTTGCTAAAGGTCCTAGATTCATGAACATGGTGATGACGTTTGTTCTCCATCCTCTTTCTCACTATAACTCTATCACAGAGCCTCGTGCTCGATTTTTGCTTTCTCTTCTTGAGCACTTGACCATAGACTTCCCTTCTCACTTCATCCGGTCTATTATAGAGGTTTATCTTGATTCGGCGTCCCGTGATAAGCTCATTTTTCCTTCTGCTATCACGAGGATTATGCGCCATTTTTCTGTTCCCTTTCCTGTGTCCGACCACTTCACACACATATCTGCCATAGATGCCGCTACCGTAAAACGTAGTGAGGCGCAGTTCAGGTCGAGACAGCCTAGTGCTACTCCTCCCTCCCGTTCAGCACCATCCAGATCCGCACCATCTATATCTGCTCCTTCTTCCTCTTCGAGCGATGTATCCCTTGGAGATATCATGGCGCAGCTGCAGCGCATGGACACTCGCCTTGATACACTCTCTGCTGAGTTGTATCAGGTGAATGTTCGTGTTGGTTGTATTGCACGACGGCAGGCGATCATGGGTGGATTTGCTCCAGAGGCTACTCCTTCACCATCCACTCCAGCAGCGTCAGATTCTGAGGATGATGAGGATGATGATGATGAGGACACTAGCTCTGCCGATGAGATGTCTAAATGACATTCTACCCTTTGTCACTCGTGACAAAAAGGGGAAGTAGTTTTGGGTTATGAGAGTAGTCATCTTAGGGGGAGAGTTAGCGTAGGACATTTTTGATAGGGGGAGAGTTATCATATTTTTTTTTGAGGGATGTAGTGAGGCTATATGTATTCTTTTCTTATCTTTTAGTTACATTGGTCTTGTATATGAGGTCCTTTGACCATTTTTACATACATTGTACTTATTCTATCTCTTATATATATCGATGTATGTTTCTTTCACCTCTCTCTTCATGTGTTGTTTCTTTCCTGTCGTAATACACATGTTCTTTATACTTGTATGCAATCTAATTATTTCTGTTTCACACAAGATGCCTTGATGAGTTTTGTTTAAAGTGTTTTAGAAATACAGGTTGTCAAAGTCTACTTATCATTAGCTCTCTTCTTGCAAAGTTTTTCAAGAGTTGGTGTTAGGATAGATTTTATTGTATTTAACAAGTGAATATGAGTTGAGTGATTTATGACTTCTCTCATATGCTCATTTGTTTGTTGTGGTTTTGTCACGGATTGCCAAAGGGGGAGATTGTTAGGACATATATGTTTTAACTTGTTTAAGAACATATGTCACTTAATTATGTAAATTGGCTTATCCTTTGACAAAACGCACTCTGCTTGTAATTGGGTAGATCTAGGTGTTTTTAATACTTCAAGAAATCATGTTTCAAGGTCAAGTGTTGAAGTCATCAAGTCTGTCCAAGAAAAAGCAAGTTGAAGTGCAGAATTTTTAAAGCTCGACACCTCTCGACACCTACCTCGACACCTGCTATCTGTCGAGAATTAAAAATTCAGAATTCCAATATGATTTTCTAGGAATCCGTGAATGTGTTTTTGGGGCTTCTTTTCTTCTAACCCTAAACATATAAAAGGATTATTTTAAGAGCCGTTTCTAGTGACATAAGTTGCATTATCATTGAGCAATCTCTGTTTATGCAAATTGTGCTCAATAGACGAAGTTCTTGACCTAGTTCATCCTTCATCAAGAAGTTGCTGTGTCTTTGCACCATAGGGTTTTGTAACCAAGCATCTTCCTGCTATTCATCACGTGGATGAACTGAAGAACTTTGCAACCAACCATTCTTCCTCAAGTTGGTGTTCTGAAGTTGCGTATTGGGATTCGCGCATTGGTTAGTCACGTACTTGGGAGCCGTGCAACAAAGGTGGAAATTGTCACTACAGATCAAGTCCAATTGGGTATTGGGGTAAGGGTTCAACTGTAGGTTGGTAAGGTACTGGGATTCCTTTCTTGTAACCGCTTGATTTGATAATAGTGGAGTTTCGGGAGTGGTGACCTGAAAATCACCCGGTGGGGTTTTTGCCGTTAGGGTTTTCCCCATTCGTAAACAAATCACCGTGTTATTTATTTTCCACTGCATATTTAGTATTTGGTGATTTGTTTGTGCTTCCACGCAATTGCATGCTAAATTGATTAATTAACAACTTGGCTAATTAATTAATTAATTAGGGTTTATCACAAGGGGTCATTTGAATTGTGACCTATCATAGATTCACTGTCGTGAATGATGAACTTTACAAGATGGGATTTTCACTACCCTACCTAAAGTGTCTAAGCTTAAAGGAAGCAATGTACGTGTTATGAGAAGTTCATGAAGGAGTATGTGGTAACCACTCAAGCCCATGATCATTGGTAGGAAAGGTGATCTGCGCAGGATATTTTCAGCCGACCGTGCAGAAAGATGCAATTGAGGTCGTCCAAAGGTGTGACAAATGCCAGTGGTTTGGGAATGTGCAGCATGTTCTAGCAAAGCACTTGACAAGTATTTCTTCCTCTTAGCCTTTCTCGACATAGGGGATCGACATTATTGGCCCACTACCACAAGGTAAGAATCAAGTTAAGTTTTTACTTGTTTCTATTGACTATTTCACAAAATGGGTCGAGGCAAAACCTTTGGCAGTGATCACAAAGGCCAAGATACAAAAATTTATCTGGAAGAACATCGTCTGTAGATTTGGAATCCCTAGGGTGATCATCTCTGACAATGGTCGACAGTTTGTTAGCCACAAGTTCAGAGAATTTTATAGAGAATTGGGAATAAAGAACCATTACTCTTCACCTAGACATCGACAAGCAAATGGTCAGACAGAAGTTACAAAGCGTACTTTGCTCAAAATCATCAAAACTCGACTTGAGGGGGCAAAGGGTGTATGGGTAGAAGAGTTACTAGATGTCTTATAGGCCTATCAGACAACTACAAGGACACCAATGGGAGAAACACAATTCAAGCTAGCATTTGGTATAGAAGCAGTGATTCCCATCGAGGTTCGGTTGTTAAGCCTTAGATGAACCTATTATGAAAAGAATCTCAACAATGAAGAGTTAAAGCTAACTCTAGATTGTTTGTTCGAAATCAAAGACGATGTAGCTTAAAGGATGGCTCAATACTAGCAAAAAATGTTGAAGTACCATGATCAACGGTTAAAGCTTAGAAGATTCAATCCTAGAGATATGGTACTACGAAAATTTTCATTGGCCACCAAAGACCCGACCCAAGGAAAGCTAGGCCCCAATTAGGAAGGCCCATACAAAGTCATTCATTACTCGAGAAGAGGGAGTTATTACCTAGAAGACTTCGAGGGGAACCTGTTGCCTTATCCTTGGAATGTGGAGCACCTTAAGAAGTACTATAAATAGAAAGTACTGACGCCAATAAATTTCAGCACTTGGAATACCTTGTCTTACCTATCATCAAATAAGCGAGACTTTACTTTTAATGCAACCATTTTCTGTTTTTGAATTTCATTTTGTTAAGTTCTTTCCCTTGTAATACTCGTGTAAATAGGGGTGAATAAAACAATAAGGCATCGCCAAGCCATTTTTTCAAGACAAGATCTTTAATATGCATGTCTAAAAACAGCACAAACTCTAAGGAGTAAAGTTATTGACGAAGTCATTAAGGAAGATTTCACCAATGGTAAAAACTCTATTGATGAGTGACGAGTTTAAATCATAACTATTGATGGCAAAAAGTCTGTAAACGAGTTCAAATCATAAGGTTCTAAATAATCCATGATAAAAACTCTACTAACAAGTTTTAATCATCATTAATGATAGAAAACTCTACTGACAAGTTTAAGTCATTATCAGTGGTACAAACTCTATAAACGAGTTTAAATTATGAAGAAAATTTCTAAGGAATAATTATCAATGGTATAAACTCTATAGACGAGTTTAAATCATGAAGAAAATTTCTAAGGAAAAATTATCAATTGTAAAAACTCTATTGATGAGTTTAAATTATAAGAAAAATTCTAAGGAAAAGTTATCGATAAGTGAAGAACTCTATTAACGAGTTTAAATAGCATGATCTCGAAAAGAGATCATCAAGTATTAGATGAAATATGTTTCTAAACATGCAGTCAAAAGCAGGAATGAAAAAGCCTCAAACAAAGAGGCAACCAGTGTTTTCAGACAGGAAAATAAAAGCCTTAAAACAAAGAGGCAACCATTAAAGAAGTCCACTGCCTGGTTGTGATGCTTCATCGTCCATCTACGAAGAAGCTCAAAACCCTTGTAGGTAAATAAACTATAAACTGAAGATAGGAGAAGTGTTCAGATTTCATGAACTGTTGAATGATCTTCTCACGTCCAGAGTTAGTCCTCAAAAAAGCAGCTTGGATCTCCTCGTCCTTCTGAATGACGAGAATCTTCTCAACTCTCAGTGCCTCATTAAGCTCCCTGATTTTCTCCTTCGCCTTATTGATCTCGTCCATAGCTTCAATCAGGTCCTTCCTTAGCTTCGAACTCTCAGCTTCAACAAATTCAATCTTAGAGTTGGCCACCATGACTTTCTCTTCGTTGCTAAGGTAGTCGGTTGTTAAACGCAAAGATTTTCCAAGAACCTAAAAGAAAGAGTTGGAAATCAAAATAATGACTACAATAAAACTTGGGAATAAGGTTAAAGTGGAATACCTACACCAGCTTGTGGATATGGCAACTAACTAGTTCGTGAGAAGGAATGGAAGTTAGGCCCTTGAGCTCGTCATCTGTAATCACGTTGTGAGCTCGTCCAAGGGCAGTTGTCGGGTCATCTGAAACACTCTTCCCAATTTTGCTCTTTCCTTTCAAGCAAGTAGTAGGAGGGGTGATGGCCATAACCTTAAGAGAAAGGGGTTGGAGAGGATGGGACAGTTTGAACAAATGAGGAAACAACCATTTCACCCTTCTCCTCATGCAATTTTTGTCTCTTTGGATCTGCAGCGAGCTAGAACAAGGGTTTGTTTTTCATTCCTTTGATACAAGCAGACTTTTCATTGCTGTACCTGGTAGCCATTTTTGCAAACCAAAAAATAATAATAATAATAACAATAAGTAATTAAAGAAAGGAAGAGTATAACATGAGAAATATTACAAGAATGTATATACTTTTCTCTTCTCGGTAAATCTTCTCAAGCACGTATTTAGTGGGCTCAGATCCAAGACAACGATCAAATAAGTGACAAGGATCGACAAGGTCATCAAAATCCTTAATCTTTCGAGCAAAGGCAAGGGCGACCCGAATTCAGTCGCGGTATTGACTCTCTAATTCTGGACATTTAGAAACTGTAAAACAGAGAGTGAAACAATGTTTACACAAGTAGATTTTAGACAATAGAATCAAGAAAAAGGATGAAAGTATGCACTAAGTGGCAAAACTTCCCATTTCCATGATAACCTCGGGACTTTGCCCTATAGGTCATTAGACATGGTTTCCCAACCAGTTCTAGAAACAAAAAAGTATTGTGATTTCCAGTCACGAAAGGAGGAAGGAAACCCAGAAATGATCCTAAACTTTCTATCCCATGGCAAAAGCTCAAAATACCCATAATGGGTAGAAGATTTTAGACGGTACAAATACATAAATTTATTCAAAGTTATCATGTCCCTTTCACAAAAGGAAATCCAAATTGACATGCAAGATATAACTGTCCTCCAAGCATTAGGAATGAGTAACCCAGGGGCAATTTTGAGATTAGAGAGAAGTTCCATTATGAATGGATGGAGGAGGAAACGAAGACCACATAGAAAAGCAGCTTCATAGAATCACACTTCGTCGTGGGGGAAAGTGCCTTTTCATTGGAACGAGGCAAGCGAGTGATGGTGCCTTTTGGGAATTGGACCTTTTTCTAAAACCCTTCAAATGTTTTCTTTTTAAAGAACAAGACTTGGAAAGGGCATGTAAAGGAGTTGAAGAAGAGGATGGAGGTGGCTTTGAGACAACAGTATCAACCTCTTTACCTATGGACTTGGTGTTTGATGATAGCTCTGTTTCTAATTCACTCGGCCTAACATCATCATCTCTATATTCTATGGTGGTCATTTCTAAATAATGTTATATTAGATTGACGAATCAAAGGGTAAAAAGTGAGCAAAACAGGCTTGAAAGCCGTGAAACAAGACACAAACAAACCCGCTTGAGGACGTCGACTAGCGGAGTATTCAAGAAAGACTCCTAATCTAGCAAAGAAGAAGGAGATAGAAGGACACTCTTGTCTAATGAACTCAAAATCAATCATCAAGAGAGCATAAAGAAAAGAAACCTTACCAGGAGAAAGAAGTTTGAAATTTGAATATCTTCGGAGCTTCAAACACAGAGAAAATGAGGAAGAAGAAAGGGAACTTTTTTTTTTTTTTCTAAAAAGGAAAGGTTGAAATTAAGGCACAGGAAAATCTAGAAAAATTTACATGTACCACGAATAGAAGAAGAACACGTGTCCATCATCTGACGAAGGAGTCGCTTCACATTTATTGTGATGGAAGAAGAATCTCAAGAAACGAGGAAGACCTCGAACTGTCACAACCATTTCTATTCCTATACTTGTCCAAGACCTAGATGACAAAGGAATAAAGGAGGCAACTGACGAGTAGTGATCAAATGGTTGTCCATCAAAAGGACAACTTAAAGTACATTCAAGTCAGATATAACTCCACCATTCAAGCTAGCAATAAGTAACAACAGTAAAGCCGTTACAAGCACCTTCATCAGCCGCCTCCTATGTGTTACAAACCTCTTTTAAGAGGCACTTCATTGCCATTAATGATCCAACTCGGGTGCAACGCCCGAAGGAGATCAATGGACAAATGCAATAACTCATGAGTTGGCTATACAAAGCCAACAAGAGCAAGTAAGTAAACTCAGATACATTACACTATAATATATTCTATAGATTCCTAAAGAGATTTCCTAACTTAGGCATCGGAAGGTTCTTAGTTGGCACCAATCCAATGTCTTTCATTATTTGGTGTTTTCTCTTAAACAGGAGCTACCATCATCCACCAGCATCGATGAGGAACGTACTAACAAGGCAATTTCTTGTTTTTATCACTAATCACTACCATCATAAGTCATGTACTCCATTTGAAACAATGACATGAATATACTTAAATTTTGAATTACAAATTCCCAAAAACAAACCAAAAAAAAAAAAAAAAATGTTGTTAGTCAATACTCTATGATGCGGCATAAAAGGTTATCAGGGTTTTGTCAAATGTGTGTAACATATTCTTGACGCAAATGCACATAAAAATTTGGAAGCAAGTGATGCTGTAGCCTGTATATCAAATTAACAGCTTATACGTGATACATTATATATATAAAAGCTAAGTCTCGTAATTAAGTCATGTACTCCATTTGAAACAATGACATGAATATACTTTAAATTTTGAATTACAAATTCTCAAAAAACAAACAAAAAAAAAATGTTGTTAGTCAATACTCTGTGATGCGGCATAAAAGGTTAGCAGGGTTTTGTCAAATGTGTAATTGAAACTGTAGGAAGTCGATGTAATTATGATCTCATCTTGCATTTGAATACGTTGTCAAATCAATACTTTGCTGTCGGTAGCTATGTTATGGGCATGTGCTTGTTAGTACGATATTCCATACCTAGTTGGCTTCTATACAATGGAACACAGCTTATGTTACAGCATGTAATACACTCTAAATATTCCTTAAATCAAAATATCAAAATTACTATACTCCTCCAACCAAGTCAATCAAGTTACAAATTTCAGCTCACAAAAAATGTGACCAAATTACATATACTGTAAGTCAGTACGTATTACTATACGTCTATACCCCAACCCATGACACTCAAAGTTGATGCATTTTCTTAGGTTTTTTTTTTTTTTTTTTTTTTTTTTTTTTGAAAGAAAGTTTCAACCTATGACATCTGTTCCTAATGATATAATTTTATCATCAGACTAAGATACCAATCGATTTTTGGTGTAACCAAGAATTGAACCTCAGATCTTTTATTCAATTATAAAAAATTTTACTCGTTGAACTAACTAAAACCCTAGGTCTCCTTCTAATTGGCTCATTATTAAATCTCCTGTTAGAATAAGAAACAAATAATGATGGGAACTTGTGGCATGCTTTACAGTCCCACTTCCAAATGCATTAACTCTCTTGGTATTTAGGGAATTTCTTAGGCAGCATTAAATCAAATCATGAAGTTATATATATATATATATATATATATTGAAACCTAGTTATGAATCAACTTATTTTATTAAAACAAGGTTATAAATCAACTACTATTAGCTACTCATTCTGAAAAGATGTTAGCTGCAATAAATGAGGCAAAGTGAATTAGTAAGTAAACATAATTCTTTGCACTAAACAATGGCTAATTAATTAAGTACACTATTATTGTGGGACCCATTTTAATATTTTTTATTGTGTGAACAGTGCATGCACAGTGCATACACTGTTCACAACAGTAAAATTTGCCGCTAAAGTCAACATAAGCGGCCTAAAAAAAAAAAAAAAGAGGCAAAATGTGAACACATTAAAGACGCAGACGCCGAACGCGGAAACCAAACACCCTCCATGTGTACCTTATAATTTCTTAAGCCCCCTTTATTGAAGAGGGCTAGACTTTTTTTTTTTTTTTTTTTTTTTTTTTGAGAATCGGGTTAGACTTAGATAAGACATAAAGTTGTATGCGCAACTTCCGCGAAATCCCCCAAAGAAAAGCTAAATGATTCTATTTCGTAAGGTGCCGTTCTGTGGGGCCCATCAGAAGGTGACAAAGACCAATTAGTAACATATTTCGGTTTCGTCATGTACTAAAGTAATCAATACCTTCATAAGTACGTGTCATGTACTCATTTAAAACCATTAAAATGAATACTAAAACACTTGTGTAATCAACGCTTTATGATGCGGCATAATAAAAGGTTAGCATGGTTTTGTCCAGGGGCGGCTCCAAGAGCAGCCCAGGGGGTTCAAATGAACCCCCTGACTTGGTCCCCTTAATCTTGTTTTGACCCTTACAACAAAAATATGAACATTTTGATTCTAAATTTTTGGTTAAGTTTAATTGAAATAAACTTGAACATGATCTTTAGTTTTTATGTTGTCTTAGTTTTTCTCAATGTTTAATTAAGTAGTTTGAAAAGTGCTCTACACATTTTCAAATCCAAGAAATCTTTTACTGCTTACTCTAATTCCAAAAGAGTGACCGCATGTATATTTATAAAACCATACACTTCAAAAGCAAAAATTTATTACTGGAGTATTATTTTTCTTCGTTTCACAGTTACTCCTAACCTTACTTCTAACCGTGTTACTATTCTTTTATATATATATGTGTGTATGTGTGTGTGTGTGTGTGTGTGTGTGTCTACATATATATATATATATATATATAGGTAAAGTGCTTAGAATACTCTACTATTCTTATTTATTCTATTTTTTTTAATTCAATTGATATAATTTATAAATATAATAAATTATTATTAATTTGATAAAAATATGTATGATTAGTTATTTAATTCTATTTGTTTATACATCCAATGATTGTTGTAATAAGACTCTTAACGATCTTTAAACTATTAATAATTTTTTAGAATTTGGAAGTTGTATATATAGAAAAACCAAAAACAACAATTAATCATCTTATTTTTTTCACTTGTGCCCACCCTCCACCAACAAATTTTTGGCTCCGCCATTATTGACCCCTCTAGAACAAAATCTTGAACCCACCATTGATTTTATCAAATGTGAGCAACATATTACAAAGGCAAATAAAAATGTATGGTTGACCTTCTAAGGTTGCGAAATTCTTTTTTGGTTCTGCTCAATTCAAAAGTGAATTGATTAATAACTAATTCTCTCATCAAATCTAGCCAGCAAGGGAGAATAATTTGAATTTTGTAGTGCCTGAAATTGGAGGAGGTATTGCATGTTTCAGAAACATGCATCCTCCCTTGTAGAACTTTCTCCTGAAATTGGTCTCATATTCTGATCTTCACCATCACATCCCATGTGACAATGAATTCAGGACAATATTTTTGACTTTTCTTACCGTACCTGTATTTATGTTCCCTTGAGTAGCTACTACATATAGATTAGTGATCCTTCTTTTCTTTTCTTTTTCTTTTTTCTTTTTTCAAAAGTGATTCTTGCATTGTTGCCAATTGATAATCTTCAAATACGTGCCTTAAACTATGAGTCCGTTTGGATAGCACTTATTATTGTTGAAAGTTTATAAAAACTGATTGTTGTTGAAAATACTGTAACAAAATAATTTTTAAATGTGTGAATAGTGTTGTGGGACCCACTTTTAATATTAAATATTGCATGAACAGTGCATGAACAGTGCGTAAACAGTGCACGAACAGTGTATTTTGTCCCTCCAAAGTCAACAAGTGCGGCAAAAAAAAAAAAAAAAAAAAAAAAAAAAAAAAAGAGAAAACGCACAGGAGGAAAACGCACCGCAACTAAACCTTCTATCCAAACCCACACTATGTTTCCTACGTCAGGGCTAGAATGAATAGGAGCTTATTTTAACTTTCATTATTTTAACTAGTGTAGCCTTGTGCATATGCATTGATACAATTAAAAATAATTACAATTATAAAGTTCAAATTATAAATTTTCTTTTAGAAGAGATTTAAATATGTAATGGACACTTACATTTCTTTTTTTGCACCCAATAATTCATTTGCCACAAAATTAAAAACTTAAATGTACATGTAGCGAAAAATTGAAATCCAATTCAAAATCTAATTAGATTTGAACTCTTCAATTTTTACACTCAATAATTCACTTTGTACAAAATTAAAAATTAAATAGGACACGTGACACAAAATTAAAAATTCAATTAAAATCTAATTTGATTTTCTCTGAACTTTGGCAATATATATATATATATATATATATATATATAGATTATGGGGGTTGTTTTTAGGGATTAATTAATTCTCTAATAATGAGATGTGAGCGAAAGGTGTTAATGTAATGAATGGAATCTCAGTGGTGTTCATTAATCATGCTTGGGCTCATCCATCCAAAGTGACCATAAGGGGTTGTCTTCAAGGAAGTCAATATCGTACTGGAGTTCGTTTTGGTTTAGTCATATGAACGATATATTTCAATACCAATTTACCATTTCAGAGTTATGCAAAATAATATATATATATATATATATATATATATTCATTAACATTTAAAATAAAATAAATTTTGTATCCTTTTAATAATTTTACTACTATATTTTTTGTAATTACTTATATACTAATACGAATTAAGCTTATAAGTTATAAGTGTAGTAGATAAGGGAAAAAAAAGTACAAAATGATGCTATGGTGACGTGTTTGGGTAGGGAAGTTGTTAGTAAGGAAATATTTTCTTCTTTGACAAAAGTGAAAAAAAAAAAAAAAAAAAAAAAAAACTAAACAATATAAAAACTAATGGCTTCAAATGAAAGGAATCAAGAAACAATAAATACATTACCGGTTTTAATTAGCAAAGTTTATTAATTAATCAAATTAACATGCAAAGCACGTGGTATGCAGCGAAAATTAAATTGATACGGTTATTTTTTTATGAGTGGGAAAAACCTACACAGCAAAAACCCCCCACCAAGTGATTTTAAGGTTACCACTCCTAAAAATCCACTATTATCAAAACAAGCGGCCCTTACCCCAATATCTAATTGGACTTGTTCTATAGTGACAATCTCTCCTTTCAATGCACGACTCCCAGTATCTGACTAACCAATTGCTCGAATCCTAGTACGTGACTTCATCACCAACTTGAGAAGGATGTTGGCTGCAAAGTTCTTCAATTCATCCAGACGATGAAGATCATGAAGTTGCTTGATCACAAAACCCTAAGGTGTACAAAACACAACAGCTTCTTCAAGAACTAGGGCAAACTAGGTTTCCAGTCACACTTTTCTTCACACTTGTGGAATTGTGCTCTTCTGCAACTTGTGTCACCTTTTTCAGCCCTTGTAATAATCCTTATATATGTTTAGGGTTGTGAGAAAAAAAATGTAAACATACATTCACGAATTGGATGAAAAACAGTCCTGAAAAACTAAACTTCATAAACCTCGATAAATACCCTATCTATCGAGCTAGCTGTCAAGCCACGGGATTCAGCAACTTTTAAATCTCGATAGATACTAGCTGTCGAGTTTTAAAATCCTGCACTTCATTTCTTGATTCTTGGACAAACTTGCATGACTTTAACACTTGAACTTGAAACATTGTTTCTTGAATCATTAAACACATCTTAGATCTACCCAATTACAAGTAAAGTGTGTTTTGTTAAAGGATTAGCCAATTACATAAAATAGTGACATATGTTCCTAATAATGAATCACATATGTCTTAACAAAAACAATTTGGTTTATTGCCGTTAACTCATTAACGAAAAATGTCAATGTGACAAATGGTGTGAACTAAGAAGCTTATGTGGCCTATAATATGACAGGTTTGGCCCAACCAAAATCAACCACATCAATTAAAAATCCAAGTCACATCCATGTTAGAAAAATTAACAGATCTAGTTGTCTCTTCGTTACTCATCCAATCCAACCTAAAACCATCCATTCTTTTTCATCCGTTATTCATTTTTAGGGTGATGAAGAACGGATGAAAAAGAATTGATGGTTTTGTTAAATTTGCTAATGTGGAAATGACATAGATTTTTAATTGTTATGGCTAATTTTGGTTGGGCCAAGTGAGTCATAGTGCACATCATTTGCCACGTTGATATTTTCTGTTAGTGAGTTAACGGTAAAGACCAAATTGATAGCAAGTCAAAAATTATAGGTGATAGAGCAAAAATGTATTGACACCTTGCAAATTAATTAATTACCCAAGTTAGTTAATTAGGTTCAATTACATGTAATGGCACAGTAGTACAAACAAATCACCAACTAAACTAAATGCAGTGAAAATTAAATTTGACAAGGTGATTTGTTTACGAATGAGGAAAACCACCAAGGTAAAAACCCTACCAAGTGATTTTAAGGTCACCATTAGGGGTGTGCAGAAAACCCACCGACCTGCCAAACCCGACTCGTCGAGTTGGGTCAGTTTTTAAGGCTTGGCGGGTTGGGTTGGGTCACAAAATTTTTTTTCATAGTGGGTCGGGTTGGGTGTGGGTCATAAAATTACAAATCCGCCAAACCCGACCCGACCCACCCATATCTAATATATATTTAAAATATATTATATATTTAATAATTTATTTTAAAAATCAGCTGTAAATTTAATATATACTAATAATAATATTATATACTATAAGTGCTTGTATATAATATATTTTATATACATATATAATATATACTAATAATATTATTATATATTTTAAAAAATATATAATATATACTAATAATAATATATTTAATAAATTTAATAATAATAATAATAAAAATTTGTCAAACCCATGGGTTCAACCCAACCCATCCCGACCCATGTGGGTTGGGTTGGACTTATGTGATGGATTGGGTTGGGTTGAAGTTTTCTTGACCCACCGTGGTGGATTGGGTCAAAAAATTCCCTCAACCCAACTCAACCCGACCCGACCCATGCACACCCCTAGTCACCATTCCCAAGAATCCACAAATCAATAATCAAGTGATTACAAGTAAAATGAATCTTACTAACTACCCTTGGTCTATCCCAAATTACCAACCTACAGTTGAATCTTCACTCCAATACCCAATTGGACTTAATCTTGTAGTAGCACTCTTTCCGTTTAATGCACAAATCTCAGTACGTGACTAACTCCAGCAACTTGAAGAAGGTTGTTAGATGCAAAGTTCCTCACTTCATGCACAATGAAGATCAGGAAGCCCTTTGGTTACAAAACCCTTTAGCGTAAAAATGTAGTAGCTTCTTTCAGAGAGAATAAGACACTAGGTCACTCAATGCATGTGTGACAGCCTTTAAAATAATCTTTATATATGTCTAGGGTTGTGAGAAAAGAAGCCCTACACAAATATACAAGAATCTGCATGCAATCAGATCTGAAAAGTCTGATTTTGTAATTCTCGACAGAAACAGCTTGTGTCGAGATTCTGTCGAGCTTCAACTTTAATTCTCGATAGAAAGGATTATGTCAAGCTTTAGTGAACAACTCTTTCTTCACTTGTTTCTTAGTCAGATCTTCATGACTTTAATATTTGACTTGAACTCTTGTTTCTTGAAGTACTAAACCCATCTTAGATTTACCCAATTACAAGTAAAGTGTATTTTGTCAAAGGGTTAACCAATTACATAAAATATGTCCTTAATAATAAAGACCAAATTGATTGCTACCAAAATGTAGGAACCAAATAATTGTAACCCCAAAATGTAAGTATCAAAATAGTATTTTTGCTTATTTATAATGCAACAAGGCATATGTCGAAGCAGAGGCAACTCTAGAAAATTTTTAGAGAACTTAAATTAATCAACATCACAAAAACAACAACAAACAAATATATGAAGTTTTACAATTTCTTTCTACTAATAAAATGAAAAGACAAAAAAGAGACTGAGAGAAAAAGTGAGAACTGAGAATGTTGAGATAAAAGAAATAAAATAAAAGAAAATTAGAAATGATTATAGAAAAAGGAGAGAGAGAGAGAGAGAGAGAGAGCAATGGATGATACTTACTATGACTACAAGCCAAATAGATGTTTTATTTTTTCTAAATGAGCTTTTTGTTGAATTATTTGATAATTTTTTGTTGTTTGACTTAGTCTTGTTTTTGTTTGGACCATTTTTGCTTTTATTTGAGCTCATTTTTATTTTTGCTACTTGATCTTTTATTTTTTATTTTCATTTAAGGGGTTAAAGATCATATTTGGGGTCCAAGATTTTTTTCAAGTGAAGCGTAATGTTACCTCCATAATATTTTAAAAACAATTATTTCACAACATTATATTTTTTTTCTTTTCTCTTTTTCTCTTTTGCAAGTAAAAATTTTGTCAAGTTAGAATGTTGTTGTGAACACTGAACACCCTTTCTATAATGTAGAGATGCCACTGTGTCGAAGCATGCGATTGCGACACATTAGAGGGACAAAATTGCTTTTTACCCCTTTCTGAAAAAAAAAAAAAAAAAAATCCAGCATTTTGCTCTCTTTCTCAAACTAATTAGGGAAATGCTCTCTTTTGAAAATCGAGTTTCTGAAAATTGATTTAGGCTCTATAATGGCGTTTTTAAGGACCCTATAGTGACGTTTTGTAACTCGATTTTCATAAAGTCGAGTTATAGGTAAAAAAAAGAAAAAAAATTGCATGTAACTCGACTTTATGAAAATCGAGTTACAAAACGTCACTATAGGTCCTTAAAACGTCACTATAGGGTCCTTTAAAACGTCGCTATAGGGCCTAAATCGATTTTCAGAAACTCGATTTTCAAAAGAGGGGCATTTTCCTAATTAGTTTGAGAAAGAGGGCAAAATGCTGGATTTTTTTTTTTTTTTTTTTTTTTTCAGAAAGGGGCAAAAAGCAATTTTCTCCCACATTAGAGTAATTGAAAATGTGGGAAATTGACGTAATTAAGATCTCATCTTGCATTTGGCCAGGATTTCAAAATATATATATATATATATATGTGTGTGTGTGTGTGTGTGTGTGTATCAAGTTATCAAGTTACTATTCATTTGTTATTTTGAATGCCAAACAATTGACCCTAGTGATTGTTGTTTTTTGGAGTATTTAGCTCTCTTTTTTTTACCATATTCACGTCTATTTTAGTATAAGAATTTACTTCTTTTTTTTTTTTTTTAACATACTCACTTTTTAAAATACTTTATATTAGATTATTTATTTTACATTATATTTTATTAAAATGTCAATTTACATGATTTAAAAAAAAAAAAAAAAAACTGTTTTTCTTTCTTTACCCACAACAATCAACGTTCACTCTCATTTTTTTATCCTCAAAAAAAAAAAAAAATGCACAATGAATAGTGTCAGAGTAAATTTACACAATTATTTAACAACTATATATTTTTACACGACTTTACGTAGTGTGATGTATATGAATTTTAAACTTGATTAACTAAAATGTAGTGCTTTCTTCTATTATACAAGCACCGATGTGAGTGCTCTTAGGATCCGAGGCTTGCATGGATGCTTAATTGATAATCTCAAAATATCTAGAGAAAAATGTAAGCCTACTTTATGGCTACATAGAAGACGTGGCTTCTATACAATCGAACACAGCTTATGCGGTGGCCTGTAACACACTCTAAAGACTGCTTTTTTTTTTTTTTTTCTTTTTTTTTTTAATCTTTACCAAACTTATGATAGGTCCATCTTCAAGGCAGTAATTATTGAACATTTTTAACTCAATTTTTTTTGTATAAATATGCTACTTAGAGCTAGGGAATCACTTGACCCAAATTTTTAATTAGAGAGAGATGGTGAGAGCTCCCTTCTATGATAAAAATGGACTAAAGAAAGGTGCATGGAGTGTAGAAGAAGATAATAAACTAAGGTCTTATATTCAAAGATTTGGCCACTGGAACTGGCGGGAACTTCCCAAATTTGCAGGTAATTAAGAAACTCTTTGAAGCTGATATACATTTGTATGATTTTCCTTTACTTTTGCATGATTTGTATGATTTCCAAGAAGGACATTTGTATGATTTTCCTTTACTTTTATTGTTCATTTTTATGCATAATTTGCCTTTATTGACTATCATGATTGTCTTCCATTTTCAGTCATACTTTTCTTTTCAGGGAAAATCCAAATATAAAAAAAAATAAATTGGAATCCTGTGGCATTACAGTACTTCATGTTAATCAACCTTTTTTGTTATACATTGATTACAGGTTTATCAAGGTGTGGGAAGAGTTGCAGACTGCGATGGATGAACTACCTCCAGCCAAATGTAAAACGAGGAAACTACACAGAAGAAGAAGAGCTTATGATCATCAAATTGCATGAAGAACTAGGCAATAAGTAAGGACTTAAAACTTAGAAATTCTTCAACAAGAATTTGGATGAACATAACTTTATTTACAAAATCTCCCCTTCTTTCCATGCGCTTTTTCTTGTTTGCATGTTTTCATACTTGATAACAAATATTTATGAGCATAACCTACTTCACGCATGCCAGTCATTTTGAAGAATTCAGCGTAAACATGTTGGCATGGTGAATACTCATAAGCATCTTATGTCTGCATTGAATGCATCTGTAAGTAAGCAAGATATGTCACCATAATTAGTCAGCTTTTCTTTGAATTGATTCAAAAATGAATTTTTCAATGAGCTTAAATATGTGAATATAAATATAAAGTAATGTAACTCCATATAAACTTTTGAAACTGAGTTAGATTTGGTATATATACTGGTGTTCCAGTTCTGCTAATAGGTGCTGTTACTTTAACTTTGT
This sequence comes from Quercus variabilis, assembly GCA_030445155.1. Classification (NCBI taxonomy): domain Eukaryota; kingdom Viridiplantae; phylum Streptophyta; class Magnoliopsida; order Fagales; family Fagaceae; genus Quercus; species Quercus variabilis. The sequence continues at coordinate 18,464,505 of CP129452.1, read as the reverse complement.
ACTCTAGACATTTGATGCAATACAATCTTCTCATTCAAAAAAAAAAAAAAAAAAAAAACTTATAAACCCCATGTATTTTTCTTTGTAGATGGTCTATGATTGCAGCAAGCTTGCCAGGGAGATCAGATAATGGTATAAAAAACCATTGGCATGCCCACCTAAAGAAGCGCACCAAGAAAAATCCTACAAAATCAAAGATGAAAACGCTATCCAATGAAGCTTACCAACATGATGCTAATATAGCAAGGAAAATAGAAACTGACAGTTCTGTAAGCGGTTCTCCCTCTTACGAAGTTCAGGAGAACTCCCAATTACCCCTAGAAAAATCTTCTAGTGAATTCTCATACTTGAGCTTTGATAATGCACCTTTATCTGGCATAAATTGGACTGCAGAAGATAGTCCCGCTACATTGGAAACACTTGAACAATCGTTTAGTGACTTTTGGACTGAACCCTTTATATTGGACAATACCTACATCCAGAATAAATATCCAGAATCCTTGGCAGATGTAGGATTTAGTGCTTCTCAATCATGCTACAATGAAGGCATAGATTCCATCTACGAGGCAATGCAAGAAGTCGAGAACTACCAGAGGACTAATGAAGATCCATATTTGGTGAACTAGTGTGTTGGTGCATTTTCATATTAAATGAAATATCTATCAATATGCTAGTTAGGTTTTTCCTTTTAATGTGAATAATTAGATTAATTGAATGAGAAAAGGTGGGAGTTTCATGAGGTAATCATTTCATAGAGGGGAGTTCAGTGTGAAGAAAATAGATTCCTACATTAATAAAGAGAAAATCTACATTTTGTTATAATTGATGATGTTATTTGCTTAAGAACATGATGCATACAAATGATACAATCCACACTAGGGGAGGTGAAACGCTGGAGATTTCCAATCCAATTCCATTTTCCCCTGTAATTTCAAATTAATTTTTTTATTTCTATTGACAAGATATGATAATTATATTCTCTCAAATGCTTTCTTTTGTCTCCTTGTTTCAGTGGAAAACATTTTCCTTGAAAAAAAAAAATTCCAAAAAGAGTGACTAGTTTTGTTGATGTTTATTGTAGTGAATTTGAATATGACCTTGAAAACGTTTTATATACATCATTTAATATGCTTAAAAATCATTAATATTTCATATATACTCAATGCTGGTTTACAGGAGAGTTCAAATGGTAGCGGCCTCAAAGATAGTAGTAGTGGCAGTTATAGAATTAGCAATGGTCGTGGTGAAGGTAGTGAAGGTGGTAGTGGTGATGGTGATGGTTTTAGGAGCAAGAAGAAATGAATGGGGGAGGCCAGAAGGAAATTGTAGAAAACTACTCCCACTTCTCATAGAAAATGCTTTTCACCATTTTGACTTATTTTATATAAACCATGGAAAACATTTTAGGAAAATCTTAGACCCCAATTTATTTATGCAGTGGATTAGTTGGTATTAATTGAATAATTTATGTGTATTCCAATAAGTAATTCAACCATAGTAATCAATCACCAATTCTAAAACAATAAGTGTAACACCCCGACCCAAATTAATAGTTAAACTATGTGTTTAAATAGTTAATTATTATTTTAAACACTTCCTTTTCTATAATTAATATAAGAGTATTTGATAAGCATATTATTTTATAATACATTTGAATAAGAATTGTAAAGATTATAAATAATTTAATGACTAATTGTATTATAAATATATACTAAGTATGTGCAAAACTATATTAGGTGGTTTAGTTATGAGATATATATATATATATATAGTTGTTGGTGTTTTAAATATGTATGATGCATGAGATATTATGATTGAAATTTTACCCACCCATGCAACCAATGGAAATTCAACACACATAATGCCAAAGTTTTATGCATGATGACAAACTCCAAAGACCAAGACTTAGCCATGCAATGAACAAACTCCACCTAGTTTCTTCTTTTGACTTTTCTCAAGACAAATGGAACTTCCAAGAAACTCTTCCTCTCATTTTCCTACCGATCCATGCAAAATCACATTTTTCACCTCAACTTTACTCTCTTTTCTCTTGAGGGAAGAGCTGGGAAGCTCTCTTAAGTCTTCCCTCAAGTCCAAGGGTTCACACACACCAAAAGAAGGAAAATTCTCTTAACTCTTCTCTCCCTTTCATTCCCACGGGTCCTAAACCAAAAGAAAGAAAATTCTCTCAATCTCTCTACCTCTAATTCCCATCAAGAACAAGAAAATTGGTAAGGGCTAGCTACTCTCATCTCAGAATCCATGATTTATTTAAAGAATTTTTGTAATGGTATTTGTGGTTTGTGAAATTAGGGAATCATGAATTTGTAAGTTATATATATATATATATATATATATATGCTGTTTCAAGAAGATTTGAAATTGTGTTGGTGATTGGTTGAAGGTAGCTTAGGGTTTTTACTAATTAAGGATTGTGTATGATTAAAGAAGTGAGAAAAAGTTAGGATGAGTATTATGGATGTTACTGCTGGGATTTTTGGTTGTATGTAATTTTGCTCTAAATGGTTAAATGACTGTATATAAGTGTTTTATAATATGTTTAATGAGTGCATAAAAATCCCCATATGAAAATACGATCATTTAATAATTATTTGTGAATTTACAAGAAAATGTTGCAAAGCTGTCACTGTGACAGATTCTGTGTTTATGCATGATAAATTATGTATTAAATTGTATATAGTGAATTTCGATGCTAGGGTTATTTTATGTGAAAGCTAAGACACATAAGGTTGTTATGGAATGGTCTCACAGCATTTGAATCAATATAAAAATAATGGTTTAATTTCTAAATTTGCATGAAATTCTGTCAGGACAGATTTGAGTGTGCTGTATTTTATGATTTTTAGTAAATTATGGTTTTATGCTTTGACTACGAAATTTTTATGGTTTATACGGGACATACAGGGGAGTAGTCATGTAAACTTTCGTGACAATTGGATGTGTGTGGACAGCCCGTTTGTATTTTACAAATGGGGCATATGCTGCTGGAATAGAACAGTGAACAGTAAGAGACATGCCTAACTTTGAGGATTTAATTCTCAAGTTAGGGTGAATGTTTTGAGCTATAATTTAACATTCTCATCCTTTGGTATGTTAGAATCATATATAAACTTTATGCCTTGGTTTCTCTATGGTTTGGATGCATAGTGTGTTTGGTGATTGTATCATATGCTTTGGGGAACTTTATGTGATGGGAATTAAGATTTTCTTGAGTTTGAGAGTTAGGTTGTGATTGAGGTATAAGTTTATATATTAGGAAGAGTTTGTCTATAATAAGTTTTGATTTTCATTTAGGTGACGAGAACGAAAACACGGACACTTGAGCTCCTCTTGTACAATCTCTCACGTCTTCTGTTTTCAAGTAAGGGATTTGAGATATGTGCTTTTTGATGGAAATTTAGACCCCTTAAACACATAGATTGCGTAGCCTAGATTAATTAGCCAAGTTGTTACTTAGTCAAATTATGCAATTCTAGGTTAAAGCAATCAAATAATCATATCAAGATATAAAACAGCGGAAAATAAATAAACACAAGATATGATCACCCAAGAAACCACTCGGTAAAAACCTGGGGAGGATTTGACCCACCGATCCTCAAGGCATAACAGAATTCACTATGAAAGAATTGAAGTTTTTACAGAAGGACTACAAGCTCCCCGCTTGACTTTCTAATGCTACCCACCAGTAAAACTTCCTGACACGACCACGCGTAGGCTCCGAATCCACAGACTACTTCTTTCTTGAATTCTTCAATCAGTTATAAGCTCCCCGCTTGCTTTTCTTTTAAGTTCCAATGGTTGCAACAGTAATGATCTTCAAGATGTTGAAATCATCTCTACCTTGAAAACCCTAAGTTTTGTGTAAAGGAAGTCTCCTCAAAGATCTCACACGAGATTCACACAAAACAGCAATGTATGAGCAACAAAGCAATATGGACAACCTCCAAAAACGTGGCTAGGGTTTAGTTTATATACCTAGGGTAAAAACACAAAACCCTAAACGTTTAATGAAGTAAGGCTGAGTTGGAAATTCTGCAGAAAATTCAACCTGTGCGATTTTCGATCGATCGAGTCTATTCTTCGATCGATCGAGCCAGGCCGAAAGTCCCAAGTACTTCTGCAGCCACTCGATTCCAACTTTACAATATTAAACCAACTTTGAGCAAGTCTAAACAAGACTCAATATAATGTTTTGATCATGGTTTGCCAACATTACAAATTAGAGTTCTAAATACATAAAATATTAAGATCTTAGAACCTAACAAACTCCCCCTTTGGCAATCCGTGATAAAACCCTAATTAACAGCTCAAAGTTTTACAAATAAAAAGCCATTTACAAAGGTAATGCTCATAAAATCAAATTCAGCCTAACTACTATCCATCAGTTGCAAGTGTAGACAGCAGTTTAGTTGAATCAACCTGTATATTCCTGAAATACTCAACAAGCGCATAAACGCATGTGTGACAGAAAAGAGTAAAACAACAGGTATAACATTCTTGTAAAATTCACACAACACAAAATAAAGACATATAAGAATGATCAAGTCATAAATATAAATCAATACACAGTGAATCATAAAGCAACAAGAATCAATAAAAAATAAATGTATATCAATCAATGTTACTCCCCCTAACATGAATATCCCAAAAAAAAATGATATACAAAGTGAAGCACCTAGATACAATCTAAAAAAATCTCCCCTTAACTACAAAATCTCCCCTACAAGTCAAAACTCCACTCCCCCTTTTTGTGACGGAATGCCAAAGAGCAATCACAAGTCGCCATCAAAAGGAGGTGGTGAGGGTGAATGAAGACGCGCTAAATTAACTCGGAGAGCACGAATCTCGTCCAGCAAGTCCACCAAAATCTGACCACGAGCTGCCTGAACGATCATGACAGTCTCCAAAGTACAACGAACATCGAAGTCAGCCGAAGGAGGTGGAGAAACATTAGTAGCAGCAGCATCATCACTAACTGGATCAGGAATATCCTCACCAGCAAGACCTGCAGAAGAAGAAGGAGGAGGAGGTACGCTACTAGAGGGCTCAGACCTAGGGTGTTTAGAACCAGCTCGAAGATGAGCGGCCCTCTGTCTAAGAAAAGACGCACCTATAGGAGCTATCACATGAACAGGCTCAGAGGAAGGAAAGCCACTAAGATCAAGATAAAGAAGAATCCTATGAATGAAAATAGGATGTACAAGAGCATGTGAAGAGGATGAACTCCTATAAACATCGTTCATAGAACGAAGAAAAATATGGAGAAAACTGATAGAAGCATCAGTAACTAAGGCATACAAAAATACACACCTCTCAAGAGGAATGGTGTGCACATGAGAAATGGGCCAGATAGAATGGCAAGCTATCCTAAAGAAAAGATAATGTAACCCGGAGAGCTCAGCAGAAGTGATCTGAGGATCAAAACCCCACTGGACAGTAGTACCAATGATGTAAGACAAAACATCGCTCAGCTCGGGAGACTCATCATATTGATAGACAGGATGTCAGACCAATGGTACCCCTAGAGCATCAGCCACTACCTGAGGAGTAATGGAGTACTCTACGCCTCGTATCCAACTCTTTACTAAAGTGTTGGAATCATAGATGCGGATAGAGATGTTCGAATAGAACTCTCTAATCAAGGCAGAAGGTGGAGGAGGATCAGAAACATCCACCAAAGGTAACCAGCCTCGACGCTCAAAATTTGCCCTAATGGCAGGATCGAGTTCATCTAACAACACCGAACGCTCAGCCCATATCCGTCTCCTAAGGTTAAGCTTATCAAAAATCTCTTGGTTTTTCTCACTCGGAAACTTCTCACGGTCAAAGGAAGGAGGGGATGGAGAAGAAGAATGAATAGACCTACGGGCTCTAGTTTTCCTACGCATGATGCTAAGGAAAGGACAGAGACACAAAGAGAAAACCAAAAGAAAATACAAGAAAAAACAAAACCAAAGGCGGACTGCAAGTTAGCACAAAAAAAATAGAATTAAAATCTATATGATGCATGAACAGATACAATGCCATGATGCATGTACTAATGCAGTGAGCAATTAAGTTCAATTGAGATTAAGTTGACAAAATTGGCTTGAGCAGGGAATTTTCTTAACAAAAACCCCAAAAATTTAACATCAACTAAAAATTTTTAAAAAACAAAATGATGAATTGAGCAACACAAACCACAACACATAGATTATAATGCTTAATTTCATCAATACAACAAGCCAATTTCATCAAATTCTACTCAATTTAACAAAATCCCAAAATCGGATCAATTAGTAAACCCTAGATTTTTCAATTTCACACCAAACTCAAAATTGATCAAATTAAATTGTTTAGATCATGTCTATAGCATGTCCCCACAAAAACCCAATGATCAATTGCATAAATTATGGCATGAATCAAAAGAAAAATCCAAATATGCAAAGTGCGAAAATCGCCCCTTAAAAGCATGAATTTATGCATGAAATGATGAAAAATAAATCAAAAGGAAGGGTAAAAGTGTCTTACCGGCTTGAGGAGAGAGAGATTTTCCAAAAACTTTGGAAGAAAACGACAAAAATCACAAATTGAGCTTGCCAACACGGAGAAAGGAAAAAGGTTTGAAAAGTATTTGAAATAGGAATTTTGAAAAAGTCAGAAAAGAACCTTTTTAAAAACCTTTTTCACGATATTTGATTGATCGAAAATTACATTCGATCGATCGAATGTGACAGACATTTTAGAACAAACTAAGGCACTTTTTCGATCGATCGAAAAACAGGCTGGATCAATCGAAATGGGCAAAGGCTCACTAAATTTTGAGAAAAAATCCAGTTTTGAAAGACACAAACCTAAATTTTTTAAAACAACTCCTCAAAGCATTAAAATGTAAAAACAACATGCATGAGTATGAGATGGAATGATTTTTCAAAAACCCAAAATTTGAAACCCAATTTTCTCAAAAACAAATTTCAATCATTCTTCCATTGAATTTTCTCAAGCAACAAAAATGTTGTGCACAAATCTCAAGATATTTTCAAACTTGGTTGGTCAGACCATAAACACACACACACTAGCACGTACAGTGTTTAACAAAGAGTAACTTGTGTAGTGTGTGATACTAGTAAAAACTTGAGATACATGTGAGGTGATATGTGAATGACAATTAAACACAAAGTCTACACAATTCATCACATAGAATTTTAAAAGAGACTATCACCTAAAGAGTTACATCTTATAACTCCCACATCTCCTAGAACAGAAGCTTGCAATCACGTAAGTTTCTTGCATTTTTGCCTCTTATTTGTATGAGATGGCATTCAGCCTAATAGTACACACCGGTTTTAATTTAATTGAGGCTACACCTTATGTTCTTTTTGTGTATGTACTACATTTTCTCGAGCACAGAATCTTATGATATGCACTAAGATGTTCATGATTGGCTAGTGAACAGTGGTGAGATGGTTATTTATGCCTTTCTCAAAAGGATCAAGTCCGATAGTCAAATAACATGTGACTTTAAGATCAAGACAAAATGATTAAAAACCATACACATCTTTCCCACACAACATGCACTACAAAGTTTCAACTAGTCAAGTGCAATGAAAAAGTTCATCAAAGTTAAACAAGGTACACAGACCATGATATGTGTCAAAAGATAGACCAACCTTGTTTTTCAAAAATCAAGACAAATAGTGTCTAACATAATATTTTCTTTCTCCTTCTTCCTTTTTTTTATTTATTTATTTATTTATTTATTATTAAAAGAGAAAACAGATACATCCTAGAATGAAATGCATGAATGTAATGCAATGCAAGTCCTAGAACAAAAACAACAAAAAGACAAAAACCAAAAGAACAATGGTCACCAAAGAATAGAGCAATTAAGTACAAGGACCATGTCAGAAAGACTCAGTTAGTTCGAGTCTTTTGCATCCAAGACCTTTTAGATGCACCATGAGCATTGGAGTTCTTATTCACATTCGAGTGATTCCCAACTCCAGGATTGGAATAAAGGTTTAACACCTTTACCAATTCACCAATTAGTGCCATAGGATCTTGTGCTTGAGGCACAGGCACTTTTGGTTTAGTTGCTCTCTTATCAGCTTAACGCTTGTAACAATTAGGACGAATGTGTCCAGATTTACCACAATAATGACAAACCCAAGCAGGTTTACCATGCATCTTGTCCTTAGATTTGGTAGGCTCCTTAGGTTTAGATTCTCTTAAGTCTACCCTAATCTTCTTAGGTGGTGAAACTTCTACAGGATTAACTATCTCACTCACAGGTGGTTTGACAGTTTCACTCACAACCTCACTCACAGAAGGTTCAGAAGAAGAAGCAGGAACAAAATTTGTGGAATGTGGAGTAGGGCCAAAGATGCTTTCAACATATCCCAAACTAGATTTATCCGCAGGATACTTTTGAACATTCAACATGTGATCAAGTTTAGAACTAGCAGATCTAGCAATAGATAAATCATGTTCTAAAATTATAACTTTATCAAGCGAAAACATGTTCTCAGATTTAACATTATTCAGAAGCTCATTAGCATCAAACAGTTTAACAAGCAAATTTTTCTTTTCAAGCTCCAGAGAGTCAATTTTCTTTAGGCCAAGATCAACTTTCATAGCATCCTTTGCAGCAATTTTGCAAAGTTTGTTATAGGCCTCTTGAAGATCTGCATCTTCAGAGAGTTCCCCATCAGAAGGGTTCTCTTCAGCAGATACGCTTTCACTGACCATAGCAGTAGCTGTGAAAGCAATGAAGTTTCCATCCTCGTCACCACCGGACTCATCATCAGAAACCTCATTATCACTAAGGGTTACAGCCATAGCTTTACCCTTAGTCTTCAAGAATGTAGGACATTCAGATTTCATATGTCCATACCCTTGACAGCCAAAACGCTGAGGACCAAAAAAATTATTTGAAGATTGACCAACTTTTTCATTAGGTTTTTCAAAATTATTTACCTTAGTGGGATCATTCTTCCTAAAATTTCTAGGTTCAGCAATGTAGGTATCTCTTGCCTTTCTATTTGTATTCCTAAGAAAGTTCTTAAAGTTTTTGTCAAGATAGGCAATCTCTGTAGCAGAGAGCTCATCATCAAATCCACCACCATCAACATCATCAACTGACTTAAGAGCCATTAATTTGGATTTGTTTACTTTAGGTAGGTCAGACTCATAGGATTGGAGAGATCCTACAAGTTCATCTACAGGGATGGAGTCCACATCCTTGCTTTCAGTAATGGCAGTCACTTTGGGTCTAAAATATTTAGTTAAAGATCTAAGAATCTTCCTAACAATCTTAGGTTGATCATAGATTTCACCCAAATTAAAAGCAGAATTGACAATATCATTCAGTTTGGCATAAAATTCATCAAAGGATTCATTATCAGACATCCTAATACTCTCAAACCTAGAAGTCAATTGTTGCAATTTATTAATCTTAACTGCCTTTATGCCTTCATGCACAGTTTGGAGGATTTTCCAAGCAATATGAGCAACCTCAACATTAGAGATCCTCTTAAATTCCTCCATAGAAACAACATTGAAGATGACATTCATAACTTTGCTATTGAAGCCTGCTGCTTCTTTTTCAGAAGTTTGCTACTCACTCACAGGAGTAGTGGGCTTCTCCTATCCGTATTCAACAGAATTCCAAACCCTTTCATCAATGGATTTCATGAATGCTTTCATCCTTACTTTCCAATAAGCATAGTTGTTCCCATCAAAGTGAGGAGGAACAAACAAAGAGTGTCCATGCTCCATGACAACTGGGGTCAAGGATCAGCTCAGAGATAGAAATCTTAATCAAAAAGAGCTACCTGCTCTGATACCACTTGATGGAAATTTAGACCCCTTAAACATACAGATTGTGTAGCCTAGATTAATTAGCCAAGTTGTTACTTAGTCAAATTATGCAATTCTAGGTTAAAGCAATCAAATAATCATATCAAGATATAAAGCAGCGGAAAATAAATAAACACAAGATATGATCACCCAGGAAACCACTCGGTAAAAACCTGGGGAGGATTTGACCCACCGATCCTCAAGGCATAACAGAATTCATTATGAAAGAATTGAAGTTCTTACAGAAGGACTACAAGCTCCCCGCTCGACTTCCTAATGCTACCCACCAGTAAAACTTCCTGACACGACCACGCGCAGGCTCCGAATCCACGGACTACTTCTTTCTTGAATTCTTCAATCAGCTACAAGCTCCCCGCTTGCTTTTCTTTTAAGTTTCAATAGTTGCAACAGTAATGATCTTCAAGATGTTGAAATCATCTCTACCTTGAAAACCCTAAGTTTTGTGTAAAGGAAGTCTCCTCAAAGATCTCACACGAGATTCACACAAAACAGCAATGTATAAGCAACAAAGCAATATGGACAACCTCCAAAAACGTGGCTAGGGTTTAGTTTATATACCTAGGGTAAAAACACAAAACCCTAAACGTTTAATGAAGTAGGGCTGAGTTGGAAATTCTGCAGAAAATTAAACCTGTGCGATTTTCGATCGATCGAGTCTATTCTTCGATCGATCGAGCTAGGCCGAAAGTCCCAAGTACTTCTGCAGCCACTCGATTCCAACTTTACAATATTAAACCAACTTTAAGCAAGTCTAAACAAGACTAAATACAATGTTTTGATCATGGTTTGCCAACATTACAAATTAGAGTTCTAAATACATAAAATCCTAAGACCTTAGAACCTAACACTTTTGATAAGTATAAAAATTATATCAAAAAGTATTATGCAGTAAAACCTTTTAATTAAAGATATTGCATATAAACATGATTTAAGTAAAGAATGTATTGAGGATGGCAGTACGTCCGTGCTCAATTAAAGAATGTATTGAGGATGGCGGTACGTCCGCGCTCAATTAAAATATGTATTGAGGATGGCGGTTCGTCCGCGCTCAATTAAAATATGCATTGAGGATGGCGGTTCATCCACGCTCAATTAAAGAATATATTGAGGATGGCGGTGCGTCCACGCTCAATTAAAGTACAAGTTTACATTAAATGTCATAATATTTGATGAGAAGAAGTTATGAATGAAATAATTATTTTATATGATTTTAAAGAGTTAATATAAAGTTTAGTGACTTTCTAAGAAAGTAAAAGAAATTAGTCTGAAATATTTTGTAGTATTAATATGATAAGAAAAATAGAACAGTTATTTCTCTATGAAAAATATGTAAGTTGTTATTATGAATATTATGAAACACTATGCATGAAAAACGTTCTCCTATCTGAATATCCATAAAATATTTGATTTACAAGCATTCTTATCAAAGGCCCATGGAGCTTAAAAACCTTACTGGGCTTCGCAGCTCACCCTTTTATATTTCAGTGCACAGGTTCTTCTTGGAAGCAACGAAAGTGTTAGATGTGGCAAGGATTTCGTGAATTCTCGTTTGTTAGAATGTAGAGTTTTTGTTGTATAGTAGTTTAGCTCTTTTGTTGTATAGGAGGAATCAAGATGTACTTGATCTTTGAGCACAGATGTAATTCAATATCTTAGTTTGTTTTGAACCCCTGTGTATGTCTTTGGGGTTAGGTTTGTAATAAGAGTTCTGTTAGACGTTTAGCTATGTAATGTTTACATAGATACCCTAAGTTTTCAACCAGGTGGTAATCTTCCAAGTTTAAAGGAAATGAAATCTCAAGGTTTCCACCATTTTTGTATATTATGGTTTTATGTAAGAAAATAAGCAGGAATTCAAGAAACAAATTCTTGATAAGCCCTTTCAGTTTAGGTTGGTTCATGTTAGTATTAAGGTAAACTTGATATTAACATGCCGGTCATGCTCTAAATCCTAAGATACAGGTTTGGGTCGTGACAATAAGGGCATGTTTGGTACAATGTAATGATTATTACATGAGAATAGGACTAAGTATTACAAGGAATATATTAAGTTGGAATGTAATAGGTATTACTATTCATTAGTTTGATGACCATTTAGAAATATAATCCTGAATATGCATCCACAATTTAGTATAGTATTAAAAAAAATGGTGTAATTAAATCATTTTTAAGTCAAATTTCCTAAAATACACTTATTTTAGGGTGTTCAAAATAGAGTTAATAATTAACAATAAGGAAAATTTATTTTCTTGCCTTTTGAAGATATGGCAACTAATGGTTTTTTAGGAAATTTTTTTAAAAAGTTATTACATAAAGTGAAGGAATAGATATTCAGTACTTTTAATAAGGAATAATTATTCTTCATTTTGAAGAATAACTATTCGTAAGGTATAACTATTCATTGTAATAAAAACATAACCAAACAACTGAATAGTTATACCATAGGAATATCTATTACATTACAGTATTTATTACAGTCTACCAAACGTGCCCTAATAGTAAAAGCAATAAAAGGCACACTAATTTTGGTGATAAAGTGGAAAGTTAAGATTTCAATAGAGTATGTAATGTGTTATCGAAGTTCAAGTTGTAATGTTCAAGACGTATGCCAAAGAAGATAGAATTTAAAAAAATTGACTACCTTGATGCTCAATTGATCAAACAAGAGTCTTCAATGACCTTTTAAATTTTAATCACAGCTCACTCAATCAAAAGCAAATTCTTGATATGGCTTGATCGATCAAAAAATAGGAAAGCTAAATCTAACATGTTTTGACTAAGTCAATGTTGTCTTGGTTTTTCATTACCTACATGCAAGCGTATAAAAGGTCATGTCATAGCACGACTCAAAAGTTATTTTAGAGAGTTATTTTCTTGTGCTACAAAAAGAGAAAATCTTAACCTAATTATCAACAACCCTTTTTTTTAGAGATAATTATAATATGCTACTAACCATGCTGCTTGAACCATTTCTCCCTAAGCCCCTAAGCATTTTGATTAGAACAGTTTGAACCTAAAGAGCCAATCATAGAACGTTGTTTTAGAACAATTTGAAACTACTGTAGTCAATTTGATCCTTACAATTAATTCATGTCCCTAGTGAATTAACAGTAAGAATTGAACTGACTGCAAGTATAAAATAATAAATACCAAATTTACTGTTATCAAAATATATGGACCAAATTTGTATTTTTGCTAAAAATAAATAACAAAAGTCTAAATGACCGGTCCTCTCAAACTTTGGTCAGATATTCTCTACCAAATAGAACGACTGAGCATTTCAATCAAAGGGTAAAAAAAATTATCTAAACAAGTAATGTTAGAAAAAAAAATGTGCTTCAGCGTAATGGCCTAACTTAGGCCTATGTCCAACCTTAACGAAAGCAAGGAAGTAGTAACTTATCATGGCCATTGGTAGGCTACACCAGTGGCCTAATGATGAGCAAGTTGGCGTATTCTTTTAACCATAAATCAATATCTAGAATTATATAACATCTTAATGATTACTGCAGATAAAAAAAAAAAATTCAGATTTTACAATTAGAAATTAAGTAGACAGTAACTTTTTGATTATATTTTTTCGTTTCCAAAAGAGTAAGAAACCTTTTTCTATGAGATTCCTACTGGAGGGAGGGGAGACTGACATTTTGATTTCCATTGCACCAAATCAACTAAGGTCAAATCATCCAGTAACAAATGTATAGTTCTTTACTCAATCATGCATTAGCAAACATTAGTCTTGACTCCAAAATAAAACAGAACCTATTATTATTATTAACCCACATTTGTGGACTAGAAAAGTAAGGGCAATACTCATATAAGAAAGAAATGTCAAATTCAATAGCATATTCAAAATTGACTAATAAAGTGCACAATAACTTCACGCGTTTTGTTAGAATACATGTGAATGGATTTTTCCATTTTAAGTTTTCATTTCTAATTTGTGTTTTTTTTTTTATAGGCTAATTTTTTTCCTTATTGAAAATTTGAGGGTTATTCAAAAAGCAAAATCATCATTTTTTTTTTTTTGGTATTATTATTATTATTTTTTTATGTCATCCTTGTTTTGCATGCATTAGGAGCATGAAATAAAAGAATAGAAAATTAATTAGTTTGCTTCGAATTTGCATCCTCTATCTCAAAGTTCTTGTCCTAGTTCATGTGCGCTCCACTACTCAACAGATAAGACGCATCTATTTATTCTCTTCTATTCTTAATATGTTAATGTCTTTTTAAGTTTTAAGTCTTACACCACCACGCACCCTTAACACGATGGTCGGGATTCAAGTTTCTAAAAGGAAGTTTCACATACATATACATTTAGATTAGGCTAGAGTGAAATTCTTATTTCATATAAAAAAATAAAATAAATAAAACATAAAAAATAAAAAATAAAAAAGTTTTAAGTCTTACAAATATCCAGATTCATGGTAGAGTAGAAATGTCTTTGCACGTGATCAGATATTCACAATCAAACCTAAGGGCTGAAGAAAACAAAAATAAAACTAAAGAAAAAAGAGCCATGTGATGTCTTCTGAATTATAATAATATGTATTTATTTATTTTTTATCACTTAAGTCTCTAATAGTTGAATAAAAGATTTGCGATTCAATCCTCACCTATATCAAAAATTAATTAGTGTTTTGATTTGATAATAAAGAATTATCATTAGGAGCAAATGTCAAAAGTTAAAACTCTCTCTCAAAAAAAAAAAAAAGTTTTAACTAGAACATCTATTCTCGGCATTAGTAAGCTAACTTACAGTACTTATAACTTAAAGAGACATTGAAGAATTAAGAATAGAAAATATAAGTAGACACATGTAACCTGTTGAGTGGTGGAGTATGAACTGAGAGGGACTTTTTTTTTTTTGGAGCAAGATTGAGTGGGACTTTGAGGCAGAAGATGTGCATTCCTTACTTACCATCACACACAACTTTGAATAATCTTCCAAACGTGTTAACAGAAAGTTATATAAACTCTTCTAAACACCAAACTGGACTTTGACTTTATCTTCTTCTTTTTCCCTCCCATCGACTTGTATCTCTGGAAAATCTATCATCTTTAATTTACAAATTTCAGCATTTTCTATCATCTTTTTCATAACAGTCTATGTGTCAAGTTGTTATTGAAGAAAACAAGAAAAGCTTGTATGTGTAACAATGGCAGAAGCAGAGAGAGAGAGAGAGAGAGAGAGAGAGAGAGAGAGAGAGAGAGAGAGAGAGAGAGAGAGAGAGAGAGAGAGAGAGAGAGAGAGAATGAAAATTTAATGAATTATATTGCAAGAAAAGATAGCATTTATCACCAGCCAGAGGTTGTACTATTACATGAAGGAACAGTATAACCTAGAGAAGGTCCCTCAACAAGGGATTGAAGCCAACCTAGAGAAGGTCAAAGCTATACTAAACATAGTCTCGCCAAGAAGTGTGAAGGAAGTACAAAGACTAACTAAACGGGTTGTAGCCCTGAACAGATTTGTCTCCAAAGCCACATATAAGTGCCTTCCTTTCTATTCCTTTACTTTGTTATGTCCTAAACAGCAATCAGTTCAACATTGATTCGAGAGGAATTCAAGGTTCAATAGCCAGTTTATTACACTATTTAAGCCTTCCAGGGTGTCGAGGCAATGTATCCACAGATAGAAAAGATGACATTTTCTTTGATCATCGCGTCAAGGAAGCTCCGTCCATACTTCCAAGCCCATACCATCATGGTAATGATGGACTAGCCCATCCGAAAAGCCATAAGCAAGCCTAATGCAGCAGGACGAATGGTTCAATGGGTAATCGAGTTAAGCCAGTTCGATATTAAGTACAAGCCACAGACTACGATCAAAGTTCAAGCGTTAGTAGATTTCATTTCTGAGTTCACCCTATCAGATCCTACCTTAGTAGTAAAGTACTGGACGGTATATGTAGATGGTTCATCTATTACAGGCCTTGGAGGGGAAGGTGTGATAATATTCTCTCCTGAAAAATATAACCTCAAGTATGGAGTCCAACTCCAATTCCTAACCACAAACAATGAAGCAGTGTGTGAAGCAATTCTCACCAGCTTGAGAGTAGCAAAAGCTCTAGGAGCCAAGAATTTGAAACTAAAGACTGATTCCAAGTGGGTTGTTGGGCAAATAACCAACAGGTATGAAGCAAAGGAAGAAAGGATGAAAAGGTACTTGAAACTAACTAATTAGTTGATTTCTTATTTTGATGACGTTAGGCTTGAACAAGTCCCACAAGAGGAGAATTCAGAAGCTGACAAAGTGGCTAAGTTGGCATTATCCAAAGATACCATAGAAAGGCCTAGACTATACATGGAAGTACAGACGATCCAAGCATAGAAGGGTTACACATCCTCTATGTTCAACCCACGAATAACTAGATGGATCCAAATCCTATCCTATATCAGAGACAACCAACTTCCATTAGATCTATCAGAAGCAAGAAAGATCAAGGTTAGGTCATCTAGATTCATTGTTGTGAATGACGAACTTTACAAAATGGGATTTTCACTACCCTACCTAAAGTGTCTAAGCTCAAAGGAAGCAATGTACGTGTTATGAGAAGTTCATGAAGGAGTATGTGGCAACCACTCAAGCCCACGATCATTGGTGGGAAAGGTGATCCGAGCAGGATATTTTTGGCAGACCATGCAGAAAGATGCAATTGAGGTCGTCCAAAGGTGTGAAAAATGCCAGCGGTTTGGGAAAGTGCAGCATGTTCCAGCAAAGCACTTAACAAGTATTTCTTCCCCTTGGCCATTCTCGACATGAGGGATCGACATTATTGGCCCACTACCACAAGGTAAGAAATAAGTTAAGGTTTTTACTTGTTTCTATTGACTATTTCACAAAATGGGTCGAGGCAAAACCTTTGGCAGTGATCACAGAGGCCAAGATACAAAAATTTATCTAGAAGAACATCGTCTGTAGATTTGGAATCCCTAAGGTGATCATTTCTAACAATGGATGACAGTTTGTCAGCCACAAGTTCAAAGAATTTTGCAGAGAATTAGGAATAAAGAACCGTTACTCTTCACTTAGAAATCTACAGGCAAATGGTCAGATAGAAGTTAAAAATCATACTTTGCTCAAAATCATCAAAGCCCGACTTGAGAAGGCAAAGGGTGAATGGGTAGAAGAGTTATTAGGTGTCTTATAGGCCTATCGAACAACTACAAGGATACCAATGGGAGAAACACAATTCAAGCTAGCATTTGGTACAGAAGCAATGATTCCCATCGAGGTTAGGTTGTCAAGCCTCAGATGAACCTATTATGAAGAGAATCTCAACAACGAAGAGTTAAAGCTGGCTTTGGATTGTTTGTCCGAAATCAAAGACGATGCAGCTCAAAGGATGGCTTGATACCAGCAAAAATTGTTGAAGTAACATGATCAAAGGGTAAAGGTTAGAAGATTCAATCCTGGAGATATGGTACTACAAAAAGTTTCACAGGCCACCAAGGACCCAACCCAAGGAAAGCTAGGCCCCAATTAGGAAGGCCTATACAAAGTCATTTGTTACTTGAGAAGAGGGAGTCATTACCTATAAGACCTTGAGCGGAACCTATTGCCTTGTCCTTGGAATGTGGAGCACCTTAAGAAGTACTATCAATAAAAAGTACTGACGCCAATAAATTCCAGCACTTGGAATACCTCGTCTTACCTATCATTAAATAAGCGAGACTTTACTTTTTATGCTAGCATTTTCCCTTTTTGCATTTAGTTTTGTTAAGTTCTTTCCCTTGTAATACCCATGTAAATAGGGGTGAATAAAACAATAAGGCATCCCCAAGCCATTTTTTCAAGACTAAATCTTTAATTTGCATGTCTAAAAATAGCACAAACTCTAAGTAGTAAAGTTATTGACGAAGTCATTAAGGAAGATTTCACCAATGGTAAAAACTCTATTGATGAGTGACGATTTTAAATCATAACTATCGATGGCAAAAAGTCTGTAAACGAGTTCAAATCATAAGGTTCTAAATAATCCATGATAAAAACTCTACTAACAAGTTTTAACCATCATTAATGATAGAAAACTCTACTGACAAATTTAAGTCATTATTAGTGGTACAAACTCTATAGACGAGTTTAAATCATGAAGAAAATTTCTAAGGAAAAATTATCAAATGGTAAAAACTCTATTGACGAGTTTAAATTATAAGGATAATTCTAAGGAAAAGTTACCGATTAGTGAAGAACTCTATTATTGAGTTTAAATAGCATAATCACCAAACGAGACCGTCAAGTATTAGATGAAATATGTTTCTAAACATGCAGTCAAAAGCAAAAATGAAAAAGCCTAAAACAAAGTCACAACCAGTGTTTTCACACAGGAAAATAAAACCCTCAAAACAAAGAGGCAACCATTTGAGAAGTCCACTGTCTGGTTATGATGCTTCATTGTCCATCTACAAAGAAGCTCAAAACCCTTGTAGGTAGTACTGAATAAACTATAAACTGAAGATAGGAGAAGTGTTTAGATTTCATGAACTGTTGAACAATCTTCTCACGTTCAAATTTAGTTCTCAGAAGAGCAGCTTGGATCTCCTCGTCCTTCTGAATGACGAGCATCTTCTCCACTCTTAGTGCCTCATTAAGCTCCCTGATTTTCTTCTTCGCCTTATTGGTCTCGTCCATAGTTTCAATCAAGTCCTTCCTTGGCTTCAAACTCTCAACTTCAACAAATTCAATCTTAGAGTTGGCCTCCACGACTTTCTCTTCTTTGCTAAGGTAGTTGGTTGTTAAATGCAAAGATTCTCCAAGAACCTAAAAGAAAGAGTTGAAAATCAAAATAATGACTACAATAAAACTTAGGAATAAGGTTAAAGTGGAATACCTACACCAGCTTGTGGATATGGCAACTAACTAGTTCGTGAGAAGGAAGGGAAGTTAAGCCCTTGAGCTCATCATCTGTAATCACATTGTGAGCTCGTCCAAGGGCAGTTGTCAGGTCATCCAAAACGCTCTTCCTAATTTTGCTCTTTCCTTTCGAGCAAGTAGTAGGAGGGGTGATGGCCATAACTTTAAGAGAAAGGGGTTGGAGATGACGGGAGAGTCTGAACAGGTGAGGAAATAACCATTTCACCCTTCTCCTCATATAGTTTTCGTCTCTTCAGATTAGCAGTGAGCTAGAATAAGGGTTTGTTTTTCATTCCTCTGATGCAAGCATACTTTTCTTTACTGTGCCTAGTAGCCATTTCTACAAACAGAAAAAAAGGTAAGTAATTAGAAAAAGGAGGAGTATAACATGAGAAATATTGCAAGAATGTACATACTTTTCTCTTCTCGGTAAATCTTCTCAAGCACATATTTAGTGGGCTTAGATCCAAGACAATGATCAAATAAGTGATGAGGATTGACAAGGTCGTCAAAATCCTAAATCTCTCGAGCAAAGGCAAGGGCAGCCCAAATTCAGTCGCAGTATTGACTCTCCAATTTCGGACATTTAGAAACTGCAAAACAGAGAGTGGAACAATGTTTACACAAGTAGATTTTAGACGATAAAATCAAGAAAAAGGATGCAAGTACACACCAAGAAGCGAAACTTCCCATTTCCATGATAACCTTGGGACTTCACCTCATAGGTCGTCAGACATGGTTTCCCAGCCTGTTCTAGAAACAAAAAGGTATCGTGATTTCTAGTCACGAAAGGAGGAAGGAAACCTAGAAATGATCCTAAACTTTAAATCCCATGGCAAAAGCTCAAAATACCCGTAATGGGTACAAGGTTTTAGACGGTACAAATACATAAATTTATTCAAAGTTATCATGTCCCCTTCACAGAAGGAAATCCAAATTGACATGCAACTTATAATTGTCCTCCAAGCATTAGGAATGAGTTACCCAGGGGCAATTTTGAAATTATAGAGAAGTTCCATTATGAATGGATGGACGAGGAAACAAAGACCACACATAAAAGCAACTTCATAGAAGCACACTTCGTCGTGGGCAAAAGTGCAAGCCTTTTTATTGGAACAAGGCAAGCGAGTGATGGTGCCTTTTGGGAATTGGACCTTTTTCTAAAACCCTTCAAATGTTTTCTTTTTAAAGAACAAGACTCAGAAAGGGCATGTAAAGGAGTTGAAGAAGAGGATGGAGGTGGCTTTGACACAACAATATCAACATCTTTACTTATGGACTCGGTGTTTGATGATAGCTCTATTTCTAATTTACTTGGCCTAACATCATCATCTCTATATTCTACAGTGGTCATGTCTAAATAATGTTTTATTAGAGATTGACGAATCAAAGGGTAAAGAGTGAGCAAAACGGGCTTGAAAGCAGTGAAATGAGACACAAACAAACCTGCTTGAGGACGTCGACCAGCGAAGTATTCAAGAAAGACTCCTAATCTAGCAAAACAAAGGAGATAGAAGGACACTCTTGTCTAATGAACTCAAAATCAATCATCAAGAGAGCATAAAGAAAAGAAACCTTACCAAGAGAAAGAAGTTTGAAATTTTAATATCTTTGGAGCTTCAAACACAAAGAAAATGAGGAAGAAAAAGGGGAACTTTTTATTTTCTAAAAAGGAAAGGTTGAAATTAAGGCATAGGAAAATCTAGAAAAATTCGCACGTACCACAAATAGAAGAAGAACACATGTCCATCATTTGACGAAGGAGTCATTTCGCATTTATTGTGATGGAAGAAGAATCTCAGGAAACCAGGAAGACCTCGAACCATCACAACCGTTTGTACTCCTATACTTGTCCAAGACCTGGATGACAAAGGAATAAAGGGGGCAACTAATGAGTAGTGATCAAATGGTCGTCCATCAAAAGGACAACCTAACGTACATTCAAGTCAGATATAACTCCCCCATTCAAGCTAGCAATAAGTAACAGCAGTAAAACCGTTACAAATGCCTTCATGAGCCATCTCCTATGTGTTACGAACCTCTTTTAAGAGGCACTTCATTGCCATTAATGATCCAACTCAGGTGCAGCGCCCAGAGGAGATCAATGGACAAATGCAATAACTCATGAGTTGGCTATACAAAGCCAACAAGAGCAAGTAAACTCCGATATTACACTACAATATGTTCTATAGATTCCTAAAGAGATTTTCTAACTTAAGCATTGGAAGGTTCTTAGTTGGCACCAACCCAATGTCTTTCATTATTTGGTGTTTTCTCTTAAACAGGAGCTACCATCATCCACTGGCATCGATGAGGAACGTACTGACAAGGCAATTTCTTGTTTCATCACTAATCACTACCTTCATAAGTCATGTACTCCATTTGAAACAATGACATGAATATACTTTAAATTTTGAATTACAAATTTTCAAAAACCAAACAAAAAATACGTTGTTAGTCAATACTCTATGATGTGGCATAAAAGGTTAGCAGGGTTTTGTCAAATGTGTGCAACATGTTCTTGAGGCAAATGCACATAAAAATTTGGATGCAAGTGATGCTGTAGCCTGTATATGAAATTAACAGCTTATACGTGATACATCATATATATAAAAGTTAAATCTCGTAATTAATTCAAAAGTGAATTGACTAATAACTAATTCTCTCATCAATACCCCCTAAAAAAAAAAAAAAAAAAAATCTCTCTTCAATAATCTAGTGTGATAGAATAATTTGGATTTTGGAGTCTCAGAAATTGGTCTCATTTTTATCATCTCATCGGGACCATATATGTAACCATGAATTTGAGACGATATTTTTTGACAGGTCATATCGTATTGTCCAAAAAATATTTGGGGTTAAGGATTATATATATGGTCCAAGATTTTTTTGGAATAATATATAATGTTACATTCACAACATTTTAATAACAATTTCACAACAAATTATAGGTAACAAATTGTTATTAGTAGATAAAAAAATGATGTTTGTAGTATGTTCAGATTAGAACCAGTACAAGCTTGCCACCTAAAATTTGTTGTGAAAATATTATGAATACAACATTATTCTTATTTTTAATGAACCCAATTTTTTGAAATTTTTTTTTTCAAGTCAAGGTGTTACGGTGAACACTTTACTATAATGTAGAGCTGCCATTGGCACAGGCAATGTATCAAAGCATTTAACACATTGTGAAGAAGAGTACTTATTCACTCGTAGTCAGGGGTGGAGCCAGTGGGGGGTAGGAGTAGCAATTTTTACCCATATCCATGAACCCACCCATTACCCACCTTATTTGGATAAGTCTTAACCCAACCCATTTGAATATTTGAGTTAAATGGGTAAAGACCCATTTGGTTATTTAATTAGATGAGTCTAAATAGATATATCTACTAATACCCATTAAACCCATTTAAATTTCTAGAAAATGACCAAAATACTCTTGAAACCTAATAAATGACCAAAATACTCCCAAAATCCAAAAAATTACCAAAATACCTCCAAAACCCAAAAAAATGAGCAAAATACCCCCCAAAACCTAAAAAAATTACCAAAATACCCACAAAACCTAAAAATTACCAAAATACCTCCAAAACCAAAAAAATGACCAAAATACTCCTGAAACCCAAAAAATGACCAAAATACCCTAAAAACCCAAAAAATGACCAAAATACACCCAAAACCTAAAAATTACCAAAAAATGACCAAAATGCCCTTGAAACCCAAAAAATGACCAAAATACCCCCAAAACCAAAAAAATTACCAACATACCCCCAAAACCCAAAAAATGACCAAAATACCCCTAAAACCTAAAAATGACCAAAATACCCTCAAAACCCAAAAAATGACCAACATGCCCCCAAAACCCAAAAAAAATACCAAAATATCTCTAAAACCTATAAAATGACTAAAATACCCCCTGAAACCTAAAAAATGACCAAAATACCCCCGAAACCTAAAAATGACCAAAATATTTCGAAAACCTAGAAAATGAGCAAAATACCCCACCAAACCTTAAAAAATTACCAAAACACCCAAAAAACCTAAAAATTACCAAAATACCTCCAAAACCAAAAAAATGACCAAAATACCCTGAAAATCTAACAAATCACCAAAAAACCCTGAAAACTCAAAAAATGACCAAAATACCCCCAAAACCTAAAAATTACCAAAAAATGACCAAAATATCTCCGAAACCTAAAAATGACCAAAATACCCTCAAAACCCAAAAAATGACCAAAATGCCCTTGAAACCCAAAAAAAATGACCAAAATACCCCCAAAACAAAAAAATTACCAACATACCCCCAAAACCTAAAAAATGACCAAAATACCTCCAGAACCTAAAAATGACCAAAATATCCTCAAAACCCAAAAAATGACCAAAATGCCCCCAAAACCCAAATAATACCAAAATATCTCTAAAACCTATAAAATGACTAAAATACCCCCGAAACCTAAAAAATGACCAAAATACCTCCAAAACCTAAAAATGACCAAAATACCCTCAAAACCCAAAAAATGACCAAAATACCCCTGAAACCCAAAAAATACCAAAATACCTCTAAAACCTATAAAATGACTAAAATACCCCTGAAACCTAAAAAATGACCAAAATACCTCTGAAACCTATAAAATGACTAAAATACCCCCGAAACCTGAAAAAATTACCAAATTACCCCGTAACCTAAAAAGTTACTAAAATACCTCTGAAACCCATAAAATTACCAAAATACCCCATAAACTTAAAAAAATGACTGAAATACCCTGAAACCTAAAAAAAAGGACTAAAATATCCCCCCTGAAACCTAAAAAATGACCAGAATACCCCAAAAACCTAAAAAAATGACCGAAATACACTCGAAACCTAAGAATTACCAAAATTCACCCTAAACCTAAAAAATTACCAAAATGCCCCCTAAACCTAAAAAATGACTAAAATACCCCTGAAACCTAAAAAATTACCAAAATACCCTGAAACCTAAAAATGATCGAAATACCCCAAGAACTAAATAATGGCTAAAAAAACCCCAAAACCTAAAACAATGACCAAAATACCCCAAAAACCTAAAAAAATGATCGAAATACCCCCCAAACCTAACAATTACCAAAATACACCATAAACCTAAAAAGTACCAAAATACTCCCTAAACCTAAAAATTGACCGAAATACCTCCAAAACCTAAAAAATAACTAAAATACCCCTGAAACCTAAAAAAAGTGACCAAAATACCTTGAAACCTAAAAAATTATTGAAATACCCCAAAAACCTAAAAAATGACCAAAATAACCCCAAAAGCTAAAAAAAAAATGATCGATAAAAACACCTGAAACCCAAATTATGACCAAAATACTACTAAACATGTAAGATGACCAAAATACAACAGAAACATCTGAAATTACCGAAATAGAGGTTTAGGGTATTTTGGATGTTACGAGGATATTTTGATCATTTTTTAGGTTTCAAGGGTATTTTGATCATTTTTAGGTTTCGGGAGTATTTTGATCATTTTTAGGTTTCAAGGGTATTTTGGTCATTTTTTGAGTTTTAGGGGTATTTTGGTCATTCTTGGGTTTCGCAGGTATTTTGGTCATTTTTTTAGTTTTAGGGGTATTTTGGTCATTCTTGGGTTTAGGGGGTATTTTGGTCATTTTTTGAGTTTCGGGGGTATTTTAGTCATTTTTTGGGTTTCGGGGGGTATTTTGGTCATTTTATGGGTTTCGAAAATATTTTGGTCATTTATCCCTGCATATGTAGTCTACTCTA
>CP129452.1:11975000-12260000 GCA_030445155.1 Quercus variabilis | reverse complement strand
TGCATTCAGGCCCCACACGCCTTCACAAATAACTAGTGCGCCTATCAGGAAGATGAATCTTCTTACATCTTGGAGCATCATGGGTCGTCTCCTTTTGCTCTTTGTGTTTCTTCCTCCTTTCAAGGAGATCTCGCAAGTCCACTTCAGACCCTCCTTTAATATCCTCCCAACTAGGCAAAGGGGTGACCAAGGGCTTCACAATTGCGTCCTTTCCACTTATGGTCAATTGATCATAAAAGGCCGCTCTAGATGATGAGCCTCTGATTGATCATAAGGAGTAGGATTGGCTGGGATACGAATCGATTTTCTGTTTAAGCGTCCCTTTGCGCATTAATGGTAGGTAGACGATATAAGCTTGTGCTTGTGCAGCCATGGCCTTCCTACTAACACATGGTAGGACACAGAAGAATCGAGAACATGGAACCTAGTGAGCCCTACTAGTGGTCCGACCTTTAGTACTAACTGAATGTGTCCAATGGTATGTTCGCATCCTCCTCCGAATCCAGTAATCTCCATTGGTAATCCTTGTATTTTTCTTCGGGAAATGCCTACTACAACAAAATTACTTAATGGAATAACATTGAGGGATAGGCAGGTGTCCACGAGGGCTCTCCTCACATGAACTTCATTTATCATCGCTGAGACATATAATGGCCTCTTGTGATCGGGGTATTAGACTTCCATGTCTTCATCGGTAAAGGTGACCGCGTTGGTCATCTCTAGAAAGGCTCAACTTGCATGAGCTTCTGTTGTAAAATAATGGGATCCGGATGAAGACGCAATGTCGACTATGGCTTTTGTCGCTGCTGTTCTAGCCTCAGGGGTTAATCCTAATTGGATGAATAGTGAACAAAATACAGGACTTCTTTGCAATGTCTTAATAGTGGCTAGAATAAGTGTGGCAAATATCATAGGATCCTCTTCTTCGTCGCCAGTATGTATGACCACAGCAACTATCCCCTTTTCCTTGTCTTGCTGAGGCAAAAGATTTCTTTGTTCACCTTAAGTGCCACGGCCTACTTCGAGAGTGTCGTTTGCCCATTTCTCATGAAACAACCTTCGTATGTAGCGACATTCCATAGTTGGGTGATGAACATATTTGTGGTAGTGACAGAAACGTGAATGTTTCTTGTCTTCCTTGGTTAGCTCTCTATTAATCTTGTACAGTTTTGTCACTCCGTTCGCTATTCACCGGTTAAAGATGACACTCAACTCCTCCAACGTGCAAGATATGGGCAGATATTCTTCTACTACCTTGCCTTTCTCGTGCTTCTTCTTGCTAGTGGGCTCATTGGCAGCCACTAAGAGCACTTGGGGAGCATTTCTCTTATCAGTCTTTGTCTGCTCACTTGTTTTCCAAGCTCTCTCGTTTGTCTTCCAAGATGTTGCAATTTTACGGGCCTTTTGGAGTAGCGGAGCAAATTGCTTGATCTCCAAATTCTCAAGGTGAATTTTGTACTTAGAAAACATATTATCAATGCAAATTTCAACTAATTCGTGCTCCTCGTACTTCACATGGCATTCGAGGGATGTATCTTGGAATTGCCGTATGTAATCGAGTAAATCTTTGCAGGTCCTTTGCTTAGTGTTGTGCAACCTAATCAACGTAACCTCCTCTTGCTCTTAGTAATACTTCCCACAGAAGCACTCCACCATGTCCTCCCATGACTTGATATATCCTACTAGGATTGTGATGTACCATCAATAAGCCTTGTCAGAAAGCGACTTGGAAAACTTACAAAGGCAAAACTCTGAATCACTAGTGTATGGGTCCATAATATCTATGAACTTGCTTACATGCTTAAGAGCATTTCTCATCGCCTATCATAGAGTGAGAATGTGGGAAATTCATAATTTCAAGGATATGGTTTATGCAATAGCTCAGATGGGTAAGGACGTTGGCGAACGAATTGCCTTGGCACTTTGGACATTTTCGCTTGTTCCCTCTCAATGAGCTTTGCTACTTCGGCAAGCGTGACATATTGAAAATCTTTATTAGCACCAAGATTGTCACTAGCTTTGTCCTGCCTAGTCTTTTCACTATTATCCGCCACTTTTTCATTTTGACCCTTTTCGAGTGCGAACTCCTCTCGCCATGGATTTTCCTTATCGCGAGCCTTTTTGGATTCTTCAATGCGCTGGATAGCTTGAGCAAGGTTGTCCTAGTTCCGTTGCATGCCTTGCATCATTTCAAATAATTCTTTCATTTGCAGAGGAGGTTGTTCAACCTCTTCATCAAGATGTACTTCCCTCAAAGAGGAAGCGTCAACGGCTGCCCCTTGAGATGGAGCAATGGTGTGGGACATATGTTGGTTTTTTTGACTTGGGAAGCATGGTTTCTCCTTCCTTAGTTGCTTGACTCCCTAGCAAAGTCGCCAAAATGTCGGGGTAATTTTTGCAGCAAAGGCTGAGATTGTAGAAATAAGCCTAAAAACTCCCCTTAGGTTCGTTAAATTCATCTGTTATTTGGACAGCCAAGCCTAAAATTTGCAATGTGAGGTACACAAAGACTAATGGTGCTTTATGGAAAAAGAAAACCAAATCAAAATGAAACACAAGAAAGTGCAGAAACTATATATTCATAAGTCAGAAATTTCAACCCGCAGTCATCGAGAGGGAGAAATTAAAGGAGGTCCCAAGCAAAAGAAGGAGAGTTCCCCTGTATCCAGGCCTTCAAATCGTCTATACACTGGGTAGCTAATTGGACTTTTGTGTCAAAGTTTTGGGTTTTCTGTAGGAAAATGTTGTCCCCTCTTGTGGGTTGGTGATGAATATTTATATCAAGCTTTAATGGATGCTTGTGACCATTTTTTTAGTTGGGAGGAAGGCCTTGGACCTTTCAGATACTATTTCTATGACTTGGTGTATTATGTTATATGCTTAGGGAAAAGTTTGGTTGCTTTTTTCATGAGTTTGGAAATAAAGTTGTTTCCTCTTCATGGCTACTGTCTCTGGTCCTTGCAAGCCTTGGAAAACTACATTTGGGTGGCTGAGTGGCCTAGGCTGTTCAGCCTTTTTCTTAGAGTCAGATGTGCTTTGATGTGGAAAATGAAGTTAGGTTGAAAATTAGGGGCATAGTCACCTAGAGCATGGAGTCAAGTCTGGGTTAGAAATTTCTAACACTAGACCTCCTTTATGGGCCCTAAGTGCCCCCAGCATCCCTAGCCCACTTCATGGCACATACGGACTAGGCTCATGTAAAAGGCCCAATAGGAACTAACCCAAACCCACCAAACCATTCCTACTTAATTCCCCAATTGTTTGCATGGGCATGGGCCATGCAACAAAGCTGAAAGCTCGGATTTGTGTGAAACACAAGAGCTTGTTTAGACCTAATAACGCCTTGAAATATATACTTGTTATATATTTATGTGGGCGTTATCTACTTATTACTATGCTTAATTTGTATAATTAAGGCATGATTTGCATTAGTCCTTATTATTTATCTTTACATAATTTCTTGAACAAAATGCCATTCATTGTGTGTAATTTTCTACTTTCAGGAAATCATGTAAGAAAGATGAGTTTACAAGAATTTGTGAGAGAATGAAGGCCAAACTAGAATTAAAGTGGAGCTAAAGGACCATGCTTAAATGTCTAAGGAGGTGCAGCTAGAGTTCTTGGATCGTCTACCATGATTGGAAGCTCCAAATAAGGAAAGAAATCAAAGAGGCAAAATCTAAAAAGGAAAAATCTAATTTGAGCACTGATTAGTATTTTGGGCGTATCTCTCTGCAAAAATATCCAATTGACACAAGGCTTGATGGATTGGAATCGTGACTTAAATATCTACAACTTTCTAGTTTTGATTGTTTCAAATTTCTCAATTTTTGAATGCCGAAATTAACTCACAATTTACTACTATAAACCTAGACAAAAATTAAAATAGTAAAAATTTTATTTTCTTTGGACACTTAGATATTAAGGTTTTAAAGGGAGGCTAGGAGAACGAATTTTGGTAGAGAAAAACTTGTATTTTTATTTCTCTAATGGCAGCCTAAACTCTTTGCTAGGGCTAGGGCTTATGTTTCTTCTATACGATATGAATATTCAATGTGATTCTTTCTAGGATTTTATCAACAACATATTTGATTGTTCAATTAGATTTCTTTTGATGTATTAGTTCTTCCATGCTTTCAATAAGTTCAATCATGTTTGTCTTATTGTTTAGATGAATTTCTAATAGTTTCAAATAGAGATCAGGTTTTAAAGTGAATGGGTTTTTCTGAAAACTTTTTTAACCGCATTATTAATCTAGGTTATCATACGTTCTTGAATTGTCTTAGTTCACCGAAGCATAAGTACTTAATTGTATAAGAACAATCAATTATGAAATATATAATTTCTTAGATCACAAAAAATGTCATATTGATATAGGGAAACACCCTGATGCCTTAGTATTTATATTATTGATTTAAATTAGTTTTTATTATTATTCTTATTAACACTCACCAAGCAAAAGTATTTTTCTTCTTCACCCAAATTGTTATTTAATTATATTGTCTTTGAATTTACCTTACTCCTTGTGGTTCAACTTTGGTACTCCGAGAATTATATTGCTACGATCTCCTACTCTTGAGAGTGAGCAAGCAATTTTGGCACCGTTGCCGGGGAGCTGCTACGTGTTCAGAGGCAATTTTTAGGCGCTGGAGCACAACCGGTGGAAATTCTTCTATTGGTAACTTCGTTCCATTTTTTTCCCCTTATTTTGTTTTTATTTTTCTGTTTGTTTTTAATTTATTTTATTTGATTGGCATTCATTGTTGCATGAGCATTTGGGTTAGAAACAAGAGAGGCAGATTAGAAAATTTTGAAACTTACTTTGGTAAGCTTTTTGACACACCTTTACCTTCACCTTCTTCATCAGTCATGGGTGATGAAACACATAATAATCATGAGGAGAATAGAAGAACTATGTATGAATTGTTGCATCCCACACAAAATTTTGTTCTTTCATGCATCATGTTTCCTCCTAATGCACCACATGTAGAACTGAACCAATGTTTATTAGCAATACTTCCTGACTTTAGGGGACAAGAAAATAAAAATCCTTATGTCCATGTTAGAGCTTTCGAAGAGGTAATTAGTAGTTTCTATGCACAAAATGTTATTAAAACTGCTAAGTTACATTTTTTTCCTTTTTCTCTTAAGGATAAGGCAAGAAGTTGGTTTTACACCTTGAAACCTAGGACTATAGGTAGTTGGGGGGAGATGGCCCAAGAGTTTTTTAAGAAAAATTTTCCCCCCCACAAAATCCAGCAAGTAAAAAGAAGGATAGCTAGTTTTGTCCAAGGAGAAAAATGAGATCTTATACCAAGCTTGGGAAAGGTACAAAGATCTCTTCAATTTCTGCCCAACTTATGGGTATGAAGATTGGAGGTTGGTTAGCTATTTTTATGAAGGACTTACACCTTGGGACCAATAGTTTGTTCAACTCTCATGCAGAGGGGACATTTTACAAAAAGAACCCAAAGATGCAATGGATTATCTTGATGAGATAGCTGAAAACTCTAACACATGAACTGGACCTAGCCCTAAGGACTCCACTGATAGGACTAGAACTAACTCCACCACTTCTAGTGGAAGTGTTTTCAAGCTAAGGGAAGATGATAACATGAGTGCAAAAATCAGCATGTTAACTAACGAAATTGAGTCACTCAAAATGAAAGGAAGAAGGAGTGTTAGTGCTACCTTTAGAGAGGACCCAATGGAGGTGTGTAAAATCTGTCATGAGATAAACATGCTCCAAATGAATGTGCATCACTTTCATCATTCTTAAATGTGCTAGAAGAACAAGTACATGCATTTAATTCATATTGGCCAAATAATTCTTCATATTCTAACAATTATAACCTAAATATGTGAAACCATCCGTATTTGAGTTATAAGAGTGACAATGTGTTGAATCCTCCTACTCCAAGGAATTTTAATTCACCACATGCATCATTATCATCATCATCATCATCTAGAACTTCCTTAGAGGATGCACTTAGTACTTTCATTCAAAGGCAAAGTGAGCAAAATCAAAAGTTTGAATCCATGCTCACTAGGCTAGATGAAGAGGTAAGAGAGACCAAGAGTCATATAACTAGGCTTACAAATTCATTGAGTGGGATAGAGAGAGGGAAACTTCCTTCCTAAACTTAACCCAATCCCATCAATCAAAATCTAAAAATTGGCTCTAAGGATAAACATGAGGACGTAAAAGCTGTGACCATTTTGAGGAGTGGTAAAGAGATTAATAAAAGTTCTCCCTTAGTACAAAGAAATCCAAGGAGACCCTAGTTGAAAAAGAGAAGAATGAAATTGAGTCACTTGGATTTTGGTGAAATTGAACAATGCCCAATCCCTCCACCATTTCCACAAACCTTAAAATTACCTAGGAAATTGGACACCACATCTGAGATATTAGAGCATTTGCATCAAGTCAAGATAAATTTGTCATTATTGCATGTTACCAAGCAAGTGTCTGCATATGCCAAGGTAATTAAGGACCTATGCACCATCAAGAGAAAGCATCATGTGAAGAAGATTGCATTCCTAACAGAATAGGTAAGTGCAGTTATCCAACATAAGACCCCATCAAAGTATAAGGATCCAGGTGTCCTATGATCTCTTGTACTATTGGAAATTACATCATGGAGCATGCATTGCTAGATCTTGGGGCAAGTGTTAATTTGATCCCTTTCAGTGTATATCAAAAACTTGGACTTGGTAAGTTGAAACCTACTTCAATAACCTTACAGTTGGCTGATCGCTCTGTAAGGGAACCGAGAGGGGTTGTTAAGGATGTCTTGGTGAAAATTGAACAATTTTATTATCCTGTTGATTTTATTATTCTAGATTACCAACCTATTTTACATCCTAGTGTTCATACCCCTATTAGTTTGGGTAGACCTTTTCTTGCCACAACTAATGCTTTAATTAATTGCAGAAATGGAAGGATGCAACTCACGTTTGGTTCCATAACTATGGAGCTAAACATATTTCATGTGTCTAAACAACCACATGAGGATGATGACTATGCTTATGTGAACCTCATTGGGGCGGTGGTTCAAGAAGAGTTTAATAAGAATTGTTTTTCTGATCCTCTTGAAACTCTTGTTAATAATTCTATCGGTTCTTATGATTTAGAATGTGATATTTATGTATCCAAAATTTTTTCATTGTTGGATTCCTCACAGGTTTTGGAAGAACAATAGATGATGGCAATTAATAAAGGATGGAAGCCTTGCTTTGAGGAGCTACTAGAAAATGAAAAAAAAAAAAAAAAAAAAAAAAAAAAAAAAAAAAAAAAAGAAAAAAAAGAAAAAAAAAGCTTGTGCATCAAGTGAAGAGGCACCACAGCTGGAGCTTAAGCCACTACCCAGTGGTCTTAAATATGCATATTTAGGCCCATGTAAGTTAAAACCTAGGTGGGATGGCCCTTTCATTGTAAGGAAAGTGTTTAACCATGGAGTTATAGTAGTTAAGGACCCTAGAGATTGTAGGATTTT
Organism: Quercus variabilis; assembly: GCA_030445155.1. Lineage (NCBI taxonomy): Eukaryota > Viridiplantae > Streptophyta > Magnoliopsida > Fagales > Fagaceae > Quercus > Quercus variabilis. Next base: position 12,252,504 of record CP129452.1, on the reverse strand, counting down.
GAAAATAAATGGACAAAGGTTAAAAACATTCTTAGGGGGAGTTATACTTGAGGAGGAGACTATGTCACTAGAGATCCCTACCTATTCGGATGCTACATGAACTTTGAAAGAGCCTTGTGAAGTTGTACCATATTTGTTTTAATTTTCTTTTCTTTTCCTTTTTTCCTTTTTTTCTTTTTGCTTTTTTTTTTTCTTTTCTTTTGTGAGCTAACATTTGTAGGTGTGAAAGAAATTTCAAAAAAAATAAAAAAAAAATAATAATAATAATAATTTAAATGCTTAAGGTAACTTCTTCCCTTTACACTTGAATTTATTTTGACTTTGATACATTGAGGACAATGCAATATTTTAGTTAGGGGGGAGAGGTCTACACATTTTTCTGCACTTAGCATGATTTTTTTTTTCTTTCTTTTTGGTTGCAACTTTTCAATTCTAAAAAAAAAAAAAAAAAAAAAAAAAAAACCACCTTGAATTTGAATGCAAAAATATTATAAGCTTTATTTTTATATCATGTGATGGAATGAGTAATGCTGAGTTGGTTATACTATTTGTTATATTAAGACTCTTTCATGAAGAGCACAGTTGGAAACTTTTAAGCACAATAGCCTGGTTAGTGGACTATAGGATTTTGGATATGCATAGATCATGAACAAGCTAGATATAAGCTGAAACCCAACCCATATAGAGAGTTCTTGAGCCTTAGTTTTCTTTGTGAGAGTGTATCTTTGTTTGAACTCTTAAATTTCTCTCATATGCTTCAATTTTTGTAAAAGATTTCTATATTTTTTGGTTGACTATTGGAAACATTATAGGGAGATATACCATGATCCTACTTATTTTTGTTCTTAGGCGTTTATGTGGAATTTTAGGAGATGAGAGCCTAAGACCACCAATTTTTTGTCACCAACTAAACAAATATTTAGCCTACCTTTACATTAACCATTGTCACCATCATTTGAGCCATGAGAAATACTTCTACAATACCACAAAACATTTTTATTTATGGGTATTCTCATGGGGGTTCAAGTTTTGAGCAATTGATGTGTTTAGATACCACCATTGTCTCTCTTTTCTTCAAAAAAAAAAAAATTAAAAAGAAGAAGAAAAAAGAAAAAAAGAAAAAGAAAAAAAAACAGAGAGAAAAGAAAGATGAAAAAAAAATAAGAGAGAGAAAAAGAAAAAGAAAGAGGAGACATACATAATCAATTAATAAATCAATGGTATCTTACACATCTTTCATGTATTTCAAAAGGGTTATATGGTTGAGTAAATGTTATTTTGATTCAAGTTGGTTGTTATCACTATGAGTTAGGGTTGACTTGAATTTTCTGCATTTGATTCATATACCTCATATTTCAAAGAAAGCAGTTTGCCTTCATAAGATTATACTACCATTTAGCTTAAAGTCCTACTTAATCCTAAAGGTGCATGGCTGGTATGTGTTTGGGAGAATGATATTGACCTCATGTTTCTAGAAATTCAACATACTTTCTAAGAGATCTTTTTCTGTTGTTTTAGCGGTCGTTTTTGTTTACACATGTGATATTCTTGAAACTTCTTCTTTCCTTTTTGTTCACATGTGATTTGAAGAAAAAAACAATTACTTCTATGTGTGTTCTTTTAAAGTGTTGATGACTTAAGAGAGGTTTTGGAGTAGAAGCTCTAATCTAAATTATTCTTAGTCTATGCATGTTTGGAAAAGTAGGTTTGATTGGATGGGCTATGCACGCATACACTCCAAAAGTGAAGATAGTGAAAACTCTTTAATATGATGAATAGTATCCCAACTCAAAAATTGAAAGTTCATTTGTATGATATAATGATAAAGCAAACTAAAATTTGCCGCAGGAATTTTCAGGAAACCTTTGACTTTTGTGGATAGAGTCACTACAAACCCTCATGAGAGTAAACTCATCCACTAGGGTGACCTAGGGGCTCAAAGACTTGCTACACATGGGAAGTGCAGTCATGTAGCCTACGAAAGTGGCTTGTATTTTAGTTTTAATTTTTCACTTTTAGTAGACATGGGTGCTTTGTGTATTGCTAGGGACTAGCAAGATTTAAGTTGGGGGGGTGTGATAACGCCTTGAAATGTATACTTGTTATATATTTATGTGGGCGTTATCTCCTTATTACTATGCTTAATTTGTATAATTAAGCCATGATTTGCATTAGTCCCTATTATTTATCTTTACATAATTTCTTGAATAAAATGTTATTCATTGTATGTAATTTTCTACTTTCAAGAAATCATGTGAGTAACATAATTTCTTGAATAAAATGCCATTCATTGTGTGTAATTTTTTACTTTTAGGAAATCACGTAAAAAATATGAGTTTACAGGAATTTGTGAGAGAATAAATGTCAAACTAAAATTAAAGTGGAGTTAAAGGATCATGCTTAAATGTCTAAGGAGGTGCAACTGGAGTGCTTGGATTGTCTACCATAATTGGAAGCTTCAAATAAGGAAAGAAATTAAAGAGGCCAAATCTGAAAAGGAAAAATCTAATTTGAGCACTGATCAGTATTTTGGCCATATCTCTCTCCTAAGACATCCAATTTACACAAGGCTAGATGGGTTGGAACTGTGACTTAAATATCTACAACTTTCTAGTTTTAAGTTCTTCGAAATTCTCATATTTTGAATGCCAAAATCAACTCACAAGTTACTACTGTAAACTTGGACAGAAATTAAAATAGTAAAAGTTTTATTGTCTTTGGACACTTAGACATTAGGGTTTCAAAGGGAGGCTGGGAGAACAAATTTTGGCAGAGAAAACCTTGTATTTTTCTTTCTCTAATGGCAGCCTAAACTTTTCGCTAGGACTAAGGGTTATGTTTCTTCTATACGGTATGAATATTCAATGTGACTCTTTTTAGGATTTTATCAACAACATATTTGATTGTTCAATTAGATTTCTTTTGATGTATTAGTTCGTCCATGCTTTCAATAAGTTCAATAATATTTTTCTTATTGTTTAGATGAATTTCTTATAGTTTCAAATAGAAATCAAGTTTTAAAGTGAATGAATTTTTCTGAAAACTTTCTTAACCGCATTATTAATCTACATGCGTTCTTGAATTGTCTCAATTCAACTAAATCATAAGTATTTAATTGTATAAGAACAATCAATTATGAAATATATAATTTCTTAGATCACAAAGAATTTTATATCGATATAGGGAAACACCCTGATGCCCTAATATTTATATTATTGATTTAAATTAGTTTTTATTATTATTTTTGTTAACACTCACCAAGTAAAAGTATTTTTCTTCTTCACCCAAATTGTTATTTAATTATATTATCTTTGAATTTACCCTACTCCTTGCGGTCCGACTTTGATACTCCGAGAATTAGATCTTCTGCACTTGGGAGTGAGCAAACAAGACCCCCAATTTAAAAATTACGACTCAATTGCTTTTACTCTAATTTATCTAAGTGTCGAACAAGAGCAAATGAGGCGCAATAAACCGATAACTACTTTAGTGCATAAACATGAATAACTAACAATAGAAGTAAAGTACAAGAATAAGGGAAAAGAGATGCAACCACAAGATAATACTAAGACATGTTATCAAAGAAGAAACTGAAGAACTCGGTGAAAAACCTCTCTACCACCCTCCAAGTGGTAATAGATCCACAAGAGAATAAAGTTAGAGTACTTGAATAACAAAAGACCCTCCAAGCCTAGTCTACTCCATGTACTTGAGCCATCCAAGCTCCTACTACTAACTTAACGAAGCCTTGTCTTCTTTAGCTTTCTGGATCACGCAATATGCCTGATTGCATCTGTCAAGCCTCACCGACTTCTTTTGGCAAAACTTCCCAAGCTCCAAAACACTCTCTACACTCTAAAAAGGTGTGAGTTGTGCTTGGGTACAAATCTCCTCTCAAGGTATGACAATGAGAGAGGGAAGGAGGAGCAACTAGAATGATTTCTCACTAAGGATGAGTAGCTCTCTCTCTCTCTCTCTCTCTCTAAAAGATTGGTGTGTGTGTGTTGTAGAAAACTAATCTATGGTTTTTCTCTCTGAATGGCCTCCTTACAATTTCTGTGGATAATAAGGGTATATATAGTATGGGTGAAGGGTATGAAAGTCACACTTAAAAATCCTCCAAGCAGAATGTTTCGCGAGTATCTCGTGAGAAGGCCTTACTTACGAGACACTCGTGAAACTGACAGCCTGTCATGACTCTTCAGCTTCCAGTCATGTACTTCTCATGTGGCTACTTCGTGGGTTAGCTTCTCACGAGCTTCTCGCGAAATCTACTTGATCTTTAATTAATTTTGAGTCTTCACCAACTTAATACTAAACCCAATACAATAAAATCTCACAAAAATACAAGGAAACAAATTTATGTAATTACAACACTTTTTGTCATGGAATAAGCCAACATTAATGTTATGAGAAAAAGCATAACTTAACAAAAGCAAAATACACTAATAAGATACATTAGTCGAATCCGCTAAGCAATTGAGCTTAGCCGTTCTGTCGAACCATAAAAATTGTCGCAAAAATGACTATTAACAAGGGGTAAAACTATAATTTTGATTATTTGATTTCTAATTGCATTGCTTAAAATAAATATTGAAGTCATAATGATCAAAATGACAATTCATGAGCCTTAATTATACCATCAGATTGAAAGATATATAAATTATAATAATTAAAAACAAGTATTAATAGTAATGTGCACTTGCATGAATTATGTCCTAATCACATGCGATTATGATATCTTAATTATGATTGATTATTATTTTTAGTCCAATTTAAATTAAATGATATGTCATAATGCTATTGGTTGAGAATATATTTTATGGTAAGATTGCATGCACCTGATTCAATCCAAAGACAAAACATTAATTGATTCCAAGAAAAAATGGTAAAAAAATTAGTTGATTAAATAAATAAATAAATAATTTAATAAATTTGGTATTAATATGCTAAGCTTGGGGACTAAGGAAGTCTAAAAAAAAATGACAAAATTAGGAGGAAATCATATCACAATTGAAACTAGAAATAGAGGAACCGAAAAGGAAAGAATCTAGAAGGTCTCTGGCCCTAGTGTTGATTGGCACTTAGACCAAACCTCCAGATACCGTAAATCTTTTCCATTCACAGTTAAATTCATGGGTGGGCTTAATAGGTCATTAGTGTTACATGTAGGAGGCTAATGGTAAGGGTTGTTTGGTAGCGTATTTTAAAGAATAGTTTTTAGTGTTTTAAACAATATTATACGTATTTTCACACACTTTTTCACCCATACGTATAGTAATTGAACTTCTAAGCATCATTGGTGAGATATTGTCTAATATGGAAAACAAATTGGGGATTAAAGTGTATTGTTTGTTGAATTTACTTCTAATGGAAAACTTGCTAGCTAGGTTAACAAAACAAAAGAGTGCTTTTTTTAGAAAAATATCTGGATGTTGTTGCACTTGAATGAAATATATGGATGTATATATAACATTACAACATGGTTGATATTTTTGTTCTTGTTGTGTATTCATTACATTTGCTTTATATAGAATGAAAATTGACAGGATTGACGAATTCACCTCACATGGACGATCCTAACAATTATGGACAAAGGCATCCTTAGGATGACTTGAGTAGATACCCACATCACTGGCAAAGAAAACCAAGCCATTCAATACAGTACAATCACACCCAGAGTGGTTACAAGGCCAACTGTATGAATTGTTGAAGCACATTAAGGCCTCATTACACAATACCAAACATTACCAAGAGGAGCATTAAGACCTCCATAACTACCCCAACAGCTAGAAGCTATGAAAACATATATAAAGCCTACACATCGCCAAATACAAGGTACAGATTCATACAGACACAAAGTGATTTCTTTTATTCTGAGATATTGTATTTTGTTTAAAGATTGTATCATACTAACTTTGGCATTGGAGGCGTTGTGGCAGGCACCACACCGATGACCACCATTAAGGACACATTCACACAGGTTGGGGATTGCTTCCATCTGACCACCTCGACTAACGAACTTACGCTTCATCAGTTTGGCGCCATTTGTGGGAAATTTGCATTTTTCGTGTTTACATCCAAAAACATAGTTTCCATAAAACCTCTATATTCAGATGGAATCTAACCCAAATCCCACGACCGTGGCTCAACAAGTCCAAGCTCTTGTGGCCACTATTGAAGAACTTACTAGGCAAAAACAAGAAATGAAGCTGTGGCTTCAGCAGGAGGAGAATCAGTCAAAGGGCCATCTAGAGGATGAGGGAGACAGCCACAGAAGGAGTAATCAGTATAGACCTACCACTCCTGAAGAGCAGAATTCAATCTTCTGCAAGAAATGAGGAAAGAAATGGACGAGTTAAGAAATGCCATCAAAGAGAAAACGGACCGGAGCGTGGATAGAATGGTCAAAGCCACAGATTCACCGTTCACTATGGCAATCCTAGAATGCCCAGTATCGTTGAAATTTTGCCTTCCTCAAATTAAGCCGTTTGATGGGCTAAAAGACCCTCAAGATCACCTTAATACCTTCAAAACAACACTGGGCCTCCAGTAGCCCCCTAACAAGATTTTGTGTCGTTCCTTCCCCACTACCTTCAAGGGAGCTACAAGGGAATGGTTCACCAATTTGCGAACATCGTCCATTGACAACTTTGAATAGCTGAGCAATGCCTTCTTACGGCACTTCATTGGGGGGTAGCGTCCCAAGAGGCCAGCAGACTACTTGCTTACCATTAAGCAGGGAGAGAAAGAAACCCTGAGGTCTTACATCAAACGTTTCACTCGGGAAACCCTGGAGGTGGATGAGGCTGACGATAAGGTGCAACTGACAACTTTTAACGCAGGATTAAAGTCCAGGGATCTCGTGGCTTCGCTCGCGAAGAATCCTCCAAAAACAATGGCAGAAATGCTCCTAAAGGTACGAAAGTACATAAATGCTGAAGACGCATTAGCAGCATGTAAAGAAACTAGGAGACAAAGGGAGGAAGGACAACGAGCGCAGGGGACAGAAGAGGAAGCGTCCAAATCGCCGGACCAATGACAGAACAGAAGGAGAGACGATAAAAGCTCTCGAATGGTAAAATTTACCCCTCTAATTATGCCTGTTGACAAAATCCTAACGCAGATTAAGGACAAGTGCTTCCTGAAATGGCCAAGGCCATTGTATTCACTTTTCAACGTTCATGACAAGAACAAGTACTGCCGGTTTCATAAGGACCATGGTCACTGCACCGAAGATTGTCAAGACCTTAAAGAGCAAATAGAAGAGTTGATCAAGAAAGGGAAGTTACAAAGGTATGTGAAGAAAAGGGAGTCCAACAAATTCAATGACGACAACAAAAACCAGAAGGAATCATCGTCGAGAGATGAAGGTAACACCTACCAGCTTCCCCAGGATATTATTGGGGAAATTCATACAATAGCAAGAGGACCGTCCCTGGGAGGGTCGTGCAAATCCCTCAAGAAAGCATGTCAAAGGCAGATTAACAACATTTATATGATACCTCCATCCAAGAAATGATAGATGGATCAAGATATGTCCTTCAATGAAGCAGATGCCTAGGGAGTGAAGCAGCCTCACAATGATCCTTTGATTATAATGCTAACCATAGAAGGATTCAACACCAAAAGGATCCTCGTGGACAACAGTAGCTCTGCGGACATCATCTACCTCCCTGCTTTCCAGCAGCTAAAGTTAGATCCAAAGAGACTGCGCTCATTTGACTCACCCCTCGTCAGTTTCAGTGGGGAAAGTGTATATCCGAAGGGCATAGTGACATTGACAGTCATAGTGGGGATATGCCCAAAGCAATTAACCCGTCAGATAAACTTCTTGGTGGTAGATTGCCCCTCATCTTATAATGTGATTATTTAGAGGCCCACACTTTACAAATGGAAGGCAGCCACGTCTACCTATTGCCTGAAGGTGAAGTTTCCCACAAGTAATGAGGTTGGAAAAGTGAAAAGGGATCAGGTTTTAGCCAGAGAATGCTACCAGGCTGTCTTGGCTGCGAAGGAAAACCACACATGGATGATTGAAGAGAAAGAAGGAGACAAAATGGAAGCCCTGGAAACGGTGGAGCTGGACGATGGAGAAGCAATCAAGACAACAAGGATAAGGATGACGCTAAGTCCAGAAATGAAATTAAGGCTCATCCAGTTCTTGAAAGAAAACCAAGATGTCTTCGCCTAGAGCCACGAAGACATGTCAGGCATTCAACATAAGTTGAATGTGGACCTAGAGAAAAAGCCCATCAAGCAAAAGCGGAGAGTCTTCGCTCCAGAACGAGATAGGGCTGTTACAGACGAAGTTAATAAATTGCAAACGGCCGGGTTCATCCGAGAAGTATACTATCCTGACTGGCTCGCGAATGTCGTCCTAGTAAAGAAAGCAAATGAAAAGTGGAGAATGAGTGTGGACTTCACGGACCTAAACAAAGCATGTCCGAAAGACAGTTTTCCTCTACAAAGGATAGACCAGCTTGTGGATTCTACCGTCGGACATAAGTTGCTGATGTTCATGGACGCTTTCTCGGGATACAACCAGATAAAAATGGCTGAGGAAGATCAAGAGAAGGTTGCTTTCATCACAAGCCAGAGGCTCTATTGTTATAAGGTAATGCCTTTTCAGATTAAAGAATGCAGGAGCTACTTACCAGAGGTTAGTGAACAAAATGTTCAACAAACAGATCGATAGGAATATGGAAGTATACGTGGATGACATGCTTGTCAAAAGTAAGGAAAAACTTGCCCACTTGGATGACCTGAAGGACACGTTCGCTACTCTCAAACAATACCAGATGAAATTGAATCCCAATAAGTGTGTCTTTGGGGTAGCTTCAGGCAAGTTCTTGGGGTTCATGGTGTCCCAAAGAGGAATAGAAGCAAACCCAGAGAAGGTACAAGCCATAATCAACATGGCTTCACCTAGGATTGTCAAGGAAGTCCAAAAGCTCACAGAAAGAATTGCAGCTCTTAACAGGTTTGTCTCGAGAGCGACGGACAAATGACTCCCCTTCTTCAAAACCTTGAAATAGGCATTCAAGTGGACAGATGAGTGTGAAGCAGCATTTCAGGAACTCAAACGTTACCTGAGCAACCCACCCCTCTTAAGTCCCTCTAAAGAAGGGGAAAACCTATATTTGTACTTGGCAGTATCAAATACAGCTGTGAGTGCAGCTTTGATTCGAAAAGAAGACAAGAAACAGCTCCCAGTCTATTACGTCAGCCAAGCTTTCCAAGGGGCTAAGTCCAAATATCTGAAAATTGAGAAGATTGCATTCGCGTTGATAGTCACCTCACAAAAACTGAGACAGTATTTCTAGGCAAATCCAATCCTGGTAATGACGAACCAACCTATCAAAAAGTCCATGAACAAACCTGAAGCAGCTGGAAGAATGGTCCAATGGACAATTGAGCTCGGTCAATTTGACATTGAGTACCACCCCAGAACAGCCATTAAGGCACAAGCCTTGGTGGACTTCATCGCCGAGTTCACTCCCCGGATGAAGACAATCTTACCAATGAAGCCGCGAAATGGACGATACAGACCGACGGTTCGTCAGCCCGAAAGAAAAGGGGAGTAGGGGTCGTCATAATCATCCTAGATGAAGAAGTGCTAAAGTATGGAGTTCAGCTGAAATTTTTGGCCACCAACAACGAGGCCGAATATAAAGGGATTTTGGCAGGGTTGAGACTCGGGAAGGTGTTTGGGGCTAAGAACCTGTTAGTCCAAAATGATTCGAAACTAGTAATTGGGCAAATCAAGGGAGAATATAAAGCAAAGGAAGAAAGAATGCAGAAGTATCTCAAGCTGACGAAACACCTAGCTTAGGAGTTCGATGAAGTGAAATTTGTACAAGTACCCAGAAGCTAGAATATGGTGGCAGGTGAAGTCTCGAAGATAGCATCATCAGAAGAAGGGGTGACGGGTGTGGACTTAATGATGGAAATCTAGAAACATCCCAGCATTAAAGATGTTCCAACGTTCACAATCTAGAGCACAAGCAGCTGGATGATGCCCATCGTATCCTTCCTCCAGGACGAGCACCTCCTTTCGAATATAGACGAGGCCAGAAAGATCAAGAAGAGGGCAGCCAGATTTACGATCCTCAATGACACCCTGTACAAGCGAGGCTTCTCCATGCCTTACTTGAAGTGCGTTAACGAAGGAGAAGCCAAGTACATCTTGGAAGAGATATATGAAGGCATTTGTAAGGACCATGTTGGCCCTAGATCCCTGGTAAGCAAGATTATTCGAACAGGTTATTTCTGGCTTACTATGCAGGTGGACGCAACAGAGTTCGTCAAGAAATGTGACAAGTGTCAACGGTTTGAGAATATCCAACAACTTCCAGCAGAGAAACTGACAATGATAACGTCCCTGTGGCCATTTGCACAATGGGGAATCGACATCGTTGGCCCACTGCCCCTAGGCAAAGGTCAGGTAAAAATTTTATTAGTTGCTATTGCTACTTTACGAAATGGGTTGAAGCAGAGCCACTGGCGACCATCACCAAAGCAAAGATCCGGAGCTTTGTGTGGAAGAATACAATTTGCAGGTTTGGGATTTCACGGACGATTATATCAAATAACAGACGGCAATTCTATAGCCAAAGCTTCAAAGACTTCTGTTTAGCCCTGGGCATCAAGAACCAATTCTCCTCACCAGGACACCCATAGGCGAATGGACAGGCGGAGGTGATGAGCCACACACTACTCAAGATCATAAAAACCAAATTGGACAATGTGAAGGGTGCCTGGCCAGAAGCATTACCCAATGTTTTGTGGGCTTATGGAACCACGGCGAGAACCCCGACAGGAGAGACCCCCTTTAAACTCACCTACGGCACTGAAGCTGTGATCCCCGTCGAGGTAGGAATAACCAGCACCAGTCGAAAAGTATTCACTGAAGAAGTTAATGACGATCATCTATGACTCAACCTGGACTGTCTAGACGAAATCAAAGACAAAGCCTCCAGTAGAATGGTGGAGTACTAGCAGAAGATGACTGACTATTACAACAGAAGGGTAAAACTCAGGCAACTTGACATAGGTGACCTCGTCTTGTGCAAAGTAACCCCGGTGATTAGAGATCCTACTCAAGGAAAACTCAGCCTCACATAGGAAGGGCCCTACCGAGTCATCCATTACTCCAAATAGGATAACTATCACCTGGAAACCCTAGACGGACAAAGACTCCCAAGGCCATGGAACATTGAACATTTGAAGAAGTCTATCCAATTACAATCCACAAGAAGCCAAAAATGGCTAAGTAACAAAATCCCGCCTTGACGAATGTAAGTTACTGACAATGACAAGATCCCTAAAAAGGGTGTAAGTCACAATAAGCCAAAAATGGCTAAGTAACAAAATTGTTATTGACAATGACGAAATCCCTAGAAAGGGTGTAAAGCACAACAAGCCAAAAATGGCTAAGTAACGAAATTGTTACTGACAATGACAAAATCCCTAAAAAGGGTGTAAAGCACAACAAGCCAAAAATGGCTAAGTAACAAAATCTCGTTGCGACGGATGTGTGTTACTGACGATGACAAGATCCCTAAAAAGGGTGTAAGTCATAAGAAGCTAGAAACGGCTAAGTAACAAAATTGTTACTGACGATGACGAAATCCCTAAAAAGGATGTAAATCACAAAAAGCCAAAAATGGCTAAATGACGAGATTTCACCCCGACAGATGTAAGTTTTTGACAATGACAAAGTCCTTAAAAGGGAAATAAGTCACAAAAGCAAAAAGATACTGGCGAAGAGAAAGGGAAGTACAAGCCTCGCCAAGCACACCTCATGGATGAATAATCCCATCAGTGTACCACAGACCACAAAGCATGCAATCAAAAATGCAAGTAAGTACGGAGATGCAAATTAAAGAAAAGCCCAAAACCAACAGGCAAATTATCTTTGTTTTTACAACTAAAAACCCATCAACACTGGGTTAAAATATTGTTCCCAAGATAGATAAAAGTAAAATCATTTCAAAATAAGATTTACAAAAAGCCCGAAAAATATGATGGGCAATAACCAAAAACAAAATGAAAACTTCTTTTTTAAGTAATAGGATCAAACACTAGCCACTGAGGGAGCTTCATCAATGGGAGTATCCTCAACAGAAGCATTCTCTGGAACGTCACCTTCAGGAATGAAGGACTGGGAAGCCTCGTCAATGGCCATCTCTTTATCTACCTCTTCTAAGTCCAAACTCTCCATGTTAACACCAGTAGGATGCTTGACCAGGTACCTTCGAAGAAACTCAAACCCTTTGAAGTACCAACTAAAGAGCACAGTGTTGTACTCGTCAGTGGTTTGGAAAGCCTCCACAGATCTGGCAGCAATTGTCTTAAGCGATTCCTTGGCACTGAGAAGCTGCTCGTCCTTCTCCAAGCTCAATTGACATTCGACTCTAAGATCATCACCCAAGGCCTTGACTTTCTCCTTCAAGGTAGTAGCCTCATCCATAGAATCAATGAGGTTCTTCTTCAACTTAGAATTCTCTCCCTCCAAAGCCTGCACCTTGGATGTGAGAGATGCGAGCTTGGCCTCTTGAGTAAGAGATTCAAAAGCAATATGGAAACTCTCTCCCAACACCTGAAAAGAAATTCAAAGCCATCAGTTAAAAAAAAAAAAAAAATGAGGGAGTTGCATAACTGCTCTACCTGAACAAGCTTGTGGATGTGGCCACTTGCAACATTGTTAAATGGAACCCTAGAGAAGACCTTCAAGTCATCAGTAGTCACGACGTTGTGGGCCCTGTCCACTGCCAGTCTCTCATCCCCCCAAATAGTTGAACGGGGGGGAAGCCAACTTCTCTTTCTCCTTCTCTAACAGACGCGGCCTTTTAGAGACAGGCGTAGGGAGCTCTTCAATTGAAGTAGACGGAGAGGCTGTCCTCGTCATCTTAGTGCCAAAAATGATAGGGGTGACGGAGGCAGTTGGAGTGACGGAAGAACCCCTCCCAGTCACACGCACCGTCTTCTTTTCGATACTCAACAACGGCTCATCTTTCTTCGACCTCATCTTAGCATACATGTCCTTATTAAATTTGGACATCATCTCTGCAAGAGGAAAATGCCTACTCCTTTAAAAAAAAAAAAAAAAAAAAAAAAAAAGGAGAAGAGAGGTCTGTACTGACGAATCTAACACTTACTCTTTTTTCCTTCAATATCAAGGTTACACAGGATGAAAGCGAAGGGTTCTGGCCCAAGGCAATAAAAGGCCAGCGTTCTTGGATCAACAAGATCGTCCCAACTCTCAATTGTCAGCGTGTACTCAATCGCCCTTTGGACTCATTCTTTATACCTGCTTTTGAGCTTAGGTCGTCTCTTAACTAAAAAAAAAAAGAATCAATTAATGGCCATAGTGAAAAGCACGACAGAATTCAAAGGACGAAGAGAAATATGGACGCACCTAAAATCGAGGTTTCCCACCGACGATGCAACCTCGGGAGATCACCCTAAACCTTGCCAGAGGAAGTCTCAAAATCATCTCCAGACATAAAGAAAAATATGAACTTCCAATACCTGAAAGATGACAGTAAACCCCTAACAATCCTAGTTTTCCTCTCCCGAGGCACCAATTCATAGTACCTATGCTCCTTAGATGCTTTTAAATGGTACAAATAGACAAGCTCGTTAACCTGGAGCATATCCCTGTCGTTGGTAGCTAGCCAAATTCCCATACAACTAATCAATATCCTCCACGAGTTGGGTATGAGTTGCCCAGGAGCAATACCAAAACGGTCTAAAAGCTTTATAAGGAAAGGATGGACAGGAAACCTCAATCCACAGATGAAGGCAGATTCGTAGAAACAAACCTCCCTAGGAAAGAAGTAACAAGCCCGATCTTCCTCACCAGGTAGACGAACCCTAATTCGTTCTGGGAATTGAAACCTATCCCTAAATCTACTTAGCGTGTCAGCATCCAGCCCACACTCCTCCTCAAAGGCATAAAAAGCCCTAACCTCCCGAGGAGCAGAGACAGTTGTATCTTCCTCCGCTGGGTCATTGCTAGATGATAACTTAGTCTCGAGCTCACTAGACCTAATCTCGGACATCATTCTCCCCTCCCTCACCAAATTATCAAACCAATCAATTGACTGACGCAACAAGGGCAGCAGATCAGCCAATGCCACAGTCAGACAATTGCCCTCGTAGATGAATTCCTCAAGATGTGAAAAAATTCCCAATGAACCCCCTAGTTGAGCAAAAAGAAATGAGATGGAGGGGCAAGCTATCCTAACTTTAGAACAACTGACCATGGAAAAACTAGAAAAGAGAGAAAAATCTAAAAACCCCAAAGACCAAAAGAAAACCAAACACGAAAAGGAGAAATGGGGGAAAATCAGAAATCTACCATAATATGTGTAAACCAAAATGAGAAGAGAAGTGGAAGGAAAAACATACCTTGAGGAAAGGAACCACTACACGGCGCACCAATTTAGAGGAGAGCAATAGAGAGAGGTTGGGGAAGAAGATGCTCAGGGAAATGATTAAATATCTTTGAGAAAAGTGAAAAAGGAACAATGAGAAGGGAGGAAGTTTAAAGCTAAGATTTTGGAAATTGAAAAATCAGTGGGAAGCCCAATAGTCCCAGCAAGTGGAGCATTACCTTCACCAGTTAGAATGGGCCACATGGATTACAACCCAGAGAACGCCGCCACTATGCATTCTATGGCTGTCATTCCTGGACGATCACAGAATCGGGGGGTAGCTGACAGGACTGATGAATTTACCTCACATGGACGATCCTAACAATTATGGACGAAGGCATCCTCAGGACAACTTGAGCAGATACCCACATCGCTGGCGAAGACAACCAGGCCATTCAATGTAGTACAATCACACCCAGAGCAGTTACAAGGCCAACTGTATGAACCATTGGAGCACATTAAGGCCTCATTACACAATACCAAACGTTACCAAGAGGAGCATTAAGACCTCCATAACTACCCTAACGGCTAGAAGCTATGAAAACATATATAAAGCCTACACACCGCCAAATACAAGGTACAGATTCATACAAACACAAAGTGATTTCTTTTATTCTGAGATATTGTATTTTGTTTAAAGATTGTATCATACTGACTTTGGCATCGGAGGCGTTGTGGCAGGCACCACACCAGTGACTACCTCTACTGACGAACTTATGCTTCATCAAAAATTATATTGTAATGGCGAGCCATCACTTTTTTTAGTGATAAAAATCGTTTGTAGTATGATGAATTTAATGTAATCTATATTTTCTCACAATTCATAAGCCTATATAAACCCAACCATTACAAACCATTCCAAATCAATTCTTGC
This sequence comes from Quercus variabilis, assembly GCA_030445155.1. Taxonomy (NCBI): domain Eukaryota; kingdom Viridiplantae; phylum Streptophyta; class Magnoliopsida; order Fagales; family Fagaceae; genus Quercus; species Quercus variabilis. Next base: position 12,237,186 of record CP129452.1, on the reverse strand, counting down.
CTGCGCCGAAACATAGAGGAACAAATAAGGATGGTGTACAAAAAAACATTTTTGGAGCTTGTGGTTGCCATGATTGGCAATGCTCTATTCTTGAAGGCGTATGTCTGTAAGGATTTCTGCATCAACGGTAAATAATAGGAGGTTGTTCGTGGTATATCTCGAAGTTTTGGATGGTTCCACATTGAAGGAGATAATGAAAATGGTTGATGGTAAACTGGAACTCTAAATAACAATGAATTTATTGGGCAATTTGGGCATGTTGATGCCACATTGAAAATGGTTGAGGTGGGAGAACCCCAATGTCTGCTAAGCCTAGACAACAACTATTAGCGTTCATTTGAAAGCGTTTACAATAAGCAGATTTTGCCTAAGGAACATGAACCAGAACCCCTTCATACGTACTGAAGCTTCACCTGAAACCAGTCTTTACTTCTCTTTTGATAATCAGAAGCAAGTGGTCCTTGGTGTTTCCAATATTGTTTCCAAAGCAATGATACTTGGACGCTTATCAGCTAGAAAGGAAGGAAACTATGATGGAACTTTGCAAGTGGTAACATATATAGTGTTTAAGCTTTTGTAGCATTTAGAGTGTTTGAATTTTATGAATATATGGTTTACACTTAAGTCAAGTTTCTAATGTTAAATTCAAAACGATTTTGATAACCGACTTATAAACCATGTGTTGGCATAGAGGGATAGGAGGAGGAGGGTGATTGTTAAAGCACGATTATTCAATATCAAATCATTGAAAATTTTATCCAATGGTGGAGGCTGTTAAAGACTACATAAATTTATGGATTAAAAAAAAAAAAAACTACATAAAGTTAACTTGGGATTGTATGCTGGACTGTACCTAACAATGCTGACATTATGTTATATCTTACTTGTAGTGTCATGCTTATATGTCTTGGTTGAACTTTGCTCTTTTATCACAGAAAAATTTAACCTTGTGGCCTCACAAATTAATAATGTTATTACTATTGCTAAAAATGAGTGCATAAATAAATCCAATCAAAATCCATGAGCAAAATCCAAATCCAAATAGGGGACTTCGTAAGCTATATTAACTCACAACCACAATTGGTTCTCCAAATCCAAATATAAAACACATGAATGAAGAAAAAAAGTCAGATTAGGATGCATCTCTTGCACAATTCTCTGGACCAGCTAGATTTTATATTGAGCAACATCATATATGACCCTCGTGTAGGCAAATTTTGCATCATGAGATCTTATGATTCCATATTTTTGGAAATACTGTCTCATATAATTTGAAATTTTATCATAATCTTACATAACAAAGAAAGAAAGTGAGGATATTATCCAGAGTTCATAAGGGAACCACCTTCACCATATTTCTATATAGCAAAGGTTTCTTTGTTTTTCTTTTGGGGTGGGTGGGGGGGGGGGGGGGGGGGGGGTGGGGGTGGTGTTGTGGTGATATCTAACTGAGTGTCACTAATACCAAGCAATTTTAATGCATATCTTTCATGTAATGGGTACTTTTAGCAAAGAAGTTGTTTGGATCTTTACCCGTTAGGAATGTCATTACCAAATCTTAGAAAAGTCCTTCTTGTGGTCTCATCAGATCAGCCACTTTCGTAAAGCAATGAGAAAAACGTTTTGGGACACCCTGGCGACCCAATAGATTTGATGCTCTAGTAAATTCCACAATTGTATATGTATTGGACACATAACAATCGTATACAAGACTATAATCCACGATGTAGTGTAATTTTTTCAACCAAATATAGAGATATAATTAAATCTAGAATGCCATTATATTTCCTTGTATTCATACTAAAATATGAATTGGTGTGCATGGGTTAGAATAGATTGGATTGGATTTTTCAACGCACTTGACATTGGCGAGTTGAGAAATTCACAGCCTATCACATGTATAGAAACTAACTAGATTCACCTCATATGGGTTGGGTTGGATCAATGAGTTGTATATACATGTTTTATGCCTTGAAAAAAAATTAGACTTTCATGAATAATTTTTAAAAAATTTTCCAATAAGTTTTTACAATTCACATAATATTCTTAAATTATATTTCAAAATTTTTAATTCATCAAAATAAATTATCAAAATACCAAAATCAATCAAATAAAAATAAAGGTAATAAAATAAAATTATATACATGGTTGGGTGGGTTGGTTCAAATGGGTTGAAAAAACTGTAACTCAAACCTAACTATACCCAAAGCTCAAATATATATATATATATATATATATATATCAATCAATCCAACCCAATCAACTAACCCAAAAAATTCAGCCCAAGACATTAAATTTGGTTGGATTGGTTAGTTACGTTAAATTATAATATTTTAAGATCGATAATAGGGCAAGCATGAGGGTTTCCTATTCTCCTCCCCCCTAACTCTCACTTCGGATATTTGAGAGTATCCATCCTGCCACACTTAATATATATTTTTTACACACACATATATATAATTTATTAAAATTTAATTTTGATTACATTAAATTAAAATTCATAAAACATTTTAAAAAAACAAGTTCTAACACTACAAAACTTTCTCAAAGTATAACAATATAACAATTCAAGTATTGAGAAACTAAAAAACAATTCAAACATAAAAATACAACAAATAAAAAATATAAAAATTTAAATTCAATAATTAAATATTAAAAAAATAATAAATTTAAAGTTTGAAGGATAAACACTAGAAGTATCTTTTACACAATACAAGGAAATTGAAATCCACTTCCAGACTTTACCCAAAAACTTTTCCCGCCTTCCTTGAAAACCATTAATCTCTCTCCCCATTATTACCCCAAAGTTCTCTCTTCCTTCTGTTTGGTTCTACTACATTTCTCCTCTCAAATTTCTCAGCCAGCCAGAGCCAGAGCCAGAGCCAGAGCCATAGCTAGAGATAGGGGCGGAGCCAGAAATTTTGGTTTGGGGGGTCCAAGTTGTGATGCAAATATGTTAGTTAAGACAAACTTTTACACACACACATATATAAATTAATTTACTAAGGGAATTTATCATCTTCTAAATTTTAATGAGTATATAAAAATCATGTATTTTTTCTATTAGACATGTACAAAAATTTATCATTTTCTACATAGCTTAATTTGTTAAACCTCTTAAATTATATGATTTTAGTATACTTTCTCTTTCTTTTAAAAGCATCATTGAAATGACTCAAAATTTGAGGTGCTAACTTCAATTTTTACATGCTACATTTTTTAAAATGTAAATAATATATACTATAAATTAATTTTTAAAAATTTTGGGGGGCCTTGGCCCCCCACCCTTGTGTGTGGTTTTGCCACTGGCCAGAGGTATTATCTGTTTTTCTATTCCTATTCAACTTTTTTTTTTTTCTCTCTATATCCCTTTTCTTATTTCTTCAGCTCTGGCTGTTTTGGATTTGAGTTTTCTAATTTAGGAAACCCATCAATTGGAAAAGTTCATTGAATTTACTATATAGCATCATATTTAGTCCTAAAAGTCTCTTTTACTGGAAATAGATAAATGGGTCTATAAGAAATGAATGCATTTGTGGGATGTATGATCATTTTGTTGAATTATTAAGCTGGCTATTAGTTGCTTCTCATTCTGTTTATTGTGTGATATGGCACTAATATCAATGTAACATGTTTTCTCATTGAAGAGGGGGGAAAAGAGTACTTAGTGAAGATAGATTTCAATAAGTAAAATGATAAGTAAACTTACCATTTTACTTATCTTCATGTAATGATAGAGACAACATTATTCATAACATTTGAGTTGACAATTTATTATTGATTTTCATCTGGGTCTACCAATGACATCATAGTTTTGTGTGTGTGTGTGTGTGTGACTTTGGACTTATTGTTTTTTTTTTTTTTTTTTTAACAACTTTAACTATAAGGTACCAATTGATGTCATATATAGGTCCTGAAGTTGCAAATGGTTTTGTTATGCAATTGTGCAAGATGTAACTAATGCTGTGGAGCAAAAAGGAATAAAAAAGAAAGTATGAGACTAATTCATAGCAGCTGATTTGGGGAAAATACTCTGAATTTTGCTTGTAAAGGATCTAGAAATGTCTAGGTATTTCTGGGTTAATTGCATCTTGCCAATCCACTGACAAATATTGAATTAAAACTGCAACTAGTGTTGTGTGGACGGAAGCATTGTATGTGTCCAAGAAAAAAAAAGAACTTGAAATTTTGTAATTGGGGCCTGGGACAAAAAATCCTTGTAATGGTTGATAAAGATAATCTCATTCTTTCCTTACTTTTTTTTTTTTTTTGGTAATAGTGATTACAAATTAAAAAATATTTTCATATAGGAGGAAGTAGTAGACATGAATTTTGCTCTTCCATCACCTAGTTCAAAAATTCAAAAGCTTGCTCTTACATGACAGCATTCTTCATTACATTCTCTCATTCCTCCCAACCAAGGATGCAGTACGAACCTCTATTTTATCAACAAAATGGTGGTACTTGTGGACCGGTATGTCAAACTATGATTTTAATGATTTGAGCAACTGGCAGATGTATGATGAAACGTCTGAGCTGGGGACGTGTTTGCTTAAATTGGTGGATAGGGTACTCCTTCACGATGTTGCTCAAATACAAAAATTACGTCTATCATTTTTGATGCCTGTCAGTTCATTCCATCCTTATTTGTGGGTATATTATGCAGTAAAGTGTAATGTTCAGGAGCTTGATCTTTCTATACCTGTAAGAGCAACCTTTTTGTTGCACTCTAGCCTTTATACTTCTAAATCATTGAGTAAATTGCAGTTATACATGGACTGCGTTTTAAAGGTTCCAATTTCCATTTGCTTCTCGGCCCTCAAGATGTTACATATTCCAGTTACATTTTTGGATGACCAGTCCTGCCAACAACTTTTTTCTGGCTGTCCAGTCCTCCAAGAGTTGGTCTTTTACAGCTGTGTATATAAGAATATCAAGAGTATCATCATTTCTATTCCAACCTTAAGGAGGTTGACCATCTATGAGTGCCCTTCAGCTCCAGATGATTTCCTTAATTGTGATATCAAGATTTATGCGACAAACCTTATATCTCTAAGGTGCCAAACTTATTTAACAGTTGAACTTTCGTTTTGTAACCTATCTTCATTGGTTGATGCATTTGTTGATGTTGCAAACTAGAGAGATATGCTACAAGCTGCTCACCGTGCAATTAAAACACTAGCTGGAATTTAGGGCGTCAAGTCTCTTAGAATATCAAATGAAAACACTTCTTGTATGTTACCTTACTTTTTTGTCATGTAATTAATGAATCTAGTTTTTTTTTTTTTTTTTCTTTTTAAACCAATGTTTATTCTGCATACATACATGCACCCAGATGTTTACAAAGATTTCCACACACATGCGCATGCGCATGAGATTCCTCCATGATACTACTAATGCATTGTTTTTACTTTTTTTTTTTTTTTTTTGGGGGGGGGGGGGGGGGGGGGGTGTGGTTTGCAGTGTGTCTCTTGTGCAGAAAACTTTCGAGCTCATCTTCCTACATTCCACAATATGACGCATTTGGAGGTTTATGTTGATCCTGTTGAATATACTCATTAAAGACTAATGGACATTCTTCAAAAAACACCTACTCTAGAATCTCTCAACATTTCTGAGGTAGATTTTTAAATGTCAAGAATTTTAATTCTTAATACAACCAAAACATCAGCGGCCTCCATTTTCATGAATGATTTCTTATTGTCATTTAGGGGTTGGACCCAGACAAGTGCTTAATTGGGGAAGATTGGATATTGAACTCGGTACCGCATTGTTTGAGATCTTGTCTCAAGGAGTTTAGCATCTCAAATTTTAATGGAAAAGTAGCTGAAATAGAATTGCTAAAATACTTGTTAAAGAATGCTACCATCTTGGAGAGGATGATGATTTTTTGTTCAGAGAGCTTCAAAGCAGATTTGAAGAAACAGGAGGAGATCAGCAATCAGTTACACATGCTTCGTGCGGGCTTAGCGAGTTGCAAAATTGAGTTCTTGTAAAATTGTGGAGATTTTCCTGGAAGCTCAATGGATAAATGGTTTTAATAGAAATGGTCCAAAGAGTAAGAAGGGAATGCATTTGTAGTATGTATGACCATTTTCTTGATTTATTAAGCTTGCATTTTGTTGATTTATTAGGCTGGCTATTGGTTGCTTCTGATTCTGTGTGTTCTTTGATATGGCACTAATATCAGTATAACATTCGTATTGAAGAGGAAAAAGGAGTACTTGGTTGAGATCTTATTGGATTCCAATAAAATTATTATTTTAGTTATGTCCTTGTAATGCTAAAGCACAATATTTTTCCCAACATTTGAGTAAACAAGTTTTTACTAGTTTTTATTTGGGTTTAGCACTAACATTACTCTTTTTTTTTTTTCCCCCCAATAACAACTTGTCATCTCAATAATTGTGAATTTTTTTGTGACTCTAGACTTAAATGTTTTTTTTTTTTAAACAACTTTGACTACAAGTTGCCCGATTGGTGTCATATATAGATCTTGAAGTTACAAATGGTTTTTTTTTTTTTTTTTTTAAATGCAATTGTGTAAGATGTGACTAAAGCTGTGGAGCAAAAAGGAATAACAAAGAAAGTATGAGATTAATTCATATCAGCTGATTTTTTTTTTTTTTTTTTTTTGTGGGGGGGGGGGGGGTGGGTGGGGGGGATACTTTGAATTTTGCTTGTAATAAGGATCTAGAGTTGGCTAGGTATTTCTGGGCTGTTAAGTGGATCTTGCCATTCTACAGACCGATATGGAATTAAAAATGCAATTAGTGTTGTGTGTAAGGAATCATTGTATTTATCTGCACAAGAAAAAACCTAAAACTTGTAATTGGGGTTTGTTAGAGCATCCACATCAGTTCCTCTAAAAATTTCTTCTATTTTACACTAAAAACCTACATTTTCTATTTTACATGATTACTTTTATAAAACAACCACATCATTCTGTCTATTTTATACACTATTTTAATTAAATAATCAATTTTTTGTTATTATTTTTTTACCTTTAATTTCTCTGGTTCTCTCTCGACAGCTTGTCTTGGTTTCTCCGTCCTCTGTATTCTCCCCTTCCGTCAACCCATAAAAGAATACATGTGGTATCTCCCTTGCAATCTGATCTCTGTCCTCTGTTTCTCAATCTGACCCAGCCAAAACCCCACTAATCTCCGTCAACCCACCACTAATCTCTGTCCTCTGTTTCTCAATTTGACCCAGCCAAAACCCAAACGTTTCTCTCTTGCAATCTGATCGCCAACAAGACGGAATCACTGGTTTTTTGGGTTGAAAGCTCGCTTGATCTCACCCATGACCCAAACATGGGTTTTTTGGGTTGAGGTGAAATGGGTCGAGATGAAGTTGGGTCAAGGTGAAATAGATTTTTTGGTTGAGACAAAGCGGGTTTTCTGGGTTTCCTTTGAATTTGGTTTGTGTTTTTGTTTATTTTAGGTTGATTTTTTTGTTGATTTTAATTTAATTTTCTGTTGATTTTTGGGTCAATTTTGTGTTATAAGGTGTTGTGATTGGCTCCGGTGGTAATGGTGGGTGTTGCTAGGTTGCGACGGTGGGTGGTGCTGTTGTGGTGGTGGTTGGACAATGGTTGGTGGTCGATTAGTTTTGTCCCGTTCAGAGGAACAGGGAAAGGGAGAGAGAGAGAAGTCAGATGGAGAAAGCAGAGAGGTGAGAGAAAAAAATATATAAAATAATGATATACACGAGCTATAGTACCCGTGTAAATATACACGGGTACTGTAGCTCATGGAAATATATACACAATTTTACATCCACTGATGTGAGTGTTTTTTTGCTCAAAATGTTTAAAATTTGTACTGTAGCTCTATTTTAAAAGACTTTAAATGATCTGATGTGAATGCTCTTATTAGAGTCTGGGACGACAAATCCTTGTAATAAATGAAAAAGATAAATCTCATTATTTCCTTGCTATTTACTTTTGTTGTAATCCTAATCACAAAATTTAAAGATTTTTAGGTGGGAGGAAGTAGTAGATATTGATCCTGCTCTTTCATTGCCTAGTTCCAAAATAAAACCTTAGAATGAGATTGGTATGGATAAACGGACAAAATTTAGTTATAAAATTGGTTATAACTTTAGATTACAACTTTACTCAATATCTTTTTATTGGAGGTGAATTTACTATTTAGATAAATTTACCAGTGAATTACATTTTTTTTCCATGCTTGTAAATTTTTTAGAAAATTAAAGATTAATAGTTATGTCATCAATAAATCGTTTAATTTGTAAGTTTTTATAAATTAAAATTATGCATAAAATATAAACTTATAAATCACATAGTAAATAATATTCAATTGGAACAAAATTTGATATGTGTATTAAGAGCATAAAAAACATGCAATTCAACGACTAGATTTTCAAAATATGTAATAATGTTTATTTGTTTAAAGGAATTTGTAACTTTATATTACAAACAGATTTGTAACTAAATTTTATTCATATTTAAATCTCATTTCTTTATTATAACTATTAAATTATACCTTTCTAAATAATATATATATATATAAAGCCAAACCAAAGAACATCTTTCAAAAAAGGGAAAAAAAAAAAACAATAAATATCATCGGAGACTGCAATATATATTTTTGATAAATGAATCCTAGAGAAGAATGATTAAAAAATACATAAAAAGGCAAAAATATCATTTCCCCTGTCAATTTAATTCATACATTTTGATCGCAGCTCATTTGGTCTACCTTATTTTCATTAATTTTCGTTAGTAACCGGACGCATTAGACCAAATTGACAGTAATCCAAAATGTTATTTTTGGCTAAAACAATTAAAATAAAATAAATAAAAACTACACAAAGTCACAAACACAACACAAGAAAGGAAATTGAAATCTCACTAGAAACTTTTCAGACTTTCCCAAAACAAATTCCCGCCTTACATTGAAAATCCAATAATCTCTCTCTCCGTTATTATCCCAAAAAGTTCTATCGCCTTGCGGCTTGGCTCCGCCTCATATCTCCTCTCAAAATTTCTCTGCCAACCAGAGCCTGAGGTATTTGTTTTTTACTTCCTATTCAACCCTTTTTTTTTATTCTTATTTGTTTAGGCCAAGTCAGTGCTTGATTAGGATTCAGTTTTCTTCTGTTCTGGTTGTTTTTGGATTTGGGTTTTTTAATTGGGTATTTGCTGAACATAAAAAGAATGAAATTTATGAAACCCATCAATCGGAAAAGTTCATTGAATTTACTATATAGCCTCATAGTTAGTCCTAAAAGTCTCTTTTACTGGAAATAGATAAATGGGTCTAATAGAAATGTTAGGATGTATGATCATTTTGTATTTTCTTATGCTTGCATTTTGTTGATTTATTAAGCTTGCTATTGCTTGCTTCTGATTCTCTGTGTTGTTCGATATGTCACTAATTTACTTACTTTAATTTCAATTTTTTTTTTTTTAAAACCAAACAACTTTAACTATAAGGTGCCTATTAGTGTCCTATACTAGGAATCACGGACACGGGTACAGGTACAACTTGACAATAAGGTCAATTTTTTAATAATTATAATATAACATGGCTGGTAGGACACCAATATGACAGGGGTATTCGGGTACTGTACTCCAAATGAAGTTTCCATGCTTCCTAGGTCCTATATAGATCCAAAAGTTGCAAATGGTTTTCTTATGCAATTATTGAAGATGTGACTAATGCTGCAGAGAAGAAAAGAGTAACAAAGCATGAGACTAATTCATACTGGCTGATTTGAGAGGGTCATACTTTGAATTTTGTTTGTATGGGATCTAAAATTGGCTAGTTATTTCTGGTTTTTAAGTGCATCTTGCCATTCTACATACAGATATGGAATTAAAATTGCAACTAGTGCTGTGTGTAAGGAAGCATTTTATACATCTGTACAAGAAAAAACTAAAATTTGTAATTGGGGTTTGTTATTGTTTTTTTTTTGTGATAGGTGGATCTGTTATTAGTGTCTGGGGTGATAGATCCTTGTAAAGGTTCTTTCCTTACTATTTATATTTATGTAATCATGATTACAAGTTTTAAATGTTTTTATGTAGGAGAAAGTAGTAGTAGACATGGATTCTGCTCTTCCATCTCCTAGTTCCAAAATTCAGAAGCTAGTGAAAGGAGAGGACAAGGGTGAGGACAAAGATATAATCAGCAAATTACCTGACAGCATTTTTCTTTACATTCTCTCATTTCTCCCAACCAAAGATGCAGTACGAACATCTATCTTATCAACAAAATGGCGATACTTGTGGACCGGTATGTCAAACTTTGATTTTAATGATGATTTGTCTTACAAGAAGACGAAAGAAAAAAATATTGAGCTGGGGACGTGTTTGCTTAAATTGGTGGATAGAGTACTCCTTCATGATTCTGCACATATACAAAAATTGCGTCTGTCATTTGATATGCCTGTCGGACTGATCCGTCCTTATTTGTGGGTAAAATTTGCAGTAATGCGTAATGTTCAGGAGCTTGATCTTTCTCTACCTGTAAACAAAACCTTTATTTTGCACCCTAGCCTTTTTACTTCTAAATCACTGACTAAATTGCAGTTATTCATGGACTGCGTTTTAAAGGTTCCAAGTTCCATTTGCTTCTCAGCCCTCAAGATGTTACATATTTCAGTTACATTTTTGGATGATCAGTCCTGCCAACAACTTTTTTCTGGCTGTCCAGTCCTCCAAGAGTTGGTCTTATACAGTTGTGTATATAAGAATATCAAGAGTGTCATCATTTCTATTCCAACCTTAAGGAGGTTGACCATCTATGAGTGCCCTTCAGCTCCAGATGATTTCCTTAATTGTGAGATCAAGATTTATGCGACAAACCTTATATCTCTAAGCTGCCAAACTTATTTAACAGTTGACCTTTCGTTTTGTAACCTATCCTCACTGGTTGATGCATTTGTTGATGTCATAAACTGGAATGATAAGCTACAAGCTGCTCACCGTGCACTCAAACTACTTGCTGGAATTCAGGGTGTCAAGTCTCTTAGAATATCAAATGAAACCCTCTTTGTATGTTACCTTACTTTCTTATTATGGAATTAAAAAATTGAATTATTTTTGTTTCTTTTTAAACTAATGTTTACTCTGCACGCTTGCATGCACATAGATGTGCACACGCACTGAGATTCTTCCATGTTACCACTAATGCTGCTTTGTTTTTACCTTTTTTTGTTGGGGGGGGGGGGATGGTGGTTTTCAGTGTGTCTCCTATGAAGAAAACATTCGCGCTCATCTTCCTACATTCCACAATTTGACGCGATTGGAGGTGTATGTGGAACCTTCTGCTGATCTTGGTGAATATACTGATGAAACACTGATGGACATTCTTCAAAAAACACCTAGTCTAGAGTCTCTAGACATACCTGAGGTAGATTTTTAAATGTCAAGAATTTCAAGTCTTAACACAAATAAATTAACAGTGGCCTCCATTTTTATGAATGGTTTTTAATTGTCATTTAGGGACTTAACCCGAGAACTTGCTTAGTTGGGGAAGACTGGATATTGAACTCAGTATCCCATTGTTTGAGATCTTGTCTAAAGGAGTTTAGCATCTCAAATTTTAATGGAGAAGTAGCTGAAATAGAATTGCTAAAATATTTGTCAAAGAATGCAACCATTTTGGAGAGGATGAGGATTTATAGTTCAGAGACTTTTGAAGCAGATTTGAAGAAGCAAGAGGAGATCAACAATCAGTTACAAATACTTCGTGAGGGCTTAGCAAGTTGCATAATTGAGTTCTTGTAAAATTGTAGAGAATTTGCTGGAAACTCAATAGTTCTCAAAACATCCTTGAATTGATTTCTGGACTTCCATAATTTAGTTTACAAGAAGAGTTTGTGTTCATTGGTCTTTCTCACTCCAATCTTCCAAAAATTGATTTCCTAGGTCACCTGTTTTACTTTTCATTGTGGTATGCGTGTTCTTTTTGTGAGCTTATGCCTAACTGATCTAATTCTTGGACTTAAATGAGAGTATTGGTTTTACAATTAAGCTGCTCTTTGGTTCTAATGGGTTTATGGTCAGGAAGAAGAGAGTGTGGGTTTTGAAAAGGTACGGAGATTTCCTAATCTCCAGTTCTTTCAGTACATGAGTAGAATTTTCTTTGGAGACTAGAATACAATAAACTGAACTTACATAATACATTATTTGCTCGTATGTCAGGAATGAATCAATATTTTAGGTAGTCGGTACACGAATATCTGTGGCATCTACTACCTACGCAGAACAAGGCTCCCTAATATCTCTTATATGGACTTTTATGGAGGTAGACCAGCAGCTATGCACTGCAGATCAAGCAACTCTCAAGCGCCTCCTTCCATTTCCATGACCACAGTATGCTAGCAAGTAGTGGGAAAATAAGTAGAACATAACATTCGAACTGGTGAAGTGGATTTGTTACCTGAGGTTTATTCTTAAGAAACCTTCATGAAGCATAGTTATGGTTCAAGTAAGTTACTCTTGAATTAAAAACACTTGTCAAGTGTGAGTGTTTGATGAATATGTCTCTCTAACTTGATAATTACAGTAATTTAGGAAATATTTATTTTAAACCCTATAAGATCTTAATGCTACGGGCTATGGCCATGAGCTTCAGTAGGTCAAATGAGGCTCTTGCCGGAAGGCAAACAGTATTTTTCTTTCTTTCTTTATTTATTTAAATTTAAGGGGGGAAAAAAAAAAAGGAAAACCTGTGCATGCTTGAAATTTTAAGATTTATTACTTTTGTGTGTATGATTGTTATAACTTTAAAGAAAGCTTTTTCCTTTTACTATCTCATATTTTCGGGTGTGTAAATTACGATGTCAGAAGGATAAAGAGAAGCTAACAGAGGTGAAAAAGTGGAGAAAGTATTGACCAAAAAAAAATAAGTGGAGAAAGTAGAAGTGTCAAAGGAATTATAAAAATCTCCTCCTCTCTTCCCACACAAACATGATAATTGAAGTGTGAGTTTTAGTTAGCTCAATTGATAAAGTATTTTGTTGCCAAATATGAAAGCTATGGTTCAATACCCACCTACATAAAAAAAATTAATTAGTATCTTGACTTGATGTTAAAAATTAATTATCATGGAGTGAATGTTATAAGTTTAGAATACTATCTAATTTATTAAAAAAACATAAAAATAGAAAATGAGGGTTTTGAAATGGAAAATATAGTTAACACTCCTAGAGTTTGGACGAATGCTAATTATGTTCAAGACTCTTCAAAACTAATCAAATTGGTTCAAAAACTATAACTCATTTTCTCTTTTTTCTCATACGAAATTGCTATGTTTTGAAAATCTTGATCCTAATTTGCATTATCCCAAACTTCATAGATATTAACTATTCTTTACCAAAAATAAATAAATAAATAAATAAATATTATACAAAACTATAATATATTGTGTCCGTTTGGAATGATTAATTTTGTTAACTTATTTTACTATTCAGTTTATTTTTGTTACTATTTATGAGTTTCATTGCACTTTTTGATACTATTTATAGACTCAACTATACTATTTCAACTAATTTTACTTTTATCTATATTACTTTTAGCAAAAAGTTTTTGATTTTAACAAAATAAACAGATTCCAAATAAACTCATAGTTTTGATAAATAATTTATTTTTGGTCACTCTATTTTGATGTTTTCTTGGCTTTAAACCTTAGTCAATGATAAGGATTATTTAATAAAAAAGAGAGAGACACTAGACAAGAAAGGAAATCGAAACTTTTCAGTCTTTCTCCAAAAAACTTGGATTTTTGGAGAAATAACTATAAAACTCATATTATATTATTAGTTAGGCAACATTTCAAACTAATTTAGTTTCTAGACAAATCGAGTCCAAAGGACTCGAGTTCCAAACTTGAGTGTGAGACACTTGACTTTCAGTGTAATTTCGCACAACAAAATCAAGTCTAAAAAACTCGATTTGTAAAGGATTTAGAAATGGCTAGGTATTTCTGGTTTAAAGTGCATCTTGCCATTAAACAGAAAAATATAGAATTAAAAATTACTAGTGCTGTATGGAATGAAACGTTGTATGTGTAAAAGAAAAAAAAAAAAAAAAGAATTTGTAATTGGGGTTTGTTATTGCGGCTTGGGACTAGAAATCCCTGTAATTGCTGAAAAAAGATAATCTCATTCTTTCATTACTGTTTAGTTTTGTTGTAATTCTGATTACAAATTTAAAATATTTTCATGTAGGAGGAAGTATTAGTGATGGATTCTGCTCTTCCATCACCCAGTTCCAAAATTCAGAAGCTTGTGAAAGGACAGGATGAGGGTGAGGGCAAAGATATAATCAGAAAATTACCTGACAGCATTCTTCATTATATTCTCTCATTCCTCCCTCCCAAGGATGCAGTAAGAACTTCTATCTTATCAACAAAATGGAGGTACTTGTGGACTGGTATGTCAAACTTTGATTTTGATGATGAGTTGTGTTTTGGGAAGACAAATAATAAAAAGTTTGAGCTAGGGATGTGCTTACTTAATTTGGTGGATAGGGTTCCTTCATGATGCTGCACATATACAAAAATTGCGTCTATCTCTATTATTTATGATGCATGTCAGTGCATTCCGTTCTTATTTATGGATTTATTCTATGATAAAGCATAATGTTCAGGAGCTTGATCTTTGTCTGCCTATAAGAACAACCATTTTGTTGCACCCTAGCCTTTTTACTTTCAAATCATTAACTACATTGAAGTTAGTCGTGGACTCCAGCGTTTTAAAGGTTCCGAGTTCTGTTTGCTTCTCAGGGCTCAGGATCTTACATCTTTCGTCTGTTACATTTTTGGATGACCAGTCCTGCCAAAAACTATTTTCTGGCTGTCCAGTCCTCCAGAGTTGGTCTTATACGAATGTGTATGGAATAATACCAACAGTATCACCTTTCTATTCCAACTTTAAGAAGGTTGACTATCTACGAAGACCCTTTGGCTCCATTACAGTTGCTTGATAGTGAGATCAAAATCTATGTGATAGACCTGATATCTCTAAGCTGCGAGTTGCATGATTGAGTTCTTGTAAAATTGTTGAGATTTTCCTGAAAACTCAATACTTCTCACAACATCCTTTAATTGATTTTTGTACTTTCATAATTTAGTTTACAAGATGAGTTGTGGACCTGTGGTCGTCAGTCCATCTGATTCTTATTTTCCAATATTTTCATAGGTCCCCATGATCAATGTGCTTTGTTGTGTGTTTTCCTTCTTTTAATGGGTTATGAATGCCTAATTGCTCTGATTCTTGGCACTTAAATAGAGTGTTGGTTTTTTAAAATAAGTTGGTCTTTGGTTCTAATGGCTTTATATGGTCAGAAATGAAGTGTTTGTGTTACCAGTACCACAGCCTCACTGTCCATCTAGAAAATATAATTTTACTTATTTTGAGAGTTTTGTATTAAGTGTGAAGCAGTCTATATACTGTCCTTAACAGTTTGTATTATGTTTGTCTATATAAATCTTTCATGTTTTATTAAGGAGAAAGTCTACAGACAAAAAATGACAAATTTTTACACCTATTGATGTGGCAGATTGTTAGTGGTAAGTAAAATTGTGATATCAATGGTGCATTCAAATGAGAATTAATTAAAGCTTGTCAACTCAATTGTTGTGAAGAATGTTGAGAAATTCTATGTATGTAGCATTGCTCTTTACTAAGTCTTTTTATACTCTTGAATATTATTTTTGTGTGTTTACTCAAATGCCTACCCATATTTCTTGCCAACTTATTTCTAAGAGCCCTATAACTTAATTGGTTGACACTTCTTGGTGTTTCCAAATGAGAAATTAAGGGTTCACATCTCCTAATTCCAAATCATTGAATTATTGAAAAGATATCTCTTGTCAGTGGGAGAGTTAGGGAACTTGGTTTTAGGCACTATGAAGCATACAGGCAGTCTTAGGTACAAAGCGCAGTTTAATGACATCATAGTCTTCATAAGACATGAAAACAGGATTATATTTATAAACATATGCTACATATAGAATGTAAGTCTGAATAAAATGTAAGTGGTATTAGTGCTACTCTAAATAGTATTAATGACAGTAGCTACTTTCGGTTAAAAAAACTTAAAAAAAAATAAAAAAATAAAAAATAAATCATTAAAATCAAAATTATGTTGAAGAGAATCTATGTGGAAGTAGTCGCATTGCATTAGTTGGTTCTTTACAAATGAATTGAATCTTAAAAAAAAAAAAAAAAAAAAAAAAAAAAAAAAAAAGAAGAAGAAGATGTACCAAGAAAAATGACTATAAGTTAAAAATGTTAATCATGGAAATCTTAAGAAGAAAGAATAAAAAGATATAGATAGACAGATGTATTGATATTAGGAGTCCCGACAAATTGCACGAAGTGTTCTTCATTCATGAGTGTTCTTTTTTCTTCTAATACATTGCTTTTTTTGGAGAGAAGTCCTTGGTTGCCTTTTGAAGAGTCTTTATTTGAATCATTTCTTTTTATGTGATTTAATTTTTGGTAATTCACATCCCATCTTCCAAGATTCTTTTAAAATTTTGTCACAGCATTTTTGCCATAACTAACATAATTTATTCTAATCCAAGATGATCTGGTTTATCTAATTTCTTTAGAAATTCCAGATACCTTTTTTGAGCATCTCATCCTCATGGGTTTGGTAGTTTGATAAAAAATTGTTGTAACCAATATTGATTCTTGGTGGATTTATCAGCAAATAATATTTTAGAAAAACTTTAGTACAGAACTGAAGCAGAAATTCTTTTGAGGACTTGAATACACTGAGCCCCTGGTGTTGTGCTTGTGTATCAACTCATTGGAAGAATTATTTGCCTAAAAATTAATTTCCTTGCTTCAGCTTTGTTTCTAGACCTCTAGAAGTTCTCCATAGAATCATGATTAATTGAGTCCAAATTTGCACTTGAAAGATGATCACCTTCCTTTAAAAAATGAGGCTGAGAGTAACAACTATTGAAATTGGGAGAGAAAAGAAGTTTCAGAGAAAGAGAGAAATGAATAATGCTTCTGCTGCGTATTATTAGGAACTGATTTTGTTTATATACAGTTTGAGTCATTAACTCATTTAACAAACTTACAAACTTAACAAACTAATAACTGACTCACATGACCAACACGTGATGAACTAAACAAGAAATACTAGTAAGCATAAAACTGTGTGTAGCACAGCAGTGACAGCAAAACAAACAAAAAAAAAAAAAAAAACGACTTGTAGCTTGACTGATATTTCAACACTCTCCCTCAAGATGGAGCATATATGTTGCTCATGCCCATCTTGCAGAGTAAATTGCTGAACTGTTGGTGTCCCAGGGGCTTTGTAAGTAGATCAGCCAATTGGTGTTTAGTTGAAACATGAAAGGTCTTGACTAAGCCATCTTGTATTTTCTCCCTCACAAAATGGCAATCAAGCTCTATGTGCTTTGTCCTTTCATGATAGACTGGATTAGCTGCTATGTGGATTGCAGCTTTACTATCACAGTATAGATGTGCAGGATGATCATGACTAATTGATAGGTCTTTAAGCAAGCCTTTTAACCATACAAACTCACTGACAACAGCAGCCATAGATCTGTACTCTGATTCTGCAAAAGACCTGGACACAGTGTGTTGTTTCTTGGACTTCCAGGCAATCAATGACTCACCCAAAAATACACAAAAGCCAATGATAGACCTTCTTGTATCAGGACAGCTGGCCTAATCAGCATCACAGTAACCTTTCAAGTGTAAATCTGAATTTGCTGAGAGAAAAAGACCTTGTCCAGGTGTCCCTTTTAGATACTTAAGAATTCTGTTGGCTGCTTGGAGATGTGGCTGTCTAGGCTGTGCAAGAAACTGACTCAGTTGATGCACACTATATGCAATATCTGGTTTGGTCAGTGTCAGATACAATAGCTTCCCAACGAGTCTCCTATATTGAGAAGGATCTGTTAACAAGTCTCCATGATAGTTTGACAGCTTGGTGTGTTGCTCCATAGGTGATTTAATAGGCTTGGCTGCTAGCTGTCCAGCTTCTGCTAGAAGCTCTAAAACATATTTTCTTTGGCAAACACTTATGCCTGTGGAGGATCGAGCCACCTCTAATCCCAGAAAATATTTCAAAGGACCAAGATCCTTTAGCTTAAACTGATCATGAAGAAATTGTTTGAATTCTGAAACAACTCCAAGGTTGTTGCTTGCTACCAAAATATCATCAACATACACTAAGATAACAATGATAACATCATTATGAACTCTTGTAAATATAGAGTAGTCAGATTTGGACTGAGTGAATCCATGATTGATGATTGTGGTTGAGAGCTTTGAAAACCATTGTCTGCTGGCCTGCTTCAGTCCATACAAAGACTTGGTGAGTTTGCAAACTAAATCAGGCTCCCCCTTGCTACCAAAACCAGATGGAGGTAGCATGTATACATCCTCATCTAAGTCTCCATGCAAAAATGCATTATTAACATCCAATTGGACCAAATGCCAATCAAGAGTAGCTGCAACAGCCAGGATAGTCCTAACAGTGACAAACTTCACAATCGAACTAAAAGTTTCATAGTAATCCAAACCCTCCTGTTGAGTGTACCCTTTTGCTACTAATCTAGCCTTGAACCTCTCAATACTCTCATCAGCCCTATGTTTGACTTTATAGATCCATTTGCAACCTATAGGAACCTTACCAGCTGGCAAAGGTGTAAGCTGCCAAGTATGGTTTACTTCAAGTGCTTGTATCTCATCAGACATAACTGCCTGCCACCGAGGATCTCTTGCAGCCTCAGCATAGGACTTGGGTTCAGCACAAACAGAGAGAGCAACAGTGAAAGCTCTATGAGGGGTAGATAGCCTATCATAGGAAAGGACAGATTCAATAGGGAAAGGAATAGAAGAGAAAGGTAGGGGTTTGGTTGAGGCAATTTGACAGTGGAAATCCTGAAGATAAGCAGGTGCTTTGTGAGATCTGGAGGATTTTCTGGGTGCTGGTGGGCAGGTTGGACAGGCTGGTCAGATGGAGCAAGTGTGGCTCGACTAGGATCAGGATTAAGAGGATGGTCTGGTATAGCATGTGGAGAAGAGATGGGTAAAGCAGGTATGGGAGGGGAATGAGTGTCAATCATAGTGTCAGAAACTTCCATTGGTGAATTATCAAAAATGAGGGTAGGAGGTGGAAACAAAGAACCACCAGAAAGTGGTAGAAAGTTAGAAGCATTTGTAAGATGAAAATCCATGGAATGAAAAGGAAAAATGTTTTCATAGAAGACAACATCTCTAGACAAGAAAATGGACTTGGTGTCAAGGTTGAACAATTTATATCCCTTGACACCATAGGGATAACCAAGAAAAACACATGGAGAGGCTCTAGGATCAAATTTAGATCTATTCCTAGAGAGAGTAGATGCAAAGCATAGACAACCTAGAACTTTGAGATGAGAGTAAGAAGGAACATTACCCAAAAGGATTTCATAAGGAGTTTTATTGTTCAACAAAGGACTAGGCAACATATTAATAAGATATACAGCTGTAAGGATGCAATCTCCCCAGAACTTCAAAGGCAGATTAGCTTGAAACCGAAGGGCTCTAGCAACACTCAGAATATGTTGGTGTTTTCTTTCAACAACTGAGTTCTGTTGAAGTGTATCTACACAACTCAGTTGATGTAAGGTGCCCTTGGAAGAGAAAAATTGAGGCATATGAAATTCAGGACCATTATCTGATCTAAAGGTTTTAATTTTGAGGTAAAATTGAGTTTCAACAAAAGAAAAGAATGACTGAATAACAGACCTAGCATCAGATTTGAATTTCAGTAAATATAACCAAGTACATCTACTACAATCATCAACAATGGTCAGAAAATATCTAAAACCATTAATAGAAGGAACAGAAAAAGGTCCCCATATATCACAATGAACAAGATCAAATATGGAAGAACAAATATTATTCTCATTAGGAAAAGGAAGCCGTTTTTGTTTGGCTAAAGGACAAATAGTGCAAATAGGAAGCTCTTTATCACAGAAAATTACATTAGGAATTGTTGAGCTAATCAAGTGCAATCTAGATGAAGAAGGATGACCCATTCTATTATGCCACAAAACAGAATTTGAAACAGTAGTGCTATTACATGAGACAAGGCTACAATCAGCAACAACAGAGGAAGGAAAGTAAACACCAGGATGTGAGAGAACAGTGGGCATGAAATTTGAAAATTGAATTGGGACAGAAAGCTTAGAAGAATTGGTTTGCTGTAGAATGTACAGACCACCATGCTTTCTACCCAAACCAATCGTCTTCCACTGGAGTAAGTCCTGTATAAAACAGAATTGAGAGAGGAAAATGCAGCAACACCTCAGATAATGTGTTAATTTTCCAATGGAAATGAGATTGAAAGAAAAGGAAGGAACACACAACACATTGTCAAGGACCAAATCACAGGATAACTGCACTTGACCAACATGAGTGACTAAGACAGATTCACCATTAGGAAGTTTGACACTAATGTGAGCTACAGAAGTTATTTTGGTAAGATATGAAATGGAATGAACCATGTGGTCAGTAGCACCACTATCTATAATCCATTCATTAGGTAACAGGGCAGGTGGAATGACATGATTGGAAGAGAAAACTGAATGATCTAAGTTGGTGGATGAATGCAAACAAAGAGGCATGGAATTAATAGAGTCTAGGCATTCAGGTTTATCTAAAATGGCAGTATTAAGTGTAGGTAAAATACCTGTAATGTGAAAAGTACTAGGTGGCAAGGACTTGGTAGCAGGGGTAGCATGACTGATGAGTGTGGCAGCTTGATGTGGTCCAAGAGAGGAATCTTGATTTCCTTGTGATCCCAAGGTATGAGCCTGCAACATGGTCATGAGCTGGTGACATTGAGAAGAAGTGAGAGCCACTGTAGTCAACTCCTCCATAGAATCTGTGTGATCCAGATTAGAACCCATTAAAACCTGATTAGCTGAGTGCCCCTTGCCTTTGTTCTTATAACCAGGAGGGTAACCATGAATCTTGTAGCATTTGTCCACCACGTGACCAAGAATCCCACAGTGTGAACAAATTGGCCTTTCCCTTCTTCCATTAGGCTTGTTGGTATAATTTCCTCTGTTAGATGAATTATTAGGACCTCTAGAGAAGAGTGCAGCAGATTCAACTGCAATGGCATTAGAACCAACTCTTCTTTGCTTCTCTTCTTGAGTGATGAGAGAGAAGACTTGATTCAGTGAAGGCAAGGGCTTCATCAGTAGGATTTGTCACCTAACAGTTGCAAAGGACTCATTAAGCCCCATCAGGAAGTTCATAGTACACTCCTCTTCCTGATACTCAACCCGAGCAGCCATTGAACCACAGGTGCAAATACCATAAGAACATGAGGGAATTGGCTTATAATTGACCAATTCATCCCAAATTTCCTTGAATTTTGTGTAATAACCATTCACAGAGAGATTATCCTGAGAGAGATTGCTTACCATTCTTCGTAGTTCAAAAACCCTAGGGTCATTGCTCTAAGAGAATCGGTTCTTGAGATCTACCCAAACTTCTTGCGCAGTATTCAGGTAAATCACACTTGAGATCAAATCCTTGGACATCGAATTGATCAACCAAGAAAGAACCATCCTGTTGCATTTCTTCCAACAAAATCAGTTTTGTTCTTGGAATCAAGAGCATAAATGATAGCTCGGCTCCAAGTAGCATAGTTCTCTTCAGTAAGAGGTTGGTTAACCAGAATCAAGCCAGGATTCTCACTACTATGCAAAAAATAGGGACTGGATGGTTTTTCCCAAGCAGGAACAGAGGATTGAGAAGTAGATGATACGAAATCTGTATTGGTAGATGCGGAAGCCATTGAAGAAGCTTGAACTAGGTTTTACAGAGAACTTAGTTTCAAGAATCAGAGAAAGCAAAGAATTAAAGAAACTTTGCAAGAAAGATCAATGAAAGAAGAAGGGAATACAGAGTGAAGAAAGCTTCAAAAAAACCTGACAATGGAGGATGAGTTAGGAATCGATGGAATGCACCGAGCCAACTCGCTCTGATACCATATTGAAATTGGGAGAGAAAAGAAGTTTCAGAGAAAGAGAGAAATGAATAATGCTTCTGCTGCGTATTATTAGGAACTGATTTTGTTTATATACAGTTTGAGTCATTAACTCATTTAACAAACTTACAAACTTAACAAACTAATAACTAACTCACATGACCAACACGTGATGAACTAAACAAGAAATACTAGTAAGCATAAAACTGTGTGTAGCACAGCAGTGACAGCAAAACAAACAAAAAAAAAAAACCGACTTGTAGCTTGACTGATATTTCAACAACAACTACAAATCTTTTCGTCAAAAAACAAATCTTTTCGTCAAAAAAATTGAGAGTACCTCTGTCATAGTGTGCCTGATTTCGCTTATTTATTATTTGGTGCTTGATAGCTTTACATGCTTTTTTTTTTTTTCCTTCATATAGAGCCATGCACGAGGCAAAAGAAAAGAAATCAATTTGAGCTAAAAACTCGTATATGAGCTTCGGCCTTGAATATGGATTTGATATATCTCTAATATCTCTAACAAGTCAATAATAAGAAGAAGAAGAAGAAGAAGAAGAAGGGTGCTTTGCTTTAATGGAAAGTTCAAATGATTTATTGATAAAATCAACATAGACGAGACCCAGCAGCTAATATGACTGAGATAGAGTTATCATGTTTGACATTTTAGCTAGAAATGTGAACAATTATAATATTCTTATCGCCATTTAAATAGAATGCTATGCTGTTGTGCCGAATTAAGTCATCTCTCACAAATCGAATATGCCTACAGCTGTAATATAACCAAATTTGATATATAATTATATAAGCGGGTTGGGGGAGATGGAGCAGGTAAATACCGAAAAGAAACAAAGAAAGATGTAAAGAAAAGAAACTTTCTAAATAGAACTGAGATTTTCTATTACTGAATCAATGAAAAATGAGAGAGAGAGTATACAAATAATTATCTACTTTGTCTTTATATACAAAAGAAATGCTCACAGATGTTATTAGGATAATGATTAACAATCCATTTAAAAAAAGTTTTTATTGAAAAAAAAAAAAATGATGCAATTAATATTTTGACAGTTTTTTTAATTTGTCATAAAAGTGATGTCAAAACTGAAAAATTATTGTGTACTCCCGTAGTACCATAAATGTGTACTCTCTCCTCTCACATGAATGGTGGGTTCCACTAATTAAATTCATGGTGGAACTCACCATTCATGTGAGAAGAGGGAGTACACATTTATGGTACTCTGGGAGTACCTAATAATTTTCCGTTAAAACTTTTCTAAAATTGATTATTAACTATTGTTCTAATGACACTTGTTAGGATGACCCATAAATGAGCGGGAAAACAGGAACTACTTAACTCAACTAATCCTAACTAACTCCACTAAGTAATGGCTTAAGGCAAGAACCAATAGGAGCATGACATCTGGCCTGCTTTGTAACTGATTTAGACTTGTAACCTCACACGTGCTGGCTTCATGTCTTCATTAAACAAAACGCTGTCGTATCTTGCACTTCTTTATTTCTTTTCTTCTTTTCTTTCTCTACTCTTCTGCCGTTTCATTTCTGCTCTTGCTTAGTTGATAAAACTTCAACAAAAGAGAAACAAATAACATGTGTTGTGTTTTAGTATTTTGCAATCAAATTTGTAGTCAAATTTTATTTAATATTATATATTTCTACATAAGTTAATAAATGATAAAGTTTGGTTTCGAATTGGTTTAGACTCTGAAGTTATCAAGATATCAATTAATTTTTGGTTGAAGTAGAGTTAAAATCCCATATTTTTTAGTTGAAGCAGGAGGTTTTATCGATTGAGCTAATTAACTTGAAAAAAAATAGTTAATTAAATGATAGTTTTATGGGTGCAGCCGTCCAGAGAGATTACTATTACCTCATGTGGATCACACGAAATCTTGGGAAGATCAAGTTCTTGGGGGTTTGTTAAGGTTTTTTCTTTATTAAAAAGAAATCACCAAGGTATTTCTCAAGAATTAGTATTCTGGTACCAAGATCCTTTTAACTAAATTATTTGAAACATTCTGGTACCAAGAATTATATCTATATATTAAAAGATAGAGGGCATCCACTTAGTGCACTATGTGTAGTACCCAATATGTATATGTTATGATATGATTTGAAAATGGGATTATATAGTATATATTATGCAATTTTATTGTGAAGGTTTTTGTGAAAATAACTAAATAATGAATTATTATATAATTTGATAATTCTTATATAGTGTAACAAAGGATTTATAGCTCACATGGAAGGATTTTTTTTTTTTTTTTTTGTGTTGATATAGGTTTTATTTTACTTTTAGTTATATATTGAGGGTGTTATTTAAAACGATCTAAAACTTTCATGGTTTTCATATATATATATATATATACACTAGTCATTAACCCATGCAATATACAGAATAGTCATTGGATGAGTTTCAGGGGGAAAAAAAAGAAGCAATGTTATTTTTATTTATTTATTTATTTTTTTTTTTGGGGGAATGAATAAAAGACATAATGTTGTGTCTTTAGTTTAGTTTGTATTATATATATGGTATATACAAGATAGGCTGTAATATAAATACCAAAAAATGTTTATTAAAAGGTCATAACCTTTTAAATTTATATACCAAAATGTGTCTATTGAACGAAAATATACATATTGACTGAAAAGGTATCTATTGACCGAAAAAATGCCTCTTTATTGAAAAGATGTCTATTGAATTAAAAAGGGTCTATTGAATGATAATGTACATATTGACCAAAAATGTGCCCATTCACCGAAAATGTGCATATTGAATGAATGTATCTGTTAAAGGGTCATAATCTTATGGGTATAAATAGTATTTCATATTTATTTGATAACTTCTTATATTTTATCTTTCTTAGAACCATAAGAAACTTGTGGGTTTTCTCCAAAATTGTTATTTGTAAGTTAGTTAATTAGTTAGTTTGTGTGTGTGTGTGTGTGTGTGTGTGTGTGTTGTTGAAGACTTAAAATATGTAAATTGCTGTTTTTCTGTCATCTCTAAAAAACATAGAGAATTCTGCAACTTTATATCTCCTAGGAAACTCTACATACGAGTTTGTTATATCGGGCCATATTTTTTATCAAGATAATCTAGTATTTGACTGGCCCTATATTTGTTAAATTACCAATTGTCCTAAAAGTTTAAGTTATTAGGAAATTGTGAATTTAATCACTTAACTATAAGTCTAACACTCCCCCTCACTTGTAGGCCTAAACTTCCCCTTAACAAGTGGGGGCCTAACAAGTGGGAAGTTAACATTTTAAATGGGAGGCAGAGTAAAGTCAAGGATCAAACTCAGGATCTCTTACTCTGTTGTTGAAGACTTAAAATATGTAAATTGCTGTTTTTCTGTCATCTCTAAAAAACATAGAGAATTCTGCAACTTTATATCTCCTAGGAAACTCTACATACGAGTTTGTTATATCGGGCCATATTTTTTATCAAGATAATCTAGTATTTGACTAGCCCTATATTTGTTAAATTACCAATTGTCCCAAAAGCTTAAGTTATTAGGAAATTATGAATTTAATCACTTAACTATAAGTCTAACACTCCCCCTCACTTGTAGGCCTAAACTTCCCCTTAACAAGTAGGGGCCCAACAAGTGGGAAGTTAACATTTTAAATGGGAGGCAAAGTAAAGTCAAGGATCGAACTCAGGATCTCTTGCTCTGATGTCATGTTAAATTACTAATTGTTTCAAAAGTTTAAGCTGTTAGGAAATTGTAAATTTAATCACTTAATCATAAGTCTAACAATATCTATATCTATCATTAGCATTGACACCTTCTAGTGGTCTAATTGGATCGTTGTAATGATGCCTCTCTCCATATGGTTTGAATCCTACTCTTCCATAATTATCTTGGCCATTCCTATGCCAAACCTATTGTTTCATTCATTTGTCTTCTACGCGGGTGTCGACCTCCACCTTCATTCCTGAGGCCATTATTCCTTGGGAAAACTACGTGACCTCACTGCTTCATTTTTGGTGGAGATCCTCCTTGAAGAGGGAACCAATCATATCTTGGTCCTTCCCTCCACCATTTTCATATTCATTGGAAAATGGGTGTGCAAACGCTAGCTCCCACTTTATACACCTTACGAATGTTATTTCTCATTCTCTTTCCTACGTCTTATCAAATGCTTTTCTTCTTAATAACAGTTTTTTTTTTTTTTTTAATATATACATCTTATGTGAAAAGGTGAGAAAATATTGAAACTTAAAGGGCAAAATGAAAAGGCACAAATGTTCAATATTTTTAAATGTATATGTGGCATAAATTTATGTAGCCACATAGCGCAATGAGGAGTGGTAAAAAAAAAAGTCAAACGTTTCGACTATTAGTTATTTTATATATATATATATATATATATATACACTTCTTCTGTTTCACTTTTTTTGTCCTATTTGAAAAGTCAAACTTTTTAAAGAAACATAATTTATTGTCTTGTTTACCTTTTAAAAATATATAAATTTCCAAAATTACCTTTAAAAAAATTTATCAAAAAATTGAATTAGTAAATTAATATGGGTATAATAGGAACATTAGTAAATTAATTACATTTATTTTTAGAAATAGAACAATATTTTGGGACATCTCAAAATGGAATAGAGGACAAAAAATGGGGATGGAGGGAGTATAAATTTAGGATTCAAGTTAAAAATCACTCCAAATTATATATAGGAATTATGTAATTTATTCAAGTATTTGACTGAAGGTTATCCAATTAGCTGGTGCAACTTCAAATAAAGAATATACCACTTACCACAATATGATTTCTGAGATCTAAATCTTATTATATAATATTTGATATTAACTAATATTATTTTAGTATTTATTTAAATTATTGATAACATGTCACAATTAATAAATAAAATAGGATTTTTAAAACTTGATGGTTAAGTATGACGTTTTCGATGATTCTAATGATAAATTTTTTAAGGTTTAGTTACACTATCTCATTTTCTGCACATGAAGAACCTAACTAGGTTTGCATCTCCCTTTCTCCCTTATTGTAAGGGGAAAAAAGTTTAATAAAATGGGCACAATTCATTCACATGGATGGTGGAGAGATCAAGCAGTTTAAGTCTATTGAATAGTGCAAAGTGCAAACTATCAAATATATTAGAAAAGCGCGCATGTAATGGAACTTAATCTTGTTGCTAATAGAATAACCAGATTCAGTAAAACTAAGTAGTTGGTCGATGATATTGTTGGTTGATGATATGTTATTAAAACAAAGATCAACAAAACCAGCTCAGATTGTCCCGTATCCAAGATTTATTGCACGGTTTTTATATCAGCTTATTATTTTTCTTCCTAGTTCCATGCATCAGAAGAAAAGTCAATTTCATAATTTACTTTTCAACTCTGATTAAAAAAAAAAGAAAGAAAAGAAAAGTATAAGTCAAAAGACTAAAAGAAGGTCATGAATTGCTGCCCTCTGCGTTCTCTCAAAAGTCACATCTCTCCATATATGCCGGGATTTCTTCATTCCTTTGTGTGCGTTTTGTGAGAGAGAGAGAGAGAGAGAGAGAGAGATGGTGAACATTTTTGCAGTGTACAAGCCACTGTTATGTTGGGTAATGAAGCTAGTCGGGATGAGACCCCAAAGAGTGGAAATCGAGCCAGGAACCGTAATGAATATCTGGGTCCCCAATGAAACTCCAAAAAAATCCAAAAACGGCAGTAGTAATAAAGCTGTTGTATTCATTCATGGGTTTGCAGCTGATGGTATTATAACGTGGCAGTTCCAAGTGTTAGCTCTAGCAAGAAAGTACAAAGTTTATGTGCCGGATTTAGTCTTCTTTGGTGGCTCAATCACTGACAGATCAGAGCGGTCACCGGAGTTCCAAGCTGAGTGTGTGGCAGAGGGTCTGAAGAAACTAGGTGTGGAGAGGTGCACCTTGGTGGGGTTGAGCTATGGTGGGATGGTTGGGTTCAAGATGGCTGAGATGTACCCTGATTTGGTTGAGTCTATGGTGCTCACTTGCTCTGTCATGGCCTTGACAAAGTCCATAAGTGATGCAGCCCTTGAGAGGGTTGGGTTCAAGTCCTGGTCTGATTATTTGCTTCCAGATTCTGTCCAAGGTGTGAAAGTACTTTTTGACATTGCCACCTTCAAGTTGCCTCGGATCCCTAATTTTATTTACAAACATTATTTGGAGGTATGTAATATTATATCATATATGCTTCATCATGGTCACCCATATGGGCATGCATAGATAGTATTAACTCTGTGTTTCCCATATGGGCATGCATAGCTTCTTTTACTTATACATCACAAACTGATATTATGGATCAAAATCCTTTAGAATTATCAGAGTTATTTTGTATGTACATCCTGTATATTCCAATTAATACGTATGAGATATGGCTATTCAGACATTAAATTTAAATATGATTAATTTGTAGCTAATGGTCATGGACCGATCTCATTGACTATGCAGGTAATGTTTGACAACAGAAAGGAGAGAGAAGAATTACTCGAGGCTTTGGTCATTGATGATAATGACTTTACCATTCCTAGTCATCCTCAGGTTTGAATTTGAGCATTGAGAATTAAAATCGTATAAATTTGTGCAGAATAATGATGCTTGTCAAATATGTGGGAAATGGAATTTTATTGCGCTACGTGATACGTGCAGCAATTAGGTTCTATGTCAATCCACAATATTCTCTAAAAAAATTTTGCACGACTTTCTGAGATGAGAAAGATGCTTTCCACTTTTCCTTCCTTTTTACACGTCTCTCTAGCGTCTTCAGCAACATACACATCACAGCTTACAATTACATTAAACACTTACTCTTATAGCAATTTATAAGCAAAATTAACAGGAGTGCTTGATGCATGCATTTGTTTCCCTAGAATGCCTTTTTTATTGAATGATATATACGAATTTTAAGTCCTTCATTTGTTTTAGTTTTGCTAAGTTTTCCTGCAAATCGCAATATTAGTTGCTGTCTTATTTCACACTCAAGCTAACTAGCACACATGTTATTTTGTTGTTAAATTACTAATTATCTCATAAGTTTAAATTATTAATATTTAGTAAATTTAATTATTTAACCACGTATTTACCACATATATCTAATAGTTGACTGACTGAAATTAATGTTTTCTGCAACATGTAAGTTTAGATCATCACATGTCTACAGTCTACTGTATGTTATGTGGGTTCCATAATATCTGTTTCTCAAACAAGTTTGTGAGGCCATGGAACTAGCTAGATAAGGTTTATGGCTTGTTTGGATGAAGATGAGAAGGAAGGAGGAGGGAAATAGAATAGAGTTGGCTAAAGCAGTCTATTAATGCAACTAGGACTCACAAATCATGTCTCTCCGATCCATATCCAACACGTGTTAATTAGCCTCACATACATCTAAAGCTAAGCTCGTAAACCTAGTTAATAATATGGATATTGGATTGATTAAAATTCAAATGTAAAATATAGAAACTATGTCAACTTGGCATGATTATGAAATAATTAAGAGGATGACATGACATCTATTTGGGACAGTCAAAATATTATATATTCGATATATCTTATTTTTGTCCCTAGTCCCCTACTCTTACAAATTTCATGTCCATCAAGATGTTTTTGATCTTTGTAGAAGAAGTAAATTCCATAGTTTCGACGTAATATGAAAGAGACTGCAATGTCCATATATGACCCATAATTTAATCCTTGACTATTCGGTCAGCCCCCACAGTAGCGCCAGAGACTGCAATGTCCATATATGACCCGTAATTCAATCCTTGACTATTCGGTCAGCCCCCACAGTAGCGCCACAAATGTTTTTTTTGACATTTCTAGTTTCATAAGTTTTGCACTTTTGACTTTGAGGACAGAAGAAAAATAAGAATATACTATAAAATGGGAAATTTGTTTACCTAATAATGCATATTGTTGTTGCAGAGAGTACGTCTCTTGTGGGGAGAGAATGACATCATTTTCAACATGGAAGTTGTTAACGACTTGAAGAGGTATGTTTCATTTATGCCATACGAATAGTCATTAATCAAAGCTTTTGAATACATTGAGATGGCACCGATTGAAAGCAAATTCAATAAAATGGGCCTTATGTTGTTTTATGTATATACTAATTGGGCATTGGTTGTGATCGCAGGCAATTGGGAGACAGAGCAACACTACAATATATAGAGAAAGCAGGTCACCTTGTTGAGGCTGAACGACCATGTGTCTACAACAAGCATCTCAAAGAAATTCTCACCACTTTATTGGAAGATGGAGACCAAGCACAACGAAGCTTATAGTTAATTTGTCATCCTTTGTGAATACTTTTATTGTTTGGAGCTCAATATCTATACATTATAGTAATTTTTGTTTCTATTGTGAATCAAAATATTTGAAAACATGTTGACTATGTCTTGGTAACTAAAATATATTTTTTATTTGCTTACTTTTTTTAAAAAAAGCAAGACAATGATACATAAATGATATTGGTTTCCCACTTTTTTTTTTTTTTTTTTAATTTCAATTATTATAACAAGTAAGAGAGAGGGTACTCAAATCCCCAAACAATGCTAATGACTATAAGAGCATAAATGAGTTTTTTTTTTTTTTTTGGGGGGGGGGGGGGGGGGGGGGAATGGGAGCAGAAATGAGATGTTCATAATATACATATATTATATTGTATGTATGTATGGAAGAAAAATGGAGAGAGAAAGTCTGAAACGCTCTGAAGAAGAAGAGGATACACTAGCATGTAGCACTAAGAAATTCAAAGAGAATCGTACCTCAACAGAAGGTGAGGAGGTGAATCCATTCAGGAATGCAAGAAGCTACAGAGATAAGCTGTTAGGTGAAATTCCAGGGGCTTTTGAACAAGCTTTTGGACTATCCAATGACATGGAGGAAGATGCTTAGTCTAATATAGATGAAGATAAGAACGCTGAGGGCAATATGGTGGTCTGTTTAACTAAGGAAGAGAAAACACGTATTAGAGCAGTGTGGAGGTAGGCACTTATCATTAAACCTTTTGGGAGAAAAACAGGGTTCAACTACCTATACTCCAAGATTCAGAGCATGTGGAACCTAGCCGAAAAAAGGAGTGCATTGATTTGGGATCTAACTATTATCTGGTTAAATTTACTATAAAAGAGGATGTTGATAGGGTCCTCAAGGGAGGCCCATGGTTCATTGGGCAATAGTTCTTAGTGATTAGACAATGGGAACCAGATTTTAGAGCATCGACAACTACTTTCTCATTAGTAGCAGTATGGGTTAGGCTCCCTAAACTCCTAATTAAATACTATGATCCAACAATTCTTCTAAAGAGAGGAAAAACTAATGGAGCCAGGGGTTGTTTTGTTCGACTGTGTGTGCAAGTTAATCTACAGAAGTCGGCCAAAACAGTCACTATTGGTAAAACAACCCAAAGCATTCTGTATGAAGGGATTAGTTCCCTCTGTTTTACTTGTGGCAAAATAGGCCATAAGAAGGAGACATGCCTATATCTTATACGAGAGCCACAAAAGGAAACTCCAATAAGCCAAACTCCAACTCCGGAGGCCCTAGAGACCATTTCTGCCATTAATGGTAAACCAGAGGACAAACCTGATGAGTATGGAGATTGGATGGTGGTAACTAGGCGAAAGCCTACTAACAAGATGAAGGACAGGCAACCATCTCCGGTAACGAGCCAATTGATGTCCGAGTTCCCTCAAGTACAAGCCAACAAGCCTATCATTAGAGTGGCTGAGCAAAACAGGAAAGAAGGGAAACAAAAAGTCCCATCCATGCAATTTGCAGGATCATAACAAGCGGCTGATAAGACAGCAAAAGCATTTCCCAGGAAAGATAGTACTAGAAAGAGCTCGAAAAATGTGAGTTTTTACGTGAAATTTAACTAACAAGTGAAGGACTTAAGAAACAGAGCCCTGTGTTTGCTTTGGGAATGGGCCTAGCCCACAATTTTGAAGCTGGCCCGAGCTCATCTCCCATTATCTTTTCCAACCCACCAAGTCGCACGCCCAAAGCTATATTAGAAAGCCCAAGGAGAAGTGAAGGGGTATGAAATGATAGCAGATATGGCAGTCAAGGACAGCTGGGCAATCTTCTAAGTTCTACCAAGGCAAGGTAATTCCAATGGGGGAGGAAACAATCAATTGGACAAGGAAGGACCCAACGGAGATTTGGGGTTGGTTCAAGTTAGAGGTAGCGCAAGCATGGAAGAATATGTTCCCTCTCACAGATTTGAGCAAGAGGCTGGTCTATCTCCCATTAAAAGACGAAGCATGCTCACTCCAAATCCATGGTGGAGATTCCTTACCGATTGGCCAGCAGTGCCAGTCCCACCTCAGATCAGCTCAGAATCACCAACACCAAGATCAAGTGTGCACCCTTTAGAAAAATTGCTCTTAGAAGCGGAGGTAAAGTGGACCCACCCAGTAATCATAATGAGGAAGATTCTTCAAGATAGGCCCGTGGAATACATTTTGTAATAGACTTGTTAACCACTAATCTAAGTTCTAATCCTTTCCTACCAAAATATATATATATATATATATATATATTATGAAATTTTAAGTCATTTCATTACCTACCGGTTTCCTTTCTCTTTTCACAAAACAAATTACTGAATGATTAACACAAACTATAAAATGAACAATCACAAATCATATCTCAAGGGTTAGCTAAATGGTTCTTAAAATATCATGATAATCATGAGATCTTGGATTCGAAACTTCTTCCTAGCATGTTAAGACATAGGACCAAGGAATTTTTTCCTATAATAACTTGGTGTGTGTGGGATAAAAGACTACATAAAAAAGTAATCACAAGTCACAACCTATCTCAGTCTCATGTTTGAATTTTGCATACTTTTCCTATAAACTGTAATATTAGTTGCTGTCTTATTTCAGATTCAAGCTAGTTAGCTATGACACATGCCGGATGATCTTGACCAACTGAGATTAATGTTTTCTGTTATCATCACTTGTCTATAGTCTTCTGCATGTGTTTTGTGGGTTACATAAGAAAAATACTAAAGTTACAAATTACTTGATAATTTTTTTTACAAATTAATGATATGGTGAATAGTTATTGGTAAGTAAAAATATAATGTTAGTGGTAAGTTCAAAAAAGAAAAATAGAAAGAATTTGTTACATTAATAGTTTGCAAAAATGTTGCGAAATAGTTCGTGGATGTCTGTTTTTCAGTCCTCTCATGGAATTTAATGCATATGGGACTCCACAAATCATGCCCTTCCCTCCTACAAGCCTCACATACATCTAACGCTAAACCTAATTAGTAATATGCCCATGGTTTGATTAAAATTCGAATGTAAAATTAGTAGAGAAACTATTTCAACTTGGCATGAGATTATGGAATAATTAATTAAGAGGAAACATCTATATATATATATATATATATATCTTGTTTTTGTCCATACTCTTACACATAATAAGAAGGCAACAACAATTAGGTGTTTATTAAAATAGTTGCAACCATCAAGATGTGTTTGATCTTTGGTCAGCCACCACAGTAGGCCCACAAACGTTTTTGACATTTCTTCTTTCATAAGCTTTGCACTTTTGACTTTGAGGAGCAAGGACAGAATAAAAATAAGAATATACTATTATTAACACATTTGTTTCACTAATGAGGCATGTTACGTTGTTGTTGTTGGTCACTTGTGGGGAGAGGGTGACAACTTTTCAACATGAAAGTTTGTCAACAATTTGAAGAGGTATGTTTCCTTTATACCATACGAACAAGTCATTAATCAAAGATTTTATATACAACGAGATGACACCTATTAAAAGCAAGTTCAATAAAATGGGCCTTATGTTGTTTTAGAGCCTTTTAGGTAAATATTGCTAAAATCAAAATATATTTGCGTTATAGGTACTGTTTGAAGTTAATTGTGGAAATGAGGAGAGAGATTGAATTTCGGCAACACCGTTGCCGAAATTCAACAAAAATAGGAGAGAGAATGAGCAAAAGGTGGAAATTTTCAGATGTTGAATTTCGGCAACACCGTTGCCGAAATTCATCTGCCCAAATTCCCTGTGCTGCCCGGATGTGTGAGAAGTGCAATAATGCGTGAACGCCCAAACTTTAAAAAAAAAAAAAAAAAGTAATTATGGCAATGGTATTGCCGAAAATAGTAGGAAAAAAAAAAGTGAATGCGAAAGAATTAAAGAAAAATATAATGTGCTACCTACACAATATTTTTACAATATTTTCACAATAAATTACAAATAACTAGTTATTATTAGTTCAAATTTAAATTTGACATTGACATTACTATTTTAATTTAACAATAACAACAAGTAACAACCTGATACTTAGCATTTGTTGTAAAAATATTGTAAAAATTGTATGCACTTATTATTTCTTAAAAAAAAAAAATTCCCAATTGTGGCAATGCTATTGCCGAAATAGTGGGTAAAAAATTTTCCCCACTATTTCGGCAATGGCATTGCCACAATTGAAAAAAAAAAAAAAAAAATTTCCCACAATTTCGGCAATGGTATTGCCGAAATTGTGGGAATTTTTTTTTTATAAAAAAAATGTGGCAATGGTATTTCGCAATACCATTGCCACAATTGGGATTTTTTTTTTTTTTTTTAAATGTGGCAATGGTATTTCGGCAATACCATTGCCACAATTGAATTTTTTTTTTTTTTTTTTTTTTTTTTTAGAAATGAAGTGCACACAATTTTTACAATATTTTTACAACAAATTCTAAGTGTCAAGTTATTACTTATTGTTATTGTTGGATTAAAATAGTAATCTCAATGTTAAATTTAAATTTGAATTAATAATAACCAGTTACCTGTGATTTGTTGTGAAAATATTGTAAAAATATTATGTACGTAACACTTTATATATTTTTCTTTAATTCTTCCGCATTCACTTTTTTTTTTCCCCTACCATTTTCGGGAATACCATTGCCACAATTACCATTTTTTTTTTTTGGCACCCACTCATTATTTTTTTTTCTAATTGCGGTAATGGCATTGCCGAAATTGAGGAAAAAAAAAATTTTCCACAACTTCCCATTGCCACATTGAGAAAAAAGTTTTTTTATTTTTTTCCCAAATGGCATTGCCGAAATTGCGGAGAAAAAATTTTCCCCACAATTTCGGCAATGGCATTGCCACAATTGGGAAAAAAAGTTTTTCCCCAATTGTGGCAATGCCATTGCCGAAATAGTGGGGAAAATTTTTCGTTTTTCCCCAATTGTGGCAATGCCATTGCCGAAATAGTGGGGAAAATTTTTTCCCCACTATTTCGGCAATAGCATTGCCACAATTGGGAATTTTTTTTTTTTTTTTTTTTAAGAAATAATAAGTGCATACAATTTTTACAATATTTTTACAACAAATGCTAAGTATCAGGTTGTTACTTGTTGTTATTGTTAAATTAAAATAGTAATGTCAATGTCAAATTTAAATTTGAACTAATAATAACTAGTTATTTGTAATTTATTGTGAAAATATTGTAAAAATATTGTGTAGGTAGCACATTATATTTTTCTTTAATTCTTTCGCATTCACTTTTTTTTTCCTACTATTTTCGGCAATACCATTGCCATAATTACTTTTTTTTTTTTTTTAAGTTTGGGCATTCACGCATTATTGCACTTCTCACACATCCGGGCAGCACAGGAAATTTGGGCAGATGAATTTCGGCAACGGTGTTGCCGAAATTCAACATCTGACAATTTCCACCTTTTGCTCATTCTCTCTCCTACTTTTTTGTTGAATTTCGGCAACGGTGTTGCCGAAATTCAATCTCTCTCCTCATTTCCACAATTAACTTCAAACAGTACCTATAACGCAAATATATTTTGATTTTAGCAATATTTACCTAAAAGACTCGTTGTTTTATGTAATACAGTATACACTAAATAGAAAGATTATCTAACCGTCATAGTTTTACTGCTACTCTAAATAGTATTAGTGACAGTATCTTCTTTCGGTTAAAAAAAACAAAAAAATAAAAAAAAAAAAACAAATCAAATCATGAAAATCAAAATTATGTAGGAGAGAATCTATATGGAAGTAGTCGTACTGCATTAGTTGGTTCTTTACAAATGAATTGAATATTTTACATAGAAAAAAGGGAGATGTACCAAGAAAAATGACTATAAGTTAAAATGCCAATCATTGGAATCTTAACAAGAAAGAATAAAAAGATATAGATAGACAGATGTATTGATATTAGGACTTAGGAGTCCCGACAAATTGCACGGAGTAACTTCTATTTTTATTGTATATCATATGTGAGTGTTTTTTTTTTTTTTTTTCTTGTAAAGTTGTAATTTACAACTATTTTATATTGGCTTTAATTCTGCACCAAATTTGATTGTAATTATGTTCAATCTTGTATACCCTGTATTTTATGTGGGATTTCTTGTAAGAATTGTGTGAGTGAGAGAGAGTTTGAAGACTCAAGGTAAAGTGAAGAGCAAGAAGTTTTCATGGGCATCTCACAAGAAACTTACCTGCAAAGTGAAGAATGTGCCCTGTACATGACTGAAATGCAAAGAGTCAAGACAGGTTGGTGACAGCTGATTTTCGCGAATGTTTCGTGGGTAAGGCCTTCTTGCGAGATACCGCAAAATATTCTGTTTTCCCAATCTATCATATTTAATACACACTATCTGTACGCACACTATATATACCCACATTACCTATAAATATTAAGGAGTGCTTCTGAGAGAAAACCCTAGCCACAACCCTTGAGAGTTAGAGATTGTTATACCCACATTTCTCTACACAATCTATTATGGTTTTTCCTCAACTCCTACCTCTTTATTTCTATATTCTTGAGAGGTTGATAGCCGAAATACTTACCACACCAATTCTGAGTGTCTAGTGAGATTTTGGTGCTGCTGAGAAGTATTAGATGAAGCCAAGTTTTGGTGGATGCAATCGGGCATATTGTAAGATCCAGAGAGCTAGACAAGACACGGTTTTGAGAAGTTTTGTTAGAGTAAAAGTTTGGAGGGCTCATGTGCATTGAGTAGATTAGGCTTGGAGGGTCTTTTGCTACTCATGTATCCCAACTGATTGTCTAGTAAATCGATTTACTACTTGGAGGGCGACGGAGAGGTTTTACACCAAGTAATTCAACTTCTTCTTCAATAACACATTAGCATGTTATCTTGTGTTTGCATTCTTCTTCTTCACTCTTTTATCTTTCATTTTACTGTTGTATTTTAATAAATATAGCTTAGAGTAGTTATTTTGTTTATCCACTCACATTTACTCTATTCTGCACTTAATATAAGTTAGAGTAAAATCAATCAAGCCATAAGTTTTGATTTGAGGGTCTAAACAGCTATTGTGTTTTTAACACATTTTCGAGTTTCCACTTCTAATAAATTGGAGAAAAATCCTTATTTGCCTTTTGAAGGGTCTTTATTTGAATCATTTCTTTTTATCTGATTTAATTTTTGGTAATTCACATTCCATCTTCCAAGATTCTTTTATAATTTTTTCACAGCATTTTTGCCATAACTAACATAATTTATTCTAATCCAAGATGATCTAGTTTTTCTAATTTCTTTAGAAATTCCAGATAACCTTTTCTGTGCATCTCATCCCATGGATTTGGTAGTTTGATAAAAAATTGTCGTAACCAATATTGATTCTTGGTCGATTTATCAACAAATAATATTTTAGAAAAACTTTTAAGAGTGCAGAGCTGAAGCAGAAATTCTTTTGGGGACTTCAATACACTGAGCCCATGGTGTTGTGTATCAACTCATTGGAAGAATCATTTACCTAAAAATTAATTTCCTTGCTTCAACTTTGTTTCTAGACCACTAAAGTTCTCCATAGAACC
This sequence comes from Quercus variabilis, assembly GCA_030445155.1. Taxonomy (NCBI): domain Eukaryota; kingdom Viridiplantae; phylum Streptophyta; class Magnoliopsida; order Fagales; family Fagaceae; genus Quercus; species Quercus variabilis. The sequence goes on along the minus strand of CP129452.1, from coordinate 12,199,308 downwards.
ATGATTAATTGAGTCCGAATTTACACTTGAAAGATGATCACCTTCCTTTAAAAATGAGACTGAGAGTAACTACTACAAATCTTTTCGTCAAAAAAATTGGGAGCACCTTTCTGTCATAGTGTGCCTGATTTCCCTTATTTATTATTTGGTGCTTGATAGCTTTACACACCTTTTTTTTTTTTTCTTCATATGGAACCATGTAAGAGGCAAAAGAAAAGAAATCAATTTGAGCTAAAAACTCGTATATGAGCTTCAGCCTAGAATATGGACTTGATATATCTCTAATATCTCTAACAAGTCCAAAAAAAAAAAAATAATAATAATAATAAGGGTGCTTTGCTTTAATAGAAAGTTCAAATGATTTATTGATAAAATCAACATATAGACGAGACCCAGCAGCTAATATGATTGAGATAGAGCTATCATGTTTGACATTTTAGCTAGAAATGTGAACAATTATAATACTGTTATTGTCATTTAAATGCTGTTGTGCCGAATTAAGTTATCTCTCACAAATCGAATATGCCTACAGCTCTAATATAATCAAATTTGATATATATAATTATATAAGAGGGGGTGGGGAAGATGGAGCAGGAAAATTATGGTTTTGAAACCCAGACTGGACCGGTTCAACCGGACCGGATTAACCTGGAACCGTTCAGCAATCTGGTTTTTTAAACTGATAAAACCAGAAATTTGACTTTTGCTGGAAACTGCATGAACCGCGGTCAAACTGCATGGGCTTCTAAACCAGTCATGGGTTTACGGGGTCGGTAACATATTTCTTCAAAGATTTTCAAAAAATAAAAAATAAAAACTGGTAATCTATTTACTCGTCATCACTGGAAGTCTAAACTGTCAATCCTGTTTGTTGACTAACTTGACTCCATTCCTTTGCTGCAAACAACTTACCATCACAAGATCTTGATTTTGGTTGGACGGGAACTTGACTCTCATAGTCTCGTTCGTTGTGAAGAAGAAAGATTGAGAGAGAGAGAGAAGGAAAGAAATATCTAAGTCTGTGACAAAGAGCAAGTGAGTTTTGATATTTATTTTGGGAAAAAATACCTAAGCGTTGGGAAGTGGGGTACTAGATTTAAAAATATATATATATATATATATATTAAATGAGATGGGTTTAAGTTACATCTTGTGTAACTTTACAAGAGTTACACTTTTTATAAACCATTGATTACTGTTAGATCTAAAAGTCAAAAAACACTCATAGTAGTGTCATTATTATTCCCTTGAAATTAGTGATTTAGATATTAACTCTTCTTATTAAAGAGAAGGAAAAAAAAAAAAAAAAACAGCATTTACTATTTAATGCCACCTTTCAATTAACAATTTAATGGAATTGACAAGGGGGATTGAAAATGAATGGCCTGCGTTCTTAAAAAATTAAGGCCTAATACATCATTTTTTAAGAAATGAAGCATACACAGCTTCAGTCTCTCTTTAATTTAATTTATTTTTCTAAAAATTCTGTAATCTAAGTGTGCTACATATGCCATTTACTATTTGATTTAAGTGTGCTACATAAGCAAGAGAAGTCCTTCAGATGCAGCAAAATAAAGAAATGAAATCAGAAAATAACAAAATTAGAAATAGTGATATTAGAGTTCCATTCAATGTACATGCAAAGATATATATTTCACATACATTTCACCCAGTGAGGTGATGCTAGTAGCATGTTCTCATTCATTTTCCTTTTATACAAACTCAAGGCCATATATACTTGAGTATCATGTATTCTTTACCCTCTAGGTGATAAGAAAGTAAAAAGACTATAAAAATGATAGGAAGTGCAATTTAATCTAGGGATTTAAATCACTTTACTGGAGCTCGGAAAGAAGACAGGCACTCAGCATTTCCCTTGTCAATTCCATTTAATAGATAAGTGAAAGGTGGCATTAAATAGTAAATGCTTTTTTTTTTCTTTTTTTCTTTTCCTTTAATAAGAAGAGTTTACTAATTTTTAGGGAGTAATAATGACACTATTATGAGTATTTTTTGACCCTTAGATCTAATAGTAATCAATGGTTCATAAAAGATATAACTCTTGTGAAGTTACACTAGGTATAACTTGAACTCATCTCATATTAAATAAGCTTTTTCTCTTGGGACCAGTTATTGGGCCCCTGTTTTTTAAATTTTAAACTACATTGCATTGCATATTTTATATGTTATATTTTATATTATTATTATTATTATTATTATTATTATATTTTGTTTAAGAAAAGGTTTCTTAGGTTTAAAACTTTAAATTTGAGATTATCAATGCATTATGTGTAGTACCCAATATGTATATGTTATGATATGATTTGAAAATGGGATTATATATTACTCAAAAAAAAAAAAAAAAGGATTATATAGTATATATTATGCAATTTTATTGTGAAGGTTTTTGGGAAAATAATTAAATAATGAATTATTATACAATTTGATAATTCTTATATAGTGTAACAAAGGATTTATAGCTCACATGGACGGATTTTTTGTGTTGATATTGGTTTTATTTTACTTTTAGTTATATATTGAGGGTGTTTTTAAAACGGTCTAAAACTTTCATGGTTTTAATATATATATATATATATATATATATTTAGGATTCAAGTTAAAAATTACCCCAAATTATATATAAGAAGTATGTAATTTATTCAAGTATTTAACTAAAAGTTTTCCAATTAACTAGTGCAACTGCAAATAAAGAATATAACACTTACGACAACATGATTTCTGAGATTCAAATTTTATTATAGAATATATGATATTAACTAATATTATTTTCGTATTTATTTAAATTATTGATAATATGTCAGGATAAATAAAAAATAGGATTTCAAAAACTTAATGATTGACTTTTTCGATGATTCTAATTATAAATTTTTTCAAGGTTTAGTTACACTATCTCATTTTCGGCACATTAAGAACCTAACTAGGTTTGCATCTCCCTTTCTCCCTTATTGTAAAGGGAAAAAAAAAGTTTAATAAAATGGGCACAATTCATTCACGTGGATGGTGAAGAGATCAAGGAGTTTAAGCCAATTGAATGGTGCAACTATCAAATTAATATATTAGAAAAGCGCGCATGTAATGGAACTTAATCTTGTTGTTAATAGAATAACCAGATTCAGTAAAACTAAGTAGTTGGCTTTCTGAGAATAAACGGCAGAAATTTATTCAAATGAAGAGTAAAAATGTACAATAACAAGGCAGCAACAGGGAGAGCCGAAACAACCTGACTAGCAACAGAACTTTCCCTACACCTAACAAAGATAGCAGCTACATGAAAGATTACAACAAGGAAAGCCAAAGAAAACAAAGCTATCTTACAACCTCAAGACAAACTTCCATAATTAGCTTCCAAATTAATATTCTATAGCATGAGCTGCGGCAGACCTGACTAGAGAAGAGGGGTTAGGGCGTGGAGTACCATGGTGAGCCTCATTCCACTTATTCCAGATCATCCAACTAGTTCTGAAAAATATTGCAATCTCTGAATTATTTTTCCTTTGCATAATTTGATCAACCACATCCACAAATGAAAGATTTTTGGAATGAGACATGGTCCTCCATAAGCATGTGGACTTCCAAACCATATCAGAATATGTACAGCTTAGCAGGATATGGTCCGTTGACTCCACCCCACCCGCACAACAATCACATCCAGCATCCAACAATATTTTTCTTCTAGCAAGATTAACCTTAGTAGGCAGTATGTCTCTACAAGCTCTCCAAATAAAATTTTTGATTTTATTACATACCTTGGCCGCCCAAATCGCTTTCCAAGTTTTATTGCACTATGAGTTATTGGATGATTGGCCATGAGAAGATCTCAATTGTTGAGTTTGTAACATCTTGTATGCACTTTTTACCAAATATTCACCCGAGTTTGTGTATGCCCAAGTTTGGATGTCTTGCACCACTCTATTACTCAAAGGGATGGCTTTAATAACTTCGGCTTCATGTGGGAGAAATACATGATCAATCATGGATACACACCAAGATCTAGTAATTGGATCAATGAGGTTATCCACTATGGCCATTGTTGATATTGTGGAGCATGGGGTTACCACTTTGAAAGATGGTGGAGTTGGAAGCCATCAGTCTTGCCAAATTCGAATTTTATTTCCGGTTCCTACTCGCCATCTCAAACCACTATCCAAGACAGATTTGGCAGCCACTATACTTCTCCAAGCAAAATTCCCTGAATTTGGTGAAGGAGCATCTAAGAAAAATGTGTTGGGAAAGTACTTTGATTTGTAGACTCGATAGAACAAGGAACGTGTATTTTTCATAAGCCTCCATCCCTGTTTGGCTAACATGGCTAAGTTGAAAGAAAGAAGCCCCCAAAACCCAAGTCCTCCCATTGACTTGGGCATACAAAGTTTAGACCAACTCAACCAGTGAACTTTCCTTTCTTACATCTTTTGACCCCACCAAAATTTGCTCATCATCCTTTCAAGATCTTTAAGCAACCCTTTCGGTAACAAGAAACATCCCATGGCATATGTGGGGATAGGTTGTGCCACGACTTTAATCAAAATTTCCCTTCCAGCCTGAGACATCATCTTTTCCTTCCATCCCTTTAGTTTACTCCAGACTCTTTCAATGATTGGAGCAAAAGCTGCTTTTTTGTTACGCCCCACTTACTAGGTAGCCCCAAATACTTCTCATATTTTGGGACTATCTCTGCACCCAATGCCTGTTTGATTGCTTCTTGAGTCTCAAAGCCAATATTGCTACTAAAGAAAAGAGAAGCTTTATCAGTATTAACCTTTTATCCTGAAGCAGCCTCATATAAATTAAGCAAAGAATTGACTTGTTGGCACTCCTCTACTGAGGCGCGACAAAATAATAAGCTATCATCAGCAAATAGGAAATGAGAAATACATGGACCACCTCTGCTAGCTGCCATTCCTCTTATAATTCCTTCTGTTTCCGCCTTTCTAAGCAACACAGTAAGCCCCTTAGCACAAAACAAAAAGAGGTAAGGTGACAGAGGATCACCTTATCTCAATCCTCTTGAAGGCAAGATATAACCTGTAGGATTGCCATTAACTATAACAGAAAAATGAGCAGTTGTTATATATGCCATTATCAATTGCACCCATTTTACATGAAACCTCATTTTCTCAATCACCCTTTTTAAATAATCTCATTCAACCCTGTCGTAAGCTTTGCTCATATCCAATTTAATAGCTACCTGACCTATCTTGCCCCACCTCTTTTTTTTCATGCTATGAAAAGTTTCATATGCAACTAAGATGTTATCTGTAATTAATCTCCCCGGGACAAAAGCGCTCTGAGAATCAGAAATTAAATTTGGGAGGATAAGCTTCAGTCGATTGACTAACATTTTAGTTATGATTTTGTATAGCACATTACACAAGTTAATGGGACAATATTGTGTGATTAATTCAGGGTCTTTGGTTTTGGGAATTAGTGCTATGTGGGTATTATTTATATTACGAAGTATGATACCAGAATTTAGACATGATAGCACAGCATTGGTTACATCAACACCTACTATATGCCAAAACTTTTGAAAAAAGAAAGCGGTCATACCATCAAGGCCTGGAGCTTTTGAAGGATGCATTTGAAATAAGGTGAATCGAACCTCTTCTGGATGAAAATCTCTCACGAGCCAATCATTCATCTCCTCCATAACTACTCTAGAAATATGGGCCACCACTTCTTCGATAGCATTTGGATTTGAAGATTGGAAGAGAGTTGAGATGTGTTGAATTATCACCCTTTCTATGTCACTTTGTTGCTCTATCACCGTACCATCCATTTCCTTTAGCGAGACAATTAAGTTTCTTTTCCTCCTTGCAGATGCTTTCGCATGAAAAAATTTTGTATTACAATCACCTTCACGCAACCAACTGATACGAGCCATGTGATCAAAATTTGAAAAGCTTAAATGATGAACATCAAAGTGAGGGAAAAGATCATACCATTCTTGATTAGCTACCCCACAATCAAGTCTAACATATACCCAATCCTGTTCATCTCTCCGATTGCACCATGTGAAACGAGCACCTTTAAAACCCATGTCCCTTAATCTACAATTGTCCAGCACTTCTCAAAAATTTGCCATTTGCCACTCACTCCTTGGTTCCCCTCCTTGTTTTTCATTCGCTGAAAGTATCTCATTGAAATCGCCTATGCATATCCATGGCAATGTGACTTGTTGGTGAAGTAGGCACATCAAATTCCATCTCTCAATACGCTTCAATTTTTCAAGGTGCCCATAGATACCTGTCAATCTCCATAAAACCCCATCCTTCTCTGTCACAGTAACATCAATATGCCTTTTTAACAAGGTCCTCAAGTTCACATCCCGTTCTGAGTCCCAAAACAAAGCCAAACCTCCACTCATTCCAATTCTATCTACACACAGTACATTATCTATTTTTAATTCATTCTTCACTTCTTCTATACCTTTCTTTTTAAGTTTAGTTTCCATTAGAAATACAATTCGGGGCTGTTGGACTTTAATGAGCCTAGACAGTTCTCCAACAGCACTTTTGTCCCCAAGTCCACGGCAATTAAGACTTAATATACTCATAATTCAGCTTCACTACAAAGGTTCAATAATCCAACACAAAACACCTAAAACAGAGACCCTTTAAGAGACTGATTTACCTGTAGCCAAGATGAGGTGCTATTGAAATGATATAGAAGCTCCCCCTTTTGCAAAGAGCTGACCCAAGGAATGGGTTTGCCCACAAAGCAAAAATCTCACCCAACAGCAGACAAATCTTCAAAGACCTTGAGATCAGAGCCTAGAAACAAACCTTCAAAGACAAATCTTCAGATCGGTGCCCAGAGACCTTGAGGCGGCAACCTCTATCAACAATGAAAGCCCACAAAATGGGCACGAGAAATCCTTGCAGGGAAAACAAAGAAGAGCTCGTGCGAACGCCAGCTGGAAACTGAAATGTGTGCCGAGAGAGGGTGCTGGAACCCAGTCCAAAGAGAAGGAGAGACAGAACTCTCTAGAAAGAATTGGAACCCAACGGTCCAGACAATACCTCCTACTAGGGAGAGAGAAAAAAGTCGTGAGAGAGAGAGAGTTAGATAAGAATAACTAAGTAGTTGGTTGATGATATGTTATTAAAAGTCTGTTTAGATTCCACCTATTTCACTGAAAATTAAAAATTTATTGTTAAAAATACTATAACAAAATAATTTTTAAAGTTGAAAACCCTGTATAACACTAATTGCTGCGTTTTTTCCTGGGCGACTGGTCCATGAACAGTGCCATAAGACCGGGCTTCAAAATGCAAATCACAGATTAATTTCTACGCAAGCGCAAGCTAAAACAAAGATCAACAAAACCAGCTCAGATGGGCCCGTATCCAAGTTTTAAACGGTTTCTATATCAGCTTATTATATTTCTTCCTAGTTCCATGCATCAGAAGAAAAGTCAATTTCTTAATTTACTTTTCACTAAATCTGATATAAAAAAATAAGGAAAAAGAAAAGTATATGTCAAAAGACTGAAAGAGTAAAAGAAGGTCATGAATTGCTTATTACTGCCCTCTACATTCTCTCACAAGTCACATCTCTCTCTCCATATGCTGGGATTTCTTCATTCCTTTATGTGCATTTTGAGAGAGAGAGAGAGAGAGAGAGAGAGAGAGAGATGGTGAACATTTTTGCAGTGTACAAGCCACTGTTACGTTGGGTAATGAAGCTAGTCGGGATGAGACCCCAGCGAGTGGAAATCGAGCCAGGAACCATAATGAATTTCTGGGTCCCTAATGAAACTCCAAAAAAATCCAAAAACAGCAATAATAATAAAGCTGTTGTATTCATTCATGGGTTTGCAGATGATGGTATTATAACGTGGCAATACCAAGTGTTAGCTCTAGCAAGAAAGTACAAAGTTTATGTGCCGGATTTAGTCTTCTTTGGTGGCTCAATCACTGACAGATCAGAGCGGTCACCGGAGTTCCAAGCTGAGTGTGTGGCAAAGGGTCTGAAGAAACTAGGTGTGGAGAGGTGCACCTTGGTGGGGTTGAGCTATGGTGGGATGGTTGGGTTCAAGATGGCTGAGATGTACCCTGACTTGGTTGAGTCTATGGTGCTAACTTGCTCTGTCATGGCCTTGACAAAGTCCATAAGTGATGCAGCCCTTGAGAGGATTGGGTTCAAGTCCTGGTCTGATTATTTGCTTCCAGATTCTGTCCAAGGTGTGAAAATACTTTTTGACATTGCCACCTTCAAGTCGCCTCGGATCCCTAATTTCATTTACAAACATCATTTGGAGGTATGTAATCTAATATCATATATGCTTCATCATGGTCACCCATATGGGCATGCATAGTATTAACTCTGTGTTTCCCATATGGGCATGCATAGCTTCTTTTACTCATACACCACAAACTGATATTATGGATCAAAATCCTTGAGAATTATCAGAGTTATTTTGTATGTACATCCTGTATATTCCAATTAGTATGAGATATGGCTATTCAGACATTAAATATGATTAATTTGTAGCTAATGGTCATGGACCGATCTCATTGACTATGCAGGTAATGTTTGACAACAGAAAGGAGAGAGAAGAGTTACTCGAGGCTTTGGTCATTGATGATAATGACTTTACCATTCCTAGTCATCCTCAGGTTTGAATTTGAGCATTGAGAATTAAAATCGTATAAATTTGTGCAGAATAATGATGCTTGTCAAATATGTAGGAAATGGAATTTTATTGCGCTGCGTGATACGTGCAGCAATTAGGTTCTATGTCAATCCACAATATTCTCTAGAAAAATTTTGCACGACTTTCTGAGATGAGAAAAATGTTTTGCACTTTTCCTGCAAATCGCAATATTTAGTTGCTGTATTATTTCACACTCCAATTCTCTCGAAAGTTTAAACTCTTATTTACCACATATGTCTAATACTTGACCGACTGAAATTAATGTTTTCTGCAACATTTAAGTTCAGATCATCACGTCTACAGTCTACAGTGTCACCTGGGTTCCATAATGTCTGTTTTTCAAACAAGTAGGTTCTCCAATGGAACTAGCTAGATAGGATTTAGAGATTTGATGTCCGCCTTCATTCTGTTAAGGGTCATATTAACGAGTGCCGTAGGGCATTGGTTAACAATCCAATTAAAAAAAAAATTTATGAGAAAGAAAAAAAAATTAATGTTTTAACAGTTTTTTTCATTTCCCATAAAAATGAAATAAAAATTTTCTTAAAATGGATTCTTAACTAATACCTCAATGAAACTCGTTAACATTTCCCTTCTATTAATTAATGCAACTAGGACTCCATAAATCATGTCTCTCCCTCCATATCCAACACGTGTTAACTAGCCTCACATACGTCTAAAACTGAAACCTAATTAGTAATATGGCTATTGGATAGTTTAAATTCAAATGTAAAATAGAGAAACTAATATATTTCAACTTGGCAAGATTATGGAATAATTAAGAGGATGACATGACATCTATTTGGGACAGTCAAAATATTATATATTTGATATATATATATATATCTTATTTTTTGTCCCTACACTTACACATATCATGTCCGGCCGTCAAGATGTTTTTTTTTTTTTTTTTCTTATCTTTGTAAGAAAGAAGTAAATTCCATAGTTTCGACGAAATATGAAAGAGACTGCAATGTCCATATATGACGCCTAATTCAATCCTTGACTATTTGGTCTGCCCCCACAGTAACGCCACAAATGTTTTTTTTTTTTTTTTTTGACATTTCTAGTTTCATAAGTTTTGCACTTTTGACTTTGAGGACAGAAGAAAAATAAGAATGTACTATAAAATGGGAAATTTGTTTACCTAATGATGCATATTGTTGTTGCAGAGAGTACATCTCTTGTGGGGAGAGAATGACATCATTTTCAACATGGAAGTTGTTAACAACTTGAAGAGGTATGCTTCATTTATGCCATACGAATAGTCATTAATCAAAGCTTTTGAATACATTGAGATGGCACCGATTGAAAGCAAATTCAATAAAATGGGCCTTATGTTGTTTTATGTATATACTAATTAATTAGGCATTGGTTGTGATCACAGGCAATTGGGAGACAGAGCAACACTACAATATATAGAGAAAGCAGGTCACCTTGTTGAGGCTGAACGACCATGTGTCTACAACAAGCATCTCAAAGAAATTCTCAGCACTTTATTGGAAGATGGAGACCAAACATAACGAATTGAAGCTTATAGTTAATTTGTCATCCTTTGTGGAATACTTCTATTGCGAATAAAAATATTTGAAAGCACGCATGTTGACTATGTCTTGGTAACTATGATATATTTTTTATTTGCTTACTCTCTTTTCTTTTTTTTTAAGCAAGACAATGATATATAAATGATATTGGTTTCCCACATTTTTTTTTTTTTTAATTTTTATAACAAGTAAGAGAGAGAGTACTCGAATCCCCAAACAATGCTAATGACATAAGAGCATAAATGAGTTGTTCATTGTAGGGGCTTTTTTTTTGTGTACTATGCGTTGGGCTAGGCTGCCTTCTGCGGTAATTTGCTCGAGTATTCTGAGTAAGAGAGTTAAGACCGGTCCAACTGTAACTCAATTTGGGCCGGCTTGTACACAAACTAAGCCTTGTCTACCAGGAGTGTACTTATGGCAGGCAGAGCTATTTCAAATGAGTTACGGCAGACAGATATAATAACAACAAAGAAAACAGAATATAGTGACCTTTTCTTAATGGAAAATGACCAAGTAATCCCTATTTATGACAATCGCAGTGATAACAATGGCTTTTACAAAAGAAAATAAATGAATAAATGATAATATGAGTTAATTAAGAATAAATATCAAGTTAAGTTTGGTCCGTAGAGGCAAAAACCAAAGAGGAAGAATGCCTCCTCTCAATGTAACTAATCTCCCATGAAAGATCCTGCCGTGGGGATTAATAATTTTGAGGGAATCGAACCTAAATGGTTAGTGCCCAAAGGAATCCTCTTTTGTTTGCTTTTCTCAAAGAGAGTAGGACTTCAAGAGGGAGAGAGGGAAATCGACCTACTAGTGCATGCGTATCGTATTATCTCTCTTGGTTTTCAGTTTTCTCTCTTATCTTTTTTCTTTCCCTTATTTTTTGCTTTCTTTCTATTTTTTCTTCGTGATCCCCTTTTTTTCGATCCCTGTTCTGGGCACGACAAGGTTCTTCTTATAGTACCTGCCGTGACCAGATTTTACCATTTTACCCCTTAACCGCCTTTGTCTAGTCTGGGCGTACTTACCGACCACCAAAAGGTTCATCTGTGTGCCACTCACCCTCGCCAAACAAAGGTAGGTTTGTTTCATTCGTTAGTCCGCCATGGCACCCTTTCCTATCACGGTGTAAGTGCTTTCTCTCTCTATCCCTCATGACATGCACCTAACGATTCCTCCCTCAACCTTGCTTCTTTTGGGCGGTCTGTCATCCCAGCAGGATGCACCCCCCAAAAGAGCTTGGGCAGAAGCCGCAGAATAGGTTTTTTCTCCTCTCCCCACCACCAAACCATACCCCCCCCCCCCTTACCTCTTACCTCTGACCCATGACCCCACCACGTCCCATATTGGCTGGGTACAAGCTGATGGCTTCTGGACCTTGCGTATACTTCCCTTTCATGTATGTCCAAAATCTGCCTACTGCTCATGCGTTTGCTGCGGTCTGGAGCTGCATTTGTACAGTCTGCCGCTCTTCTTCATCCTTTTATGTGGGCCATTTTATAATTCACTGTTCCCCTTAAGGGCTAGGCTTCATTTGATACTTGGCTTCACACTTCTTCCAGCCTATTTCTTGATTGCCATCATATCCTGTCATATTACTTTGTCATTCCTGCTGTATTGACTTGATCCTACAAGGCCCTTTTTTTAGGCCTGTCGTGTGTTCTTTCCCATGACCATGGGTTTTCTTGCTTATGGGCTCCTATGTCCCTTTTTCCCTTGGACATCCTTGTCCCATTTGCTTGCCTTGGGCTTTCTCAGCCCTTTTTCTTGACTTTGTGTTCCCATGGGTTTTTACTAACTTCATTGGGTTTCTCCGACCCAATTACCTCATTCTCATCTTTGGGGTTTGTGGGCTTGCCATCAATCCCCCTACTCTCTTTGTTTACATTGCTTTGGGCCTGCTGCGGCCCATTCTTACTTTTCCACATCGTATGCTGCCCATGGGTTTGCTATTCGCTATTTCTCTCTTTTCGAGCTCTTTTGAGCCCATTTGCTTTCTCAAGATCCATTTATTTATTTTATGGACCTGTAATCCATTATTCCTGTTGCTTGAACTTAATAGTTCTTGTTTTCTATCTTTTTTTGCCAGCTTCTTTTCGGTCTGTGTTTTGGGCTTCTTTCTTTCTTTATGATTCTTCAAAAATGGCCTTCAACATTCATTAGTCAAACTTTATTTGACATATTGAAAATATTAAAAAGATCTTCAAGATATCAAAAAAAAAAAAATATATATATATATATATATATATATGTACACACACATATATATACGTATATTATTATTTTTGCTAAAAAAATATACGTATACTATATTGTGTGTAATTTTAAGTCACTTCATTATATACCTACCAGTTTCCTTCTCTTTTTTCCAAAACAAATTATTGAATGATTAACACAAATTATAAAATGGACAATCACAAATCATAATCTCAAGGGTTAGCTAAATGGTTCTTAAAATATCATGATATTCATAAGATCCTAAATTCGAAATCTCTTGTTAGCATGTTAAGACATAGGCCCAAGAAATTTTTTCCTATAATAACCTAGTGTATGTGGGATGAGAGACTATATAAAGAGTACTCACAAGTCACAAACTATCTTAGTCTCATGTTTGAATTTTGCATACTTTTCCTATAAACTATAGTATTAGTTGCTGTCTTATTTCAGATTCAAGCTAGCTAGCTATCACACATGCTAGATGATCTTGACCGACTGAAATTAATGTTTTCTGCTATCATCACTTGTCTACAGTCCATTGTGTTGTGTGGGTTCCATAAGGAAAATACTAAAGGAATAATCTATTTGACAATTGTTTTTACAAATTAATGATATGGTGAGTAGTTATTAGTAAGTAAAAATATGATGTTAGTCATAGGCTTAAAAAAAAATTAGAAAGAATTTGTCACATCAATAGCCTGCGTAAAAATGTTGCAAAAAAGTTGGTGGATGTGTATTTTTCAAACAATTTGGTCCTCTCATGGAATTTAATGCATATGGAACTCCACAAATTGTGCCTCCATCCTATCCAACACGTGTTAACAAGCCTCACATGCATCTAATGCTAAACCTAATTAGTAATATGCCCATGGGATTGATTAAAATTCGAATGCAAAAAAAAAAAAAAAAAAAAAAAAATAGAAAGAATTTGTCACATCAATAGCCTGCATAAAAATGTTGCAAAAAAGTTGGTGGATGTGTATTTTTCAAACAATTTGGTCCTCTTATGGAATTTAATGCATATGGAACTCCACAAATCGTGCCTCTTCATCCTATCCAACACGTGTTAACAAGCCTCACATGCATCTAATGCTAAACCTAATTAGTAATATGCCCATGGGATTGATTAAAATTCAAATGTAAAATAGAGAAATTATTTCAACTTGGCATGAGATTTATCTATACTATTTATAAGAGGATTCTCCTCTTTGGATTGAACTTTTATGTGGTTCAGAAATACCTCCTAAACCTTACATGTAACAGGAAAAAAACTTGAGAACAATCCGGTGAAAATATATCTCCAACTTCACTTAAAATGCCTACAAAAATAGGGTAGTCTCCTATTAATCCATGTCTTTAAAACAAACTTATCTAAATTTTTTTTAAGGGGAATTACGACACTAGATAATAAATAAATAAATAAACCTTCTGTTAATCCAAGTGTTCAAAACAAACTTATCCAAAAATTATTTAAAAAAAAAAGGGTAATTATGACATTAGATAAAAAAAATAAAAAAATAAAAAAAAGCCTCAGCACAGTAGCCCCACAAACGTTTTTGACATTTCTTCTTTCATAAGCTTTGCACTTTTGACTTTGAGGAGTGAGGACAAAGTAAAAATAAGAATATACAATTATTAACACATCTGTTTAACTAATGCATGTTGTTGTTGTTGTTGATCCCTGGTTGGGAGAGGGTGACAACTTTTTCAACATGGAAGTTTGTCAACAATTTGAAGAGGTATGTTTCCTTTATACCGTACGAACAAGTCATTAATCCTTCTCAAAAAAAAAAAAAAAAAAAAAAAAACAAGTCATTAATCAAAGATTTTGAATACAATGAGATGACACCGATTGAAAGCAAGTTCAATAAAATGGGTCTTATGTTGTTTTATGTATACACTAATATACACATATTATATGTAATTATATAAAACTATATATAAACAATAATTTTAGAAAATAAAAAATATATATTATATTTTTTATCAAAAATATTATATTAATAAGACATTAATTATCATAAAAAAAAAAAAATCTCAACCGATCTCTTGATTAGTTGATATATCAAATCCATGATTATGAAATGATAAATCAGTATTTAAACCGCAAGTCAAGATTTCACTTATAAATTAAAAAGATACTAATATTCGTGGAAAATACTGGAGTAGCCCAAGCCCAAAACCCAATCGAACCAAATTGTCCAAGAATTTGTAACTAGAGTTTAGCTGTTGTAAAACTCATATACCTGTCCATCTATTGTCGCTTTATTTAACACACGAAATCGGGCCACCACAACCCATCAAAATTAACCTATAACCACCAAAAAAACACCCACGACAACAACCCAAAAAAAACCCCACTACAAACACCGCAATAATCGCAGCCACAACCTAAAAACGCCGATTGACAAAGATTTGAAGCTCTAAGTGAGATTGGCAGTGTGGCATGGTGAGATCAGTGTTAGAGGAAGACAGCAGCATGGCTAAGGAAGAGAGAGAGAGAGAGATGTATTAAGGAGAGAGAAAAGTTTAATAAAATAATACTATATATTTTTAGCATTTCTGACCATACCGCACCATTGATAAAATTGTACTATAGAAAATGCCTTTTTTTTTTTTTTTTTTTTTTATGGCATTTGACACATCTCATAAAGGTTGGTTTTTGGTGTTTCGTGTGCCAAATTTCAAAAATTTAGCATTTGACACACCTAATGCCAATGCTCTTCGTGCCTTATAGCCTTCTCAAAACTTAGTGCCTTGTAGTCTTTGAGGAAAAAAAAATTTATTTTTTATACAACATTTTCAAAACTTATCACATGATGTCTCAGTTACATATGATCAAATCTCAATTAAACATTTTTCTTCTTTCTTATTTGAACTTGTTAGAAGTCTGTAACTCAACTTCTCTTTCGGCTAAACCATCTGTTGTTGCATCCCTTATTGCCTTCACTATTAAATTCATAGTTGTCAGTATCGTACGATATATATATGATGTGTATCGTATGATACATATCATATCATGTACAAAAAGTTCTTTATTGTAAGTGCTTATAAATTGTTTAATACACAAGTGTGTATTGTATAAATCATATCGTATCATTGAATTATACGTATTGTACAATACATAGATGTGTTTTTAAAATGAGGTCTTTTTGAAATAAAATTGTGGTTTTATTTGATTTAAACAAGTTGTTAGACTTGTTTTTAACACAAAATTATTGGGATACTTAATTGTGATCAATAAAATAACATGTCCATGACTTTTTTCCCATTCTTCTTTCTCCTACAAAATTTGGACCATACACTTGGCACTTCACTTTATATTTGTAAATTTCTTTCTATGTTATGAATAATATATTGAATAAAAATATAATTATTTTTTATTTTATTATTATTGTTATAAGACTAAAAAGCTAGAATGCCAAGATGAAATATAAAGAAAAAATATTAGAATAAAAGAATAAGAAAAGAGACAGTAAATGTTGATGGTGATGAAGAAAATGTTAATGAAAATGTTGATAGTGATAAAGAAAATGTTTATGAAAAAATAATTTTGGACTATGTTAAACATGATTATAACATTGACTTAGATGGAGTTGATTAGACAAGATAATGAAAAGAAATTATTATTTTGGCTCATATATCATATATTATCACTTTTGATTTTAATCAATTTAATTGTTATGTTATAAACATATGTTAATTTGATTTATTTAATTAGCTCTGTTAAATATTATTACATAATTAATGATGAAATTGGTTATTGCTTGAATCTATTTCGAATTTATGAATATACCTTTTTATATATGTATATCTATATAATTTATCATAATTTTATTAAGTGTTAGAGTATTTTACAAAATACAATATGATAAGATACACTATATAAATAAAAATAAAAGTCTATTCACGATACAATTTATGTTTTGACAACTATGATTGGATCTAAGAAACTCACTGTTGTTGCATCCATTCACTACTTGATCCTAGAATCCCAACAAGTTCGACACTCATTGTCAAGAGCTCAAGATTTGATATTCCAAGCTCACCGTTATTGCGTCTTCACATTTAATTTTTTTTTTTTTTATAATTATTTTAGTTTTTTATTTTAGGAATTTAATGGAATGATTTCATATATAAGATTCAAATTGGTTTTGTTTCAAATATTTTTAAGGGCTGGGCCAATTTTTTGGTAAAATTGATTAATTAGGCTAAATTATCTTTAGCTTTTTATTGTTGGGCTATTATTTTTGGCCTGCTATATCAGTAAATTTTTTTAATGGGCTTTTTGTTTTGTTTAAGAGGGCCGATGATATTGTTAACGGGACAAATTTAATTTTATTAAGTCAAATTGCTAAAATTAGTTATGTACATAGAGTTGTGTTTATTACACGTTTAAAACAAACAATAAACAAAAACGAAAACAAAATATATATATATATATATATATATTTATATATCAAAAACAACAACTAACTAAACGTACTATCTGTGACTTAAATTTAGGGGCATGGCCCAAGGCCAATAAATGGCTCAGTCCCGTCTCAAATGGGCCCATATCCAAGATGTACACGTTTTCTAACTTTCTATATCAGCTTATTATATTTCTTCCTATTTCCGAGCATCGGAAGAAAAGTCAATTTCAATTCTACTTCTATTCAATTTCATAATTCACTTTACAACCCTGATTAAACAAAACAAAAACAACAAAAAAAAGAAAAAGGAAAAAGAAAATTACTACCCTCTATATTCTCTCACAAGTCACATCTCTCTATTTGCTGGGATTTCTTCATTCCTTTGTTTGCGTGTGAGAGAGAGATGGTGAACATTTTTGCAGTGTACAAGCCGTTGTTACGATGGCTAATGAAGCTAGTCGGGATGAGACCCCAAACAGTGGAAATCAAGCCAGGAACTGTAATGAATTTCTGGGTCCCTAATGAAACTCCAGACAAATCCAAAAACAGCAATAATAATAAAGCTGTTGTATTCATTCATGGGTTTGCAGCTGATGGTATTATAACGTGGCAGTCCCAAGTGTTAGCTCTAGCAAGAAAGTACAAAGTTTACGTGCCTGATTTACTCTTCTTTGGCGGTTCAATCACTGACAGATCAGAGCGGTCACCGGAGTTTCAAGCGGAGTGTGTGGCAAAGGGTCTGAAGAAAGTCAAGAAACTAGGTGTGGAGAGGTGCACCTTGGTGGGGTTGAGTTGTGGTGGGATGGTTGGGTTCAAGATGGCTGAGATGTACCCTGACTTGGTTGAGTCTATGGTGCTCACTTGCTCTGCCATGGCCTTGACCAAGTCCATCAGTGATGCAGCCCTTGAGAGAATTGGGTTCAAGTCCTGGTCAGATTATACGCTTCCAGATTCTGTTCAGGGTGTCAAAATACTTTTTGACATTGCCACCTTCAAGCTGCCTTGGATCCCTAATTTCGTTTACAAACATTATTTGGAGGTATATAATATTATATCATATATACTTCAACATGGTCACCCTAGCTGTAGTATCTACTGTTTTTTCCATATGGACATGCATAGCTTCTTTTATTTATGCAGCAAATTGATATTGTTTATTAAAATCCTATGGAGTTCTTAGAGTTATCTTGTATGTAATTAAGTGACATACTAAAAGAATATTTCGTTGCTAAGAGTTTTATAAATCAATTAGTCGACATTTCTTCATATTTTTAATGAAGGTATTTAGAATTTACATGCTTATCTATTCTAATTAACATGTAAGAAATACGACTATTCACACATTAAATGCTTTTAGTTTGTGATTAATTTGTAACTCATGGATCGATCTTGATGACTATCCAGGTAATGTTTGACAACAGAGAGCAGAGAGAAGAATTACTCAAGGCTTTGGTCATTGATGACAAGAACTTTACCATTCCTCATCATCCTCAGGTTTGAATTTGAGTGTCTGAGAAATTAAAATTGTATAAATTTATGCTAAATGGGACGTGTCAAATATATGTTTCATATCTACTACGACAAATTCTACTAAGAATTCTATGAAGATGATAAATCCTAAATAAAAAAAAAAAAAAAATCCTATTATATTGGTATTAGGATCTTCTAGACAATTAGGAAATGGAATTCTTTTGTCATATTTGTAGTAACAATAAAGTTCTATGTCATTCCACATTATTCTCTAGAAAAATTGTAGTAACATATGTTTTTTCCACCTTTTCCTTCATTGTCACTTCTCCCTAATTTCTTTAGCAAAATACACGGTTACAATTATATTAAACCTACTCTTATCTTATAGGAATTTATCAGCAAAATCAATATAAGAGTTTTTGATGCATGCATTTGTATCCCAAGAATGCTTTTTAAGTCATTTCATTAACATTCATAAATTTTAAAAAAAGAAAATCATTTTGTTACCTTTTTCTTTTCTTTTTCCCCAAACCAATTATTGATTAATACAAATTTTAAATGACTGCTCAGTACTCATCACTACTTGTGATCAGTCTCATTATGTTTGAATTTTCCTTAATTACTATTTCGTAAAAAAAGCAACACTACACTAAATCTATATCAACTATGACCATGATAAAAAAAAAAATCACAATAATTCCACAACATTCTTAAACTAGCATATATCAATTTACATATAAATCTACCACTTTAATCTAAATTACAAGAGAACTCATATCAATTTATGTTTAATAGTAACATAATTAAGGAGTAAATTTTACACGTTTAACTCCAAAAACCACACACACTCGTTTAAGTAAACTTGAATATAAATTTAGATTATTTTTACAGTAAAAAAAAATAAACATTTTTTTTTCCTTTTTTGAGAGAACAGTAAAAAATGAAAATATGGCAATAATTTATTTGGTTTTTTTTTTTGGTTGCATTTAGTTTTTCATATTCAAGCTACAGCAATGCAGAAGTATCCTCACCGGCTGAAATTAATATTTTCTTTTTTTCTTTTTTTTTGAAACTGAACCTGCCATTTCATTAATCTGAAATTGGAATACAACAGAACACAGAACACAGCAAAGAGGAAAGAAGAGCTAAAAAATACATAATCAACTTTTGGCCCTATCTAAAAGCAACACATGTCGTAGCATAGGTGGCTCTACTCCTTTCCACTGCTAAGAAGAACCCGCTGCCTTAGCAAACTGAGCAAGCTCATGCGCCGCTCTGTTGTAGTCCCTTTTCAGGTATCTCACATTCTAGCTCCTAAAAGACCGAAGCAACTCCAAGGATCCTTGGATGACCATCCCAAACTCACCATTGCAGTTGCCCTCATTGATGGCCTTAACCACCCCAACTGAATCAGATTCCACAATGATTTGCTGAAGCTCCAACTCCATGGCCAAACGCACTCCTTCATCCACTGCAAAGGCTTCCGTAACAGCTGCACCATAATCACCATTCAAAACCTTGCAACCCGCAGCTACAACCATCCCTCTACTGTCTCAAATAACCACTCCCACAGTGGACCAACCCCCACAACCCGCTGTGGCACCACCAACATTTATCTTACAAATTCCTGGAGGAGGTGCCGCACATCCAACTTCTGGGGCCTGTTGCTTAATATGCTTATACAGAATGGTATTCTTGTAGTCCTCTTGAGTACGCACCGCAAGGTTCCAAATCTGAGAATGGGGACTGCATTTAGCTTCATGAACCACTAGATTCCTATTAGACCAGATGGCCCACACAGTGGTAAAAAGGGTTTCAAGGTCAAGTGGAGATCCAGCATCCAAAATTTTTAAGGCTAAATCCACAAGGCACATGTTCCTAGCCAACAAATTAATTGGATAGTCTTGCCAATTCCACCAAACTTCACATAGCTTATCACAATATATTAATGCATGACTAGTACTTTCCATTGCTTTCTCACAAAGTGGACATTCGGCTGCAACCTTTACACCTCGCTTTGCCAAATTAAGCCTCGTGGGCAGCCCATCCAAGCAAGCTTTCCAAGCAAATATTCTGATTTTGGCAAGAAGCTGGAGTTGCCACACTTTTTTCCATAAACTAGTCCTACAATCTCCACTTGAGCATTCTCCCATCTCAGACCTCTCCACCACCTGAAGAGCAACATAATAAGCACTTTTGACAGAAAAAACACCTTGTTTGTTCCCCATCCAGATTATGTTATCTTCCGGTAAATTATAGCTAAGAGGGATGTTTAGTATAGTGTCAGCCTCGAAAGGAAGGAAAATCCTCCTAACCATGTCCACTTTCCAGTGCCTAGTTTCTTCATCAATTAGCGATGATACCATTGGGAAATCACCAATATCTTGTTGGGGGGAGCAAACTTTGTAGGTAATGGGAGTTGGTAGCCACTTGTCTTCCCATATATGAATCATTTTATCATTTCCAACCCGCCACCTTATGCCCCTATGAATAACCTCCAACCTGTTATAGATACTTCTCCATGCATAAGAGGGGTTGCTTCCAAGCTTTGCACCCAAAATATCGCTATAGAGGAAGTACTTGGCCTTATAAATCCTTGCAATCAAAGAGTTTGGGTTGATCAGGATACGCTACGCTTGCTTCGCCAACATTGCAAGATTAAAGGCTTGTAAGTTGCGAAAGCCCATTCCGCCTTCTGATTTTGATTTGCACATTTTTCTCCAGCAAACCCAAGCCATTTTAGCTTCTTGATCTCTTTCACCCCACTAGAAATTTCTCTCCATTCTTTCTAAGTCCTCCCACAGACCCTTAGGGAGTTGGAAGCAACTCATAGTATATGTAGGAATAGCTTGTGTGACTGCTTTAATTAAAATTTCTTTTCCTCCCACAGATAACATTCTTTCTTTCCAACCAGAGAGTTTTTTTCCAACCTTCTCCTTTATTTCTGCAAAGACTTGATTCTTTGACTTGCCTATCACTGAAGGAAGACCCAGATATTTTCCTTGCCTTAACTCTTGCATTGGCCCGAGAACTCCCAGGACCTCCTCTCTGGTTTCAAGTGGGGTATTATGGCTAAAGGTCACTGAAGATTTATCCATATTGATTTTTTGCCCCGAAGCAGCCTCAAAAAGCTCCAGAATTTCAACAAACTTGTTGACCTCCTCCCTATCAACCTTACTGAAGAACAAACTATCATCCGCAAAGAATAAATGAGTAACTCTAGGGCAGCCCCTACAAATGGACACTCCACTAAGAATATTTCTATTGCTTGCATTAGATATAATGGCAGAAAAGGCTTCCATACATAGAAGAAAAAGATAGAATGATAATGGGTCACCCTGTCGAAGTCCCCTAGTTGGAGAGATTTTACCAAGAGCTTCCCCATTAATCAACACAGAATATGTAACTGTTGTAATACATTTTCTACTGCATGAGTTGTCATTGGCTGAAATTAATATTTTATGAGTTGATATCCAGTTGTCAACTCATGTCTAATATTTTTTACTAGGGACTCAAAGTACGCAATTAATGCAATTGGGACTCAAGTATTAAATGCAAAGCTAGCCTCACATGCACAGACAGACATAAGATTTTAAGTAGGGAGGGCAGAGATAAGCGGAAAAAAAAAAAAATCTATATTGGAACATAAATATTTTTCGGAATTAAAACATTTACATTTCTGAAATTGGAACATCTATATTTTTTAGAATTGGAACAGCAATATTAGTTGTTGGCAATTAAAATGTTGACTTTGGGAATTTGAAGTTGAACCTTTTCTTTTAAAAAAATCAAACATTGTAGTTAATTTTTTTCATGATTTACAAATAAAATAAGAATTATATAAGAATCACTCTTATTTTCTTAAATTTGTGTGACAATTTTCTATATTATATAATTTGTTTTTTTCTTTTTATCTTTTGTCTGCCTTTATTGTTGTCTCCGTCTTTCTAACACTCACCTACTAAACTAATGAATCCCACTGGCCACTACCGACACTAATTGACCTTACAAAAAAAAAAAAAAAAAAAAAAGAAGGTAAAGTTAAAGACTTTAACTTTGCCTTTTTTCCGTTGCCCAACTCCACCTGTACCTATTATGCCCAACTACCAGTCAACAAAGAAAAGACTAATTTCTACAACTACAAACTCTACTCTCTCTCTCTCTCTCTCTCTCTCTCTCTCTCTCTCTCTCTCTCTCTCTCTCTCTCTCTCTCTTGTTTATATAGAGAGTCACAAACACAAAGTCACAGAGGCCAAAAAAAAAAAAAAAACACCATTAGCAAAACAGATTCAATTCACAATCAATCAATCACCAATATCAGTTCAATTCATCAGTAAAAACACAAACATAAAACACCACCAGTCCACAAGACACAAGCACAGTTTCTGTGAATCTCAGATTCTCAGATCAGATCACAAACATTTTATATTTATTAAGTTTTGAAGGAAAAGATAAGAGTAAATACCTGTGAGCGACGGCAGCAAGTGGGTCTCGAGCAACCGACGATGGCAGCAAATGGGTTTGAAGTGGGCAGTGGCAAGTGAGTCTCTAGTAGCAAGATCAACTAATCACGATGGGTCTCGCAGCACTCTTGCTCTCGCAAGTGTCACGGCGACACAACGTGGGCGTCAGCGGCAGTAACGGCGTCACGAGGTGGGTCTCTCTGTCTCGCCTCGCCTCTCTATCTCTAATCTCTCCGTCTCGCCTCTCAGCTTTCAAGTCTCACTTTCCTTTCTTTTCTTTTTGTTTTTTTTTTTTTTTTTTCCTTCGTTTTTTTGCTTTTGCTTTCTCCGTTTGGTGTGGTATTGGACTGCTAAGGCCTGAGAGTTGAGTTTGTTTGTTTGTTTGTTTTTTTTTTTTTTTTTTTTTTTTTTTTAGATTTACATGGGTCGTCAGTCATGGGCTGGTCGGATGATGTGTAGTGGTTCACATTTTTGGGAGGGGGCCTGAGCTAAAACTGGAGGGTTGAAGGGGGGGGGGGGGGGGGAAGCTCTTTTCTCTTTTTTTTGGAAAATTTTAGCTACTAATAATTTTTTGTTTTGGGCCCAAGAGGGGCCCGAGCCCCCTTTGCCCCTCTCCTGGGTCCGCCCCTGCTCACATGCATCTAACGCCAAACGTAGTACGTATTGCCTTTGATTACAATTCAATGTAAAATAGAGAAAATATTTCAACTTGGTATATATATTCAAAAAAAGAAAAGATCGAGAAAATATTTCAACTTGGTGTGTGTGCTTATATATATATATATATATATATATATATATATATATAAAGTAAGTGCATGACATCAATTTGACAAAATCAAAATATTAGATATGTAATTTTTATTGTATGATATATCTTGTTTTTGACCTTATTCTTACGCATAATAGGAAGTACAACAGTTCCTCAAAAAAAAAAAAAAAAAAAGGAAGTACAACAAAAATTACGTGTTTAAAATAGTTGCAACCATCAAGATGTGGTTGATCTTTTGCAATATTGTCTATATATGACACGTGATTCAATCCTTGACTATTTTATCGGCCCC
Organism: Quercus variabilis; assembly: GCA_030445155.1. Lineage (NCBI taxonomy): Eukaryota > Viridiplantae > Streptophyta > Magnoliopsida > Fagales > Fagaceae > Quercus > Quercus variabilis. Next base: position 12,175,449 of record CP129452.1, on the reverse strand, counting down.
CACACTAGTCGATCGAGTAGCGCCACAAAATCTTTTTTGACATTTACTCGATCACAATTTGTGCAGTTTTTTTTTTTTTTTTTTTTTTTTTTTTTTTCCACTTTGAGCTTTGAGGAATGAGGACAGAGGAAATATATATGCTCTTAAGATTTTTTTTTTAACTGTTGATCGCATATTTTTCTTGTAGAGGGTACATCTTTTGTGGGGAGAGAACGACATCATTTTCAATATGAAAGTTGTTAACAATTTGATGAGGTATGTTTCCTTAATACCATGCCAACAAGTCATAACAAACATCTCCCTCACTCAAGAAGACTCTATCTAAATAGAATGGATTTCTCTTATTAACAATGATAGATTGAACTGAAATTGATTTTTGGTAAACATTTTTCACATTAACAGGTGTTTGGGTACGAACAACTAAAAATATTAGTCAATCGAAAATTGTGTTTTAGTTGATTGTAAAATAAGAGCATTTGTGGCATAAATTGGTTTATGCTCTCATTTTTCATAAACCATTTTTCACCTTACTCAATACTCATCAACCGAACCTCCACCTCTCACCCTTCACTATTTGTTACCCAACCACCTCCCCCATTAACATTTTTGGTCTTCAATGGCCAACCGTCGGCCGCGGTGCTTGGAAGGTGAAGAAATGTAGGAGGGTAGTAAAAAATATGTTTTTCTTAACATTTTAAAAAATGTAACCAAATACTTGAAAAATATTTTTTAGAATACTTTCAAAAATATAACCAAACACTTAAAAATATTTTCTATCAAACCAAACACAAACAATGTAAAAGTATATATGTACAATACATAAGTTGCTTTGTTTATATACTATCAGCTAAGTCACTAACCAATAAGGTATGTACACGTGGAATGAAGTAGTAACTAATCTAACAAAATAAAACTGAAAAGCATGTGCTTCTCCCATGTTTGTTTTAACTGAAGCAACTCGTTTAAGTTGAACACAGCGTTTCATCACTCACGTGTCTTAAGTTGAATGACGTCGTTTCCTCTCCTCTAACTTGGGATCTCTTGAGTAGAATGGCGGCGTTTTATGCTCAGTTAATGATTTTCACCAATGCTGAGCTTTAACAACTCATTAATCAAAGATTTTAAATACTATGATGACACTAATTGAAACTTGAAAACTACCGCAGAACTTTAGTATGATAGACACTATATAAGTATAAATGCTTGTATGGTACGGAGGGTAAAGGCTGAAATTCAAGTCTCTAAAAGGAAGTTTCATACACATATACACTTAAATTATACTATAGTAAAATTTCTATTATGTATTAAAAAAAAAAAAAAAAACAAACAAACAAACAAAATTTGAAAGAAAATACAATATTTTAGCAAAAAAAAAAAAAAGAAAGCAAATGCTATAAAATAGAAATGGGCCTTATTTGGGCTGATTGTGATAACAGGCAATTGGGAGACAGAGCAACGCTGCAATATATAGAGAAAGCAGGACACCTTGTTGAGGCTGAACAACCATGCGTCTACAACAAGCATCTCAAAGAAATTCTCACCACTTTATTGGAAGATAGGCACCAAAAACAACGAAACTTATAGTTAATTTGTTCTCCTCTGTGGAATGATTCTATTATTTAGAGCTCAATATATATACTTCTAGTAATTTTTGCTTCTATTGCAAAACAAAATGTTTTCAAACATTTTGACCATGTCTCTCTTGGTAGGATTATTTAACTATAATGTATTTTTCATTTGGCGTGATTTTGAATTCTTAGCAAGATGGTAACGTATAAATAAATGATATTGGTTTCCCACCTTTTTTTTTTTTTTTTTTTTCCCAATTGTTACAGCAAGTGGGAAAGAGGGGACTGGAACCCTCAGAGAATGCTAATGACTATAAAGCAGAAAATGAGTTATTGATAGGAACATTTTATTTGAGACATTGAAAATATTATTTTGTTTGAGATATTGAAATTATTAATTCGAGGACAGTGAGGGAGAATATTGGAGTTGACACAAGCCCAAAACCCAGCCGAACCAAATGGTCCAAATCCATCTCCACCTCAATTCTCAAGGCACTTCAAGTCCTCCAAAAATTAATTTTGGCAAATCTCCTACACTACATTCCCTCAGAGCAAGAATCCTCAGGAGCTGTAAACAATATCTCGCATTCCAAATATGCGAGGCAAGTCTATAAATTTTCAACCCAAAACCGTTGCCCCAAATTCCCTTTTCTATTTTGATAAAAATTGTTTTAAAAAAATCTAGTGTTTACAATCTATAGTTAACTTTAATACCCGATTGTTTTTTAATTGTGATTGCCACCGACCCATGTAGGGCAAGGTTAGCCCATTAAACTCATGGACTGGGGGGCCTCTGCTTTGTGCATCTCGGTGATTTTATCTCGCAAATTCACAGATAGATCCATCCAGCCACTTTAATGCCTGACTAAATTAAATAAATTCATTTTGTTGGTCAATAAGGAAAAAAGTAACGGTGAACAATCATATATATATATATATATATATAAAAAGATTGACAGTCAAGATCTATACGAAGACTTTTCAAAACATCTCCACATTTCTCTCTCTAGTCTCTCCTGCTACTGAGAAACTAGACCGTAGAGCCTCCATCATCTTCTTTGGAATGATATTCTTCTCCCTCTAATAACAACGATTAAGGGTTTTGTTGGTTTTGTTTTTCTCGGAAACACTTTTCATCTCCGATCTTTTTTAATTTCTTTATCTCGTATTGTTGCAAATGTTGATTATGGAGGACGTTCTCAAGGACTGGAAAAAGCTCTCTTTAATAGGTGTGGAGGGAGAGAGTAACTCTGAAAAGTTCAAAATATTTGACCACTAAGGAGCATGTCCTGGTAGTACTAAAAGAGCTCTCAATATGGACGTGGTACGTAGGCAGTACTTTCAAACCTCTCTAGAGGGCTCGAAAAGACTACAAAGTCAGGGAGGCCAAAGATCATATCCTCCTATTTGTGTTTGAATTAGAAACTGATGCTGAATGGGTATTAGCAACTGAACCTTGGTCTTTCGATAAGCATGTGGTTTTCCTCCGGCACTATGATTTTTCTGTTCCGAAGAAGAATTTAAGAATTACTAACTTGAAGTTTTGGGTCCAAATGCATGGCTTGCCAATGAGCATGCTAGAAGCTGAAACCACAATAGAACTAGGTGGAACGATTAGAAGAGTCTCTTCCTCAGAACATACGAATGAGTTGGTCGGGGGTGATTTCCTTCGAGCCAGAGTTGAAATTGATGTTTTAAAACCTCTCTATTTGGGCCGTCAGGTCGGTCACAATAACAATGAGGAAGTATGGCTGTATGGGTGTTTTTTAAGTACGAAAAACTCCAATTTTTGTTATTGGTGTGGTAAGGTGTCCCACGCAGACAAAGAATGTGAAATATGGTTGGCTAGCAAAGGCAAACTCAAATTGGACCAATAGGACTATGGTGCATGGCTTCGGGCACTTCCTTATAACCCTGGTAAAATCTCCTTCACCAGTCTCGGGCATAAGGGATAGTTATGGACGAACACAATCTGATTCTCCAAGTCCAAAGGCTCCTCCCGTCCATGAGTCATTCCTTCAACACCCTGTTACCACTGCTCCCTCTGATCATCACCCCCATGGTGGCGACACATAAGTTGACAATTCTCAGACATCAGTTACTACTAACCTGAATTTCGTGGAGGATCAGACGCAATCTTTGAATGCTAGAATAAAATCGAACAATGAGGTAATTGATTTCATTCCAAACATAACTCCTTCCGTTAGCCAATTTTCAACTTTCAAATCTCATATTAATGAGATAGACGTGGCACTCAAAAAATTTGAAGGCAATAACACTCCCTTGTCTGTTACAAGTCAAACAGAATTCACCTTGCCAATTATCGTTGATTCTGGTGGAGATATTTCAGGAAAAGATAGCGATAGCATTAATGATTCGGATGAGAAAGATCTTCTTGAGGAAATACCCTCACGTGACAGTGATCCATCCATGGGCCCTCCAGTACCCCGTAAGTGGAAAAAACTTGCACGCAGCAATACTCCTAGTGACTCTAGTATGCACCAAACTGTTTTGAATAGAAGAAGCAGAGGAAGGGGAGAGTCAATTATACTTGAGTTACCAAACAAGAAACACCAGGTTTCGATGGCGAAAGAGCATGAAACTTTAATGGTGGAGGCTGTGAAGCAGCCTCTCCAATCCGAATGAGCTCCTTAGTTTGGAATTGTTGTGAGCTTGGAAATCTATATACATGGAAGGAGCTCGAAATAGTGATTTGGGCAAAAGATTTCTCCGCAGTGTTTATAGTCAAAACAGGGACAGATGAAGCAAGGCTAAAAGAAATCCAATGCAAAATAGACTTTGAGAATTTATTTTATGTCGAAAGAAATAATAGAGGAGGAGGTCTGGCTTTATATTGGAAAAATACAATTGATCTGTCAATTGATACCTTCTCTAAAAATCACATTGATGTGATAATCAACAAAGAAAAGGAAGATGCATGGAGGTTTACTAGTTTCTACGGTGAACCAGCTACTCACAAACACTTTGAATCTTGGAACAAGCTTCGCTAGTTAAACAACAGACAACTTACCTTGATTATGCACATGATATTTTAACGAAATTCTACAAAGTTCATAAAAATTGGGGGGGGGGGGGGGGACATCATTGATGAGTGTGGTTTTCTTAACCTCGAATTTGTTGGTTCTCCATTCACCTGGCAAAAGCATTTTACAGATGGCCACTCACTATGGGTGCGATTAGACAGAGGCCTTGCTAACAATGATTGACTCATGAAATTTCCCGGTACAAAAATTCACCACTTATCATCCGACTCATCTGATCATTTTCCTCTATGGATTGTACCTGATAGTATGGAGATAACTAGCTTCACCAAACCGTTTTTCTTTGAAGAAATGTAGTTGGCAGATCGGGGTTGTTCTGAGGTTGTTGAAGCAATATGGTCATCTAGTGTGACATCCGATCCAACTATACAAGTTGTGAGGAAAATTGAAAATTATGGTAAAGAATTGAAGAGATGGAACTTGGTCCACTTTGGGAATGTTAAAAGGGAGTTGGAGAAAAAAAAATTTACTGAAAGGTGCTAAACAAGAGGCCATGTAGACTGGGTAGAATCTTCAGATTAGAATTTTAAAAGGGGAGATCTCTGAATTCCTTGATAAGGAAAATAGAATGTGGCTCCAATGTTCCAAGTTTCTATGGGCAGCAAGTGGAGATAAAAAAATAAATAAAAAATAAATAAATAAAAACTCCAAATTCTTCAACAAAATGCTTTTACTAAAAGTCTACTCATATCTGAAAATATTTTGGTAATTTTTGAATCTTTACATTGCATGCAGAAACACACAGAGAAAGACAACTTCATGGCCATTAAGATTGATATGAGCAAAGCAAAGCTTACAATAGGGTGGCATGGCCATACCTTGAAGCGGTGATGAGAAAGATGGGGTTTAATGACCAATGGATTAAGCTCCTTATGCTCTGTGTCACATTTGTCTTGTACTCTGTGCTTGTTAATGGAGAAGTAAAAGCATGATACATCATTCAACAGGCATCTGATAGGGAGACTCTCTCTTCCCTTTCCTATTTCTACTATGCATAGAAGGATTTCATGGTTTCATCAATAAAGCAGCAAGCCAGGGTGATTTAGGCAGATATTGCCCTTGTATTACACACCTCTTTTTTGCAAATGACAGCCTCTTGTTTTGCAGGGCAACCACTTAGGAGTGATTTTGGACATTCTTTATACTTATGGCAAGTGCTCGAGGCAGCAAATAAATAGGAGCAAAACAACTATTTTCTTCAGCAAGTCCACTTCTAAAGAAATTAGATATCACATTAAACAAGCATTGGGAGTTCTGGAGACCAAGCAATATGAAAAATACTTGGGTTTGCCGTTTCTAGTGGGGAGAAACAAAAAAACCAACTTCAACCATGTAAAGGAAAGAGTATGGAAAAAAAAAAATTCAAGGATAGAAAGAAAAATTGTTATCTCAAGTAGGAAGGGAAATCTTAATAAAGGCCGTGGTTCAAGTTATCCACCTGTGGGGTTGTGTAATGATATTGAAAGCCTTACTATAAAGTTTTGGTAGGGACAAAATATTGATCAAAGAAAAGTTCATTGGGTTAAACGGGAAACTTTATTTCAATCAAAATGTGTTAGAGGTATGAGCTTCAAAGACCTAGCTCTTTTCAATGAAGCTTTACTGGTAAAGCAAGCTTGGAGACTTTTACACAACAAAGACTCACTTTTTTATCGGGTTTTTAAATCCAAGTTTTTCCCTTCTTGCTCTATTATGGAGACTGTTGATTCAAGTGCGGACTCATACGCATGGCATGGCACTTTAAAGGGTCATGATGTTCTCTTAAAAGGTGCAAGGCGAGGCTTTGGCAGCAACTCGGGCCATGTCCTTTGCCCTTGAACTTGGTTGGTCCTTATTTATTTTTGAAGGTGATTCCATAGCTGTGATCAAAACCCTCAGTAGTGCAGAAGAGTTTTTATCCCCTTTTGGCCATATCCTTGCATTAGCTAAGGCCACCACAAGAGCCAATTGTTGTATTTCTTTCTCACATATCTGTAGAATTGGTAATTCTATAATTCACAACCTAGTTAAACGTGCTAGACATGTTAGAGGTTTTTCAAGGTAGATGGAGGATGTTCCACCACATAAACTCTGTTTTGTTCACTGATAACGGTTGAGTTTTTTTTCTTCAATGAAAGTTTCATGATCTCTCTCTCTCTCTCTCTCTCTCTCTCTCTCTCTCTCTATATATATATATATATATATAAGGCCAAATGTTAGAAAAAATTCATTTAGATCTCAAATTGGAGTCTAATTTTCTGCCATTTGTCCCATCCAATATTTCTTGTTTTTAGTATAACTATTTACTACACAACAAAATTGAGGAATCCAATTTAATTTTCTTGAATTTTTTTGCTAAATGAGTTATTAAGTGAAAAAACCATATAATCATAATTAATAAACCTTAAAAAAATCACCATCAATGATTCATTTTTCTTATAGTATTATTATTATAAAAATAGTAGTTGGGCAAACTAAAATTGAAAATTTCAGGGATAACAATTTAAATGAATTTTTTTTTTTTTTTAATTTGTTTCAAAGTAACTTATGCTATTAATTTTATTAGTAGCGATTTTGTATTTTCAAATATAAACACATTATATATATTACATATAAACTTAGTAAAATTTTAATATACATTTAAATGGGTTTCCGAAGGAATTATTTATTTATTTATTATTATTTGTATTAACAAGAAGACAAAAACAATATGCTCAAGTTTTTTTTTTTTTTTTATTTAACTTTTTTGTATGTGACAAAAAAATATGAGTCATACCAGGTTGAACCAATCCATTAAAAGACCAAGTAAGGGATATAGGTTTTACAATATGCAATTAAGTTCACAAAGTGATTAAAGTTAAACACATTCCTTGTGCCCCTAAACTTATCCATTGGATGACTTTACAGAAAAATAATATCAAACTCGGTAGTGATGGTAGTGCCAAATGGTCATCATGGGAGTTGGGTTTTGAGGTTCTCTTTACATTTTACAAATGGTTTTGTTGCTAAATAATGAGCTATACATTATGGATTGCGTCTGGCCTGGGAAAGAGGAGAAACCGACCCCCTCTTGCTCTTGGTGGTCTCTTGGTCACTTTTCGGCTTTTTGTACAAGTTATAGGAATACTCATCGTAGATGGACAAATACAAATGCGTGTGAAACTGTCAGTCCACTTATTATCCAAAATAATAATAAAAAAGAGTCCACTTTTATTGGCATAGAGATCATGGATTTTTTTTGTCATTTTCTTCATTTATATTAACTCTTTAAAATTTTACAATAGCCTTTTTCATATAATCATATTGCAACTCTAATTAAAGTTTATTAAAATTCATATATAATAAAAAATTAATATATAAAAAGTCTCTTTCATTTAACCAAAAAAAGTCTTTCAAAAATAATATATAATAGCTAAACCGAGAAACAAGATAAGATCGGACCTAAGATTCTTACCTCACATGTATGCATGAGGTGGCCTGGTGAACTCAATTATCTATATCAGACATTGTCCAATATCATCAAATTGATATAAAATCAGTATTTTACTATTTTTATCAAACAAGAACTTCTCATTAATTAACCTCATTGATCCATGAGTCTTCCAATTTTTTCCTTAGTGGTTGAGTTAACCAAATTATAGATAAAGTTTAACTACAAAATTAGTTACAGTCTAAGACTACAACTTTTCCCTAAAAAAAAAAAACCTTAAGACCATAACTTTGCTCAATATCTTTTTATTAGAGTTAAATTTTAACAAATCCAACATTAGATTACATCTTATTTTATATCCATTATGCTTGCAAAACTTTTAGAAAATTAAAAATCAATTGCTAAGTCATCAATAAATCGTTTAAATTGCAAATTTTTGTAACTTAAAATTATGCATAAAAAAAAAAAAAAGCTTATAGATAAATATAATAAATAATATCCGATTGATATAAAATTTAACATGTTTATTAAGAAGGCAAAGAATATACAATTTAACGATTAGACTTTCAAAATATGTAGCAATATTTATTTTATTGAGTAAAGTTATAGTCTTAAGGTGCAACTAATTTTATAGCTAAATTTTGTTCCCATGTTATTATAATGGCAAATATTCTATTAGTTCATTTTATTTTTTATTTTTAACATTACAATGCACCAGTGCAGTAATCTCTATTATAATAAATCTGCCACGAGTTGCAACTTGCAAGCTTATCTCTTATGGACTCAATCATATAATTAAACCATGCTTAGACACTCCACTAGTCTTTTTGATAAAGCTTATCTCTCTGATTATTTTATTTTATTTTTTTATTCATATTTTTATCCTTCAGTTTATCACAGAGTTATGGAGGATTCAAGTACCGCCAATGGTGAAGACTGGATTAGTAGGTTACCAGATTCAATTCTTTGTCACATACTCTCATTTCTTTCACCAAAGGAAGCAGTTGGGACTAGCATCTTGTCAAAGAGATGGGAGAACCCATGGACTTCTGTCCCCAGTCTTTATTTTTGTGATACCTTTATGACTGACTGTGGTAATTACATGAACAAGGTAAATTGCTTTATTGATTATGTAAACTGGGTTCTTGCTCATCGTGATGGATTTGCCATTGAAAAATGCAATCTCTCATGCTACACATTACATGCATCAGCCCATCTTTATTCATGGACTTGTGCTGTGATTGCTTGTATGGTTCAAGAGCTAACAATTAAATCTGAGCTTTTTCGAGTAGGACAGTTACCATGGTGCCTTCTCACATGCAAAACACTTGTGGTTTTAAAAATTCATGGAAGATTTGTGCTCAACTTCCCAACACTTATTTGTTTGCCATGACTTAAATTCCTTTATCTGAATTCTGTTATATATGGGGATGATGCCTCAATGCAAAAGCTCTTTTCTAGTTGTCCTGTCCTTGAAGATTTGGTCATAAAGAGGCATGACTGGGATGGTGTGGGGATTATGAATATCTCTGTACCTTCATTGAAAAGATTGTCAATATTTTCCTCAAGTCTAAGACGCATAGGAAATTATGAGTACAAGGTTGTTATTAATACCCCAAATCTTGAGTATTTGGAAACTGATGATTATATGTATGAAGATTATTCAGTGAATTCCTCACCCTCTTTGGTTGAAGCATGCATCCAAGGTACATGTGTATTTGGACTTCTTGATGGAATCTCTCAAGTCAAGCTTTTAGCATTATCTGGTGATGCTATGCAGGTATGCTTGCACACTTTTCTGTCTGATGTTAACTTCTATATTTATTTGCATACTGCATCTCATCAAATTCATTTTGTTTCCAATGATCTGTGTTCAGTCTCTGCACGATATTGTTCCCATCCTCCCCACCTTTCATAATCTCACCCATTTGAAGCTTGGAATTGATGACAATGTTGGTTGGGAACTACTACCAAGCATACTTCAGAGTTCACCCAATCTCGAAGTTCTTAACTTTAAGGAGGTGAATTTGGATTTCTTTTTCCCCTTTGTTTGGATGGTGGGTTAATTCATGTGTATGTCTTAGATTAAATGAATAAACTCACTACTTCCTAAGAGCTTAAAATTTTGAGAGAATTGATAATTTAACATAGTATTAGAGTAGGATGTCCTATTCAATCTTGTATATTCACCTTATCTCTGGTTTAAACTTTTTCATTGTTGGGCCTCACTCAATAACAGCTCAGGTGGCCCACACGTGAAAGAAAAGTTGTAGATTAAATGAATAAATTCATTGTCTCTGAATATCTTAAATTTTTGGGAGAATCGTTAATTTAATAGGACCAAAATTTTCTTTAAAATATCAAAATATTTTGTTTTCTTCCTTATCAGGGACTTGTAAAACCTTTCAACAAAGGAACCTTTCAATTCAGCTGGAATCCGCCTAGAAGTGTGCCAAATTGTCTGCTCTTGCATCTTAAGACAATTGAAATTCACAATTTTCTTGGAACACCAGATGAGGTAAAACTTGTAAAATATTTGCTGTGGCATGCAAAAGTTTTGGTATTGATGACAATATATTGGTACGATTTAATGATGGACTCAGAAAGCCTAACGGCAATGGTAAAGACGAAAGTTGATATGTCAAAGTCTCCAAGAGGTTCAAATACCTGTCGACTCATATTTCATGATTTGATGTATTGACTATGTGCTCCATCCCTCTGGAGGATCAGCATCTTCTGAATCACCGTCTGCCTTATTAATGTAAAAATTTATTCTAAGATATTTAGTACAGTAATAACAACAAATGTAGTCCTAATCGAAACCAAATATTACCTTGCTTTACCTTAGAAGATTTGGAACTGCTCATTTCAGAGAGCATTTTGATATCTTATTGCTTTCTTAATTATGTGCAAGTGCAACACGAGGTAAGTGATTGTTATGTGGAAATGATAGTTGTAGGTCCATCTAAATAGTTGATCTTGATTGAAATGATATAGGTTATTGGACTTAAAGAGTGGGTGTGTTCACATTTTCAATTGGTATGACATTGGTTTAATTAAAAAATTGTGGTGGGGAATCCTTCAAAAGAGAGCAACCACTACTTCTCTCCTATGGCTTGGAAAGATTTATGCCAATCCAAGAAGGATGGCGGCCTTGGTTTCAAATCTTTTTCAGATTTCAATATCTCCCTGCTAACAAAGCTCCATGGTGGATTTTAGGAAGAAAATAAAAAAGGAAAATTTTGTAATCAAGCTTTGTCTGCAAAATATAAGGTGGATAGGAAATGGCCTTGGGCGTAGACTCCAAAAAAGGCCTCCTGGACTTGGAAAAGTGTAGAAGCAGCCAAGCCCATTCTTTTAGTTAGAGCATGTAAGATTGTGAAAAATGGGGAGTATCTTAACTTGGGAGGATCCATGGACTCTAAATCTTCCCAACTTCAAACTAGTGCTTGTTACAAATCCATGGGTAGGACTTACTCTTAAAAATTGGCTTGCAAAGAAAGGGTGTCCAAGAGCTTATAAACACATGGTTAAATTTATACTAAATCTACGTGGAATGCTAGGATCCTAACAATGCCTAAGTCACCTAAATGCTTAAATAATTGTCTAGTAGTGTCACAATTATTTACGCCAAACAAACAAGGGTGGGATGAAGCAAAACTTTCTCAGTTATTTGAGAATGATTCAGTCAAGGCTATTAAGCAAATTCCAATCAGGGCACACAGCACTTCAGATGGGTGGACCTGGACCAAATCATCAAATGGATCCCCTAACTGTTAGATCAACTTATTGGGAAGTTACTGCCTCCAATAGAGGGGATGGGTTTGATGAGGTCAAAGCAAAAATATGAAGTCTAATTTACATGAGAAGCTAAAGATGATGCTATGAAGAATTGCCTCTGGAATAATTCCTACAAAGGATACCATTTTGAGGTTTAACCCAGACATTGACCAAGCTTGCCACTATGTGGTGAATCTCCTGAAACTTCAGTGCATATCTTTATCCACTGCCAAGCAGCTGGATCGGGAGTGCAATTACCCCTAAATTTGTTTTTCTAACCTTTAAAAAGATCAATGATATTGTTAAAGGGGACAAATGTAATTTTATTATATATAGGCTAGTATTTTTATAAATAAATTTTGGGCCTAAGAATATTTTTGTCCCTACACACAACATACTCTTTTAAGTAATGTGGGCCAATTATCCATCTTTTTTAAAAAAAAAAAACAAACGCGTGCACAAAATATTTGGGAGTTCTTAAAATTAGATTCAATCATGGTAAAATTTGAATGGATTTGATTTTACCACATCATGATCTAAAGATTCTAAACAGATATTGACTAACACTTATTTGAGATCTAATTAAAGTATTATAAGATGTGACAAAATCTAATCTATTCATTTCATAATGAATTAGCAGGCTTTTAATATCTCCACAATGGTTTAGATCATGATCTCCACATTGGTTCTAACCCCAACTAACTTAAAATCCTGGGTCCGTCCCTAATTCAGATCAAAGATCAAACAAGTCTAAACATCCAAGGAAGGGAAGGTCTGACTTAAGCAACCATTCCCTCTGCATTAAATGACTTTCACCTACTAGCTATACTGCATTTGATACTAAATGACCCGTCAGAGTAGTGCCAAGCACCCATTTTTCCATCCACTTTCACCTAAAAAAAGAATGTAGAAAAGCAAGATAGGACAAGTATCACTATCTCCCACTCTCAAAATCCACCCTTTAGGTGAACAGTGAGGGAAGGACCTCCTTTAGTATAAATAGGAACTGATCCCCCGTGAGCAAAGGATTCAGAGAACTTCTCAATAAAAAAAGTGTCGTGTAAACATAGAACAGATTTAAACAGTTTGTACGTTTGGGTCTACTATAGGTTGTTGGTCCATATTTATTAATTAGTTGTATTGGTTGGGCCCTTGTCAATTTCAAGCGGATTTTACCCCATACAAAGGGAAACCAAATTATTCAGTTAAGAGAATTCTAGAGTCAGACAAAATTTATTGCTCTCCTTGTTTGGTCAATAAATTTCTTGAGGTTTTCTCACTTATGGAGTTAAACTAACGAAGTGAGAAACAGCTCATTTTATGCGTGAACACTTTGTTATGTCAAAATCTTAGAACACCCACCTACCCGAACACCCTGGTTTAGAAACTTGCGTGAGGCTCTTGTTATTTCATTCACTTCTTTCTGCTAATATGCCGATATCCTTTCTTATAATATAAGGTTAAGGTATATTAATAGATAATTGCACTTTTTCTTCTTTTGGCTAAATTACATAGAGAGTTTTGTTTTCAGTGTCATCTCCCATAAATAATATTCTGTGTATCAGTACTTCATAAATTTTCACGATATATATGGTGAAATTTATCTATTCATTAGTTTTTGGATGTATGTGTTGAAAGTCCAACTATGTAAACATTTGTGATCACTGTGTATATGTGCTTTTCTTATAACTTTTCCCCAAGTTTCACTACATATGCTCTAATATTTATACAAAGGCCGCAACAAAATTGTCATTTTCATTTAAAAAGATAAATTAGTAAAATAATTTTTTTAATCCTTTTCAATTCAATGTCTACGACTCATTCTCATCCACAACTCTGCCATAATTTATGGCCCGTTTGGTTAAAGATTTCTAGTATAATTATTTAAATGTTGTGGAAATACATATTGGTTAAAAAATGTTGTAAAAATGCATATTGTAGTATTTAAATACTAAAAACTATTGTCTAAATACTCCTACCAAACACTCCATTAGTTCTGGGGATCACAACTTTTCCTTAATTCTGATGCAATTCTAGGACTACAATTTTGCCATAATTTTAAGTAAGTTGTTTATTATTTTCATATAAATTCACAATTTTTTATCTATCACTCATAATTTGCCACATGAATTGTGTCAAGGCTCAAGGATTTTGTAGTTAAATTGACACATTTTCATGCACAAAGTGCTTGGAGTTTTAGGAAGAAATTATTTGAGTTGCAGACTTAACAACATATTATAATTATCTCTAAAAAAATATTTTCTTTAAATTTGGATAACTAATAACAATCTATTGCTGTATAATATAATTTTAAAAATAAGTGTGTAATTAATTTTTGTCTAGAATAATTATGTTCAAATAAAATTAAACAAAAAAAATGTTAATGAATGCCATTTGTTAATAAACTATTCTTTTGAAAAAAAATTTATAGAAAAAAAAAAGTCACCACCTTGTAATTATCTTTAAAAAAAATATTTTCTTTAAATTTGGATAACTAATATCAATTTGTTGCTATGTATGATAATTTTAAAAATAAGTGTATAATTAATTTTTGTCTAGAATAATTATGTTCAAATAAAATTAAACAGAAAAATGTCAATAGATTTGTTAATAAACTAGGGCCCATTTGGTATGTGTATTTAAACAACAGTTTTCAATTTTTTTGAAAATATATGTAGGTAAAAAAAAGTGTACAAAATACATAAAATATTGTTTAAAAACTGAAAATATATGTTTAAGATGATATACTAAACAAGTCTTTATTCTTTTGAAATTAAAAAAAAAATAAAAAAATAAAAGTGTCACCACCTTTTAAATTTCCGTGATATTAAAATATTCCTTAAAATGATTCTTTATCAAAAGATATGTAAAAGTAATACTTGCAATATAAATGAGACAGTCTTTTTTTTTTTTTTTTTAAAGAGTTTCAACTCATGAAATTCACTTCAAATGATAATTTTTTTATTACCAGATCAAGATATCAATTAATTTTTTATATAGATAGAGATTGAACTCTAAATTTTTTATACAATTATTAAAAATTTATCAATTAAAACCTTACTAATTAAGCTTATGGGAATCCTCCAATGAAACAGTTAAGTTGAAATAAAAATAAAATACAAAAGAAAAAGTAAAACTAAATTGATTATGAAGATATAGGCTCAAGGCTCACAGCTCACGACTCGTTGATGTGATAATTTCTTTTTGTTGCATGATATGACGCGATAACATCCCAAAATATAAATGATTGATGTGATAACTCGTACAAAAGAGAAGAGGAGAGACAGTGGAAATGCCCCTGGTTTTATGGGGAAACAGAGAAGAAGATAAAAACTCTCATAAAAAGTTTTACAATTTTTACTAGAACTTGCCTCGTAAACGAAGAGCACTGGAGCTAATTTGTCCGAGAGGTATATAGTTTTTTGCTCCATTGCTACAGTAGACAGCTAGAGATAATAGCCCGCTGTAGCTGAGAGGGATTGGCACGATGCATTCTTGGCTTATCACGCTGTGCACGATGCATTACGCAAAAGTATAAGAAGGATAACGTGTGTCAATGTATATGATACTGCAGATTAAAACAAAAAGTTCACATAATCGGATAAAGCTTGGAATTAATGGGTTATCACTTATCACAATACTCTTCCATTTCAGAGAGAGAGAGAGAGAGAGAGAGGGGTTTACCTTAATAAGTTAATTTGAAAGAATGAAGCTGCTCATGCTATCCACCACAAGAAGTCCACAATATAAAGAAAGCTTAAAAACAAAAACAAAAATCAAGATGAAAAAAGTTGAGGTGAGCAATGAGAAAAAAAAAATTGTTTATTTTTTTTTTTACACACAATAACTATCATTTACTATTTTTCTTTATTTTTGAAATATGTAAAAAAATAATAAATGAATAAATGTAAAATAAATATTGTTAATATAAATTTATATAATTAGTATAGCAATTATGTAAATTTACATATTTTTAACTTGATTAATGTAAATAATTTTGGGATTTAAATGCGTAAAATTTTGCATCTTTTTTTTTTCTATTTTACATTACCTTGTGCAAAAGCTCTAGAAGGGGTCTTTAACAAAGCAGGAAATGACGTGATAATAAAATGGGGTTGCGTGAAAGTGGTTACCAAAATCAAGGGTGCATTTGGCTAGGATGAAAAATTGAGCATGGAAAATGGAGAAGGAGAAAAGTGAGAAGAGAATAGTATGTGAGTGTGTTTGGTTGGGGAGAAAAAATGGAGATATTTTGGGGGTTCTAAGAGTTTTTTATTTTTTCCCTTACCCACCATTTGGGATGATTTTTTTTAATACTAACAACAATTTTTTATTATTTTTTTAAACTATTAATTTTTTATGTAATAGCCTAAATAGAAGTAAATTTATACAAATATTATTTTCAATCTTTCATTTTATTCTCAATTAAACAAAAGAGTTTTTTAATACTCCACTTTTTCACTTCAACCAAACATATTTGAGAAAAAACTAAATTTTTTCTACCCCACCATTTTCTATTCCCTCATTTTTTTTTCATTCATCAACCAAATGAAGCTTATGATTGATATATTTTATTTCGACAAGAGACATACTCTTTCCCACATCTAAATCTTTAGAGCATTTGCATTAATATATCCTTAGAGCATTTGCTTAGAACCTATTTTTTCTGTCTAGCTTAGAACTTATTATTTGCATTTGCATTGTCAATACATCCGTCAATATATATATATTTTGAGAAAGAGAACGCGGATGGAAATAAATACTCCCAAAAGGAATGCGTTTTTATAATTATTTTTTGAGTTTTACTAACAAAATTCTTAAGAACATATATTAATAAACTATTTTAGAAAATTTTTATAAAAAAATTATTAATTATTTTGATAATTTTTTAATTTATCTTTAAAATTTTTTTAAAATAAATAATTAATGTACACTATAATGAGATACAGTAACCGAACTCTTATTTCTTTTACTAAAAGGTAGTTATATTATTTATTCGACAAAAAAATTGTTAAAATATTATTTTTTTTCATAAAAAATCTTTTAATTTAATTTTTAATTAATACCGACACTCATTAGCATTTTTTTTTATTATTATTATTATTTTTCTTCTTACACGCCTTTTTTTTTTTTTTTTTTAACAGATATCGTTAAATTTATGGTTGTTGTACACTCAAAAGATGATAGTGATGAAAACAAAAAAAAGATGATAGTGATGTGCTTTCATTTCGTACTGGGGCGGCCCGCTTAGCAGAGACATGTTTGCTGAGATTAAAAGATGATAGTGATGTGTTGTCATTTCGTACTGGGGCGGCCCGCTTAGCAGAGACATGTTTGCTGAGATTAATGGATTCTGACATTAAGCGTACGTTTAGATGGTTGTTTTGCTCAATCAGTGTGCTTTCTATTTATGATCTATTTATTGTACCATATCGACCAGTATAGCTGAAATTTTTCGTACTATCACCTTGGCCGATACAAAAACATGACTATTTCATACTGGTTTTTGTACCGGAGCTTACCAGATTATACCGGCAAAACCGAAAAAAAAAAAAAAAAGGGGATACTGGCCGGAAAAAGAATACCAGACGGTAAATGAAAACAAGAAAAAAGTGATTAACAGTAAAAGAAAATACCATCTAACCCATAATTCTGCCATCGCAAGTACTGTTTCAAAAGTGACCAGGCATTCTCATTCTTCTTCGCACCCATCCCTCCGTGGCTCCGTCTCTCTTAGTTTTTAGGTTTTTATTTCTGAAGGCTTTACTTGTTTGTTTTGCTGTGACTTTTAATAGTAAAAAGCTAAAAGTAAATGAGGTTTGCTTTTTGTTGGTAACTTGTGGTAGTGTGCCTTCTGACACACCCACGTGAATTATTATAAAATTTTGAGATTTCAAATTTGACTCTTTTTTTTTTTTCTAATCCAAAGACATTTCAAACGGCATTTTAACTTTTAATAAGTGAATAAAGTTTTTGTATTATCAAATTTTTTTTATATTTTGGCTTAATATTGTCAAACTTTACTGATTGTGATATTATTATTATTATTATTATTAAAAAAGATGTAAGAACATCAATTTTCTAATATTATTAATATTATCAAGTTGAAATTTTAACCAGAGATTAACATTTTAAATGAGATAAAGATTTATAAATTTAAACTTTTTAATAAATTATATGAATTTTGGTTATATATAAATAATAACGGTAAATCTGAAATAGTACATTGGTATGACCGGTATCGAAATATCTTATTCTTTTGGCCAAACCAGTACGGTCTCTTGTACGAGATTAACTCATTTGCAATGTAATATGTATTTTTACAATACTTTTTCATTTATAAGTATTTTCACAACATTTAGAATTTGTTTAAATATCACTTATTTTGCTAAAATCTAAAAATACGATAACAAAATAATTTTTAAACATATAAATAATACTGTAAAACTATTTTTAATTAAAAAAATTGCTAAATAAAGATATTTATCGGTCTCATGAATAGATCCACTAAACAGTGCAATTCCGATGAAAATTTGAATTGAAGGTGGGTCTATGCACTGTACACAGATCCACTGACCGACACTCCCCCGTGAAATGCTCATATTGTAACAAGAGCAACAACGTTGTACTGAATTCTTACAAGAGCTTCAAGTTCTTTGTCTTAATCTATCATGCACTAATTGTATGCACAGTAATGGAATAGATTGATTTGATGTATGAACAAAGGGCTTTTGCATTATTTTTTTTTTTTTTTTGATGGGACATTTGCATTATTTTTAAAGTGGTACAATAAGAAAAGGAAAAAAAAAAAAAAAAAGAGGTAGCGGGAGACTCACAAATCATACATAAAATAAGTAAAATGTTTGAAACTTATTTGTATGAACTAAGAAAATGTCAAAAGTTATTTTAAAAAAAATAAATAAAACTTCTATTATTTTAAATAAAATTAAGACAAAAAATAGTATAGAATTTACAAATAATTGATAATTTAAGTAAAAAGTTAGCTTATAATTGGATGCTAAATGTAGATGAGTAGCCTATTAATATTTATCAAAAATATAATTTTTTTATAACTTTTATATTAAATGTATAATAAAAATAAATAAATAAAAGTTAGCTTATTTAAATAAAAAAAAAAGTTATAAATTAAATTATTATATTACAGAAGACAGAGTGAAAAAGTTGAGCTTGAGAGCATGATAGGAATCTCCCTTCTTCCCTTGGCTTTCTTTTCATATTTTTCTCTCCACTTTGGTCCATTGACAACACTTCCAAGAACACCAAAAATCCTAACTCTTTGTTTTTTCCCCTAATCCTCTCATCCCTTCTCAAGAACATACATTTCATACACATATCCTCTTAAAAATTCCAAGAAAACACTTTTCATCCATATATCCATCCATCCTCAAGAACAACCATCTCACATAAGGTAAAACTTTGTTTTACACTTTCTTTGCATTTTGTCAAGTGTGTGGGTGTGTTTATCTTTATTTCTTGTCTTGTTGTGATTAGATTATTCTACTCTTATGTGTGTGTGTGTGTGTGTGTTTTTTTTTGAATTTGGGTTCTTATGGCTAGTGTGTAAATCCATTTTCAAGCCCCAAAATATGATATCCTCTTCTTGATCCGTGGATAGGTTCTCTTGTTAGTTTAGGCCTGTTTGTTACACAAACCCAAGGACGTGTTGAGATATATTAAATTTTGTCAATATATACGTTTGCATTTTTACATTCTCATCAATAACTATGCTGTGTATTTTTGTATTTTTCATTCTTGTGAGTTGTGAGTATATGTGATTATAGGTGTATTTACGTTTCTATCGTGTTATATTTATGCATATGCACACACAATAATGCATGTTTATGCATGCATGATGAAATAAATGTATGAAAAATGCTATTTTCACAGTATTTTTCACAATACTCTTACAACAAATCTTAAGTAACAGTTGTTATTGCCTGTTATTGATGGGTAAAAAATTAAAAAAAAAAAAATTGTGAATTTAAATTAGAACCAGTAATAACTTAATAGTTAAGATTTATTGTAAAAGTTTTATGAAAATGTTATGGAGTAATTATTTTTCTAGATTTATATATATTAGATATATAAAACGTGAAAATAAACATCCACTTATGTTTTTGAGTCATTTTAGGGTTTTTGTTTGTTTAGGTTGCAATCCGCTTTTGCCACATGGATCTAGGGTCCCACCTTGGGTGCCTCATTGGGTTTTTCTTCTTAGCCATTGCCCATGTCCACTGGACTCATGGACCAGAAACGTGCTAAGTAACATGCTTAGAATTGACCCATCTTTTTGCTCTAGCAAATTCATACAGTGAAAACAAAAATAGTTTTATCTTCTCACTTTTTTATTCTCTCAAAATGTTCTATTCCTTGATTTTTTTTTTCCTATCTTTCCAACCAAACAAGGACAAAACAGCAAGAGTACCTTTCTTCTTACTTCTTAGTCCCGATCAATTCTTCTCACCATTATTAGACCAACAATTTTATTAGGACTACAAACTTTATCACATCATTTTTCACAATTACCCTACATACTTAATTATAAGTGGTAGGAAAAAAAAAAAGTAGTGAGTCTATATGAAAATAACAAGAAGTTGATATTAGTTTGCCATATAGAATAGTTGTGGAAAAAAGTATGGTAAAGATTATGGTTCTAGAATAATTTTATTTTTAGATATATAGTATTTTTTTTTTCAATAACTTCCAGTTTTTTTAATTATTTTCAATAGAAGTCAATAACTTATTGTTGTTAAAAGTGCACTTGTGCAAGACATGGTCTCTTGCTTCATACCAATGGGCCAGGATATTGACAAAATGGAGATGCCTCTTGAGTTATTCTAGGACAACAACCTTTCTTACAATTCTCATATGTTGCATACTATAATTAGTTGCGGCAAAAAGTGTGTATGATTTGTGGTCCTAAAATTTTTGGACACCTCTCCCATTGTTGACTTTATAGACATTACTTTTACACCACTCATACAATTTTTATTAGAGGAAATTTTGGAATATTATTTTTGTGCTACAATTTTTGTCAAAATCCTAATTTGTCTAAGGTGGAGACAAAATGATAAAACAAGTGTTGTGCTCCATTTGGTTGAAGGGGTAGAAAAGTGGGAGGATGGAAAATATTTTAGTTTTCCCTCATGTTGTTTGATTTGGGGTGGAAAAGTAGAGGGATAAAAAATGTAATTTGTATTAAAAAAAAAAAAAAAAAAGGTAACAAAATAGGGGGAAAAGAAAGGAATGAACCAAAAAAATACAAAACAAACAGATGAAAATAAACAGATGAATGCAACCAAAAATAAATAAATAAACAACTGGATGAGAAGTACAGAAAAAGATAAAAGCAAAGAAGGAAAATTATTTAAAAAAAAAATAACAAAGGTCCCAAAGAAGAAACCAAGCAAAACCCAGTTAATGTTGCATGCTGCAGCATTGGGGTGCTTTAGTCTAGATATTTTTCTCTCAATTTTTCCTTCCTAAAATCACACCAACCAAGCACTCAAAAAAATTATTTTTCTCTCAACTTTTTTCTCCCGTCTTTTCCATCCTCCCTAAAATCTCTCCAATCATATTCCAAACCTGAAAAGTAGATCAAACAAAAAATAATGGCTCACAAATGTCTTTCAAAACCATTTCTATTTAAATGAGTATTTTTACTTGCTCTTCATTTTGCATTTTTTTTTTATAGCAATTCCTGATTCCTTGTCTTGTCTAATATTTTGTGTATGGAATCTATGGATATTATTCCATGCATATTATTTAGAGATTTAACCATATATATTTACTGTGCTTTTATATATATGTGTGTGTGTTATGGGCCATGTCCAGTTTTTAGTGCGCTTTTATATAAATGTCTAGGTTTTTTCATCTCTCATTGTATTGGATTAAAAGATCTCTAAAATAAAATAAATAAAAGTGAGAAAATATCAACTAGGTGTAAGGTTTTTTTTTTTTTCCTCAAAAAAAAAAAAAGAATTTTACATCATCAAAAATAATTTTATGTATTTTACGTAACCACTTTAATAACACACCCTACATCTTGATATTTATTTTACAATTCATCTTACTAAAATAATACTATATTTTATATAGGAGGCAGAAAATAAAATTTATTTATTTTTCTTTTTGTTGACATTAGAGGAGAGAGAGAATAAAAGGGAATAAAAAGCTTATACATTTTACTATGTAGCAAGATGCAATTTTTTTTTCTCCCAAAAATGCCTCACCAAAGACTTTTATGGATCTGATGCTACATGCAATAAAATCTAAAATGGATAAAAATGCATTTTGCATCACCAATTGCTAATGCCCATTACAAGGACGGGCCCAAAGCTAGACCAAAGGGGCACTTTTTTTTTTTTTTAAAATACTACATATATACACACAAAATTTTAGAGTTTATATCCAAAATTTTGTTTAAAAAAAAAAAAAAAAAAAAAAAAAACTTAGGCATCACATTTATATGAGCACTGTGAGATGAAATGTGCCTTAGGCACCAAGATTTTTTTTTTTTTTTAATACTATATATATAAACACAAAATTTTAAAATTTAACTCTAAAAATAAGTATGCCTCCTTGAAAATTTGGTTAAAAGAATCCAAAAAAATTAAAAATTAGGAATCTAACTCACATGAGCAGTCTGTGAGATGAAGCATGCCTTTGTAATGTGTTTTTTTTTTTTTTTTTTTACTTTTTGTTAACTTCAAAACACATTTGTTAATTCTTTTATTTTTGTTTTTAATATAAAAAATTTGTGTTGTTAAATTGTTTGATTATAGTTGTAAAGACCAGATTTGAGTCCCTAGCCCAAAGGTGGATGGACTTAGGCCTAAAACAATGAATTTATAGAGAGTGGGTTGGAAAAACTAGGCTTTAGTGAATCAGACAACAAATAAGGTTGATCTTGATGACAAAAGAAAGAAGATAAACAAGTTCAAACTAAAGAGAAATTTTCCTCGGCAAAGCCCAAGGATACTGGGTCTTATATATTTCTCTCAGGTTTGATTATAAAGTCAGTTCTTGATGCTACAGTGTTTTCCTCTTTGTTTCTCGATCCCCACTCTCATTGCCTCCTTCTTCTTTTATATTATCTTTCCCTTTTATCTCTACCCTCCACGTGCAGGCCAGAGGGTTGGTGTTAATACTTGTCCCATTAGCATCTTCTTGAAATCTTTAAGTGTAGCTGTAAGGCTGAAAAACACTATTCAGAAATCATTTCCTCATTAATGCAGCTAGAGAGTTAGCTACAGAACATTCAATGCGATGATAGCAGCTTTCCCTTAGATATTTCTGAGCTTCTATCCCTTATGTACGTTCATAATTCACGTCTCTATCAGTAGAATTTCTTGAAAGGCCACTTTGAACGGTAGGATATACATTTAATTTATACTTTGTTTATCTGAGGAGATACTACTCCTCGGACCACCTCCCCCAACCTTTCCATTTGCAACAAACTCATGGGACTCTAAGCTTAACACCCTCACTACTATTAATTCGTCCTCGAACCAACCAACGTCCTCAACTAAAACCTAAGGCCCAATATATAATTTTGGGTCCTTATCCCTACAATAGTTATTCATTTTTTTGGTACCCAAAGTTAAAAGTTTCTTTTTTATTTTTTTTTTCTTAGTGACATTTATCATTTTTTTAGTTCAAAAAATAGTCAATCATATTCATTGTCAAGTTAGATTGGAAACATTATATAGTAAAATTGTTAATGCTCATTACATAGAAAAACAAAGCTAAACAGGGGGTCCAAGGCCTAGAATTTTCTTTTATTTTTTTAAAGAAAAATGCTACATATGTATACACACACAATTTTAAAATTTAAATCTAAAATAAGTATGCTTCCTTAAAAATGTGGTTAGAAGAATCTAATAAAAAAATTAGGCTTTGAACTCATGTAAGCAATGTGGGATGAAATGTACCTTTGTAATGTGTTGGATTTTACTTTTTGTTAACTTCAAAACACATTTTTTAATTTTTTTTTTTTATTCAATAGACTTGTGTTGTTAAATTGTTTGACTATATTTGTCCATTAATTAATTAGTTTTTAGATCAAAAAACAGTTAACGTATAATTAGATGATAAATATGATTTTATTTTATTGGTAAAGTATGGGAAATCTATTTGGTTTTTTCAAAAGAAAAATGCAAATAATTCAAAAAAAAATTACTTTGTGCATTTTCTTTTATTGATTGGTCAAAGAATTTATTTAGAATGGCACCACAACTACTATAAATTTTTACTTCATAGAATTTACAAATTAATGTATCAATTTTTAGAAAACAACTAAAAGCAATTTGAAAATTTATTTATTATATTGTTAATGCAACTCTTATAATAATATTCATTGTCATGTCAGTTTGTAAATATCATATAATAAAATTGGTAATAGTTGTGACTTTTTTTTATAATCTAGATAATGCTAAATTTATTACAAATTTTAATGTCTCAAGAATATGATTGGTTTCACTTTTTTTTGTTGGATAGAGAGACAGTGAGAAGGACATAAATAAATGAACATTTAAATTATTATTTGTATGATTTATGTAGTAAAATTTGTAATGCCTCTAACCTCATATTTATTTATTTATTTATTATGTTTTTGATGTGACATATCATGTTCATTGTCACATCAATTAATATGTTTTTTGTAAAATGTCAAAATTTAGGTGCAATTCCTTAAATGCAATTAATACATTAGGTTTCCCAATTTGATTCAATGAATATGTGTTTCAATTAATTGGAAAACCTAATTTACTGCTGTTAATGAGCATTATCTAAGTTTTACTCTTCATAAATTTTAGTAGCCGTTTCAAAGTTTCTCTTGTAGATATTTTGTAAATTAATACTAATAAATAAATACTAGTTTGCATTAAAACAAAATGGCTATACTTTGGTCCCCCAAGTTACCAAGGTTAAAATATTCCCATTATATACTTGTTAGGTTAGGTCTCAAAATGGCTGCTAGAGTAATATAATTATCTATGTTTTTAGATTGTTGATCTTGGTGGCAGGATGCTTGTGGTTTTAGAGTACAATACATAAATCATGATATTAGAATCTGATCTTTCCATGTTTTGTTTGTGCCCTTGTATTTGAGAGCTTATCTCAATAATATTAAATTGTGACCAAGTGTAATATTGTATCCCAAGTAATGATGTATAAGTTCTAACTGCTTGTCTTTTGTTTTCTCAGCAACTAAATCATACGGTCGGTAAGTATAAGAAACAATGGAATCAAACTCAAAACGCCAAAGAATTTCTTATTCTGTGAAAAGCAATAGGCAAATAAAATATCAGGGTGGTGTTTCCTCAAGACGCCTGAACATTTTGACGGGAGTCCTAGTCCGCGAAAAGGAAGATAGGATCAGCAATTTACCATGCAAAGTACTTTGTCACATCCTCTCATTTCTTCCAACAAAACATGCAGTGGCAACTTCTGTTTTATCCACCAAGTGGAAGAATATTTGGGCTTTAGTCCCCATTTTAGACTTTGAGGATAGCTTATTGTTACATGAAGAAAACCTTATCAATAAACCAGTAGAAGATTTGAGAGTGAGCTTCTCAAGTTTTGTGGATAGAGTGCTCATTCTACACGATGCACCACGCCTACATTGGTTTCGTTTGAAATGTGCTCAAAATTATGAATCCTCACATGTCAATGCATGGATTTACCAAGCACGACGGCGTCATGTACAAAAGCTTCATTTGTGTGTCCCCACTGTGCACGGTGATCTTTTTAGAACTGAATCACTGGTTTACCTAAAACTAGGCACGAACTTTGTGCTCAATGTTCCTGCTTCTGTACTTTTACCAAGCCTCAAGACTCTCCATCTGAACTCAATTGAATTTTCAGATGATGCTTCGACATATAAGCTCATTTCGAGCTGCCCTGTGCTAGAACAACTGTTTATAGAGGAATGTGAAATGAAAAACATACGTTGTTTTAACATTTCTGCCCATGCACTCAAATGTTTGGCCATGGAATGTGCTATATTAGATAATGAATATGCTACAGAATTCTGTGGGTATAAAATTGTTATTGATGCTCCAAAACTTGAATACCTTAGACTATATGATTATGTAGCAGAAGGGTATCATTTTAAGAATCTAAAGTCACTAATTGAAGCGCAAGTGCATGTGGATTTAAGCACTCGAAGGATAGAACAAAGGGACCGTGCTTATTATGGTCAAAAAGTACTGGAGCTAATCAAAGGTATTCATAATGTCAAGGTCTTGCATCTAACTGGTGATTCTATGGAGGTTAGCTTTCCTAACACTTACATTTTGTCCTTTTAAAATCTTCTCTCTGACTCTCTTTCAGTATGCTAGTCAATTACTTAAAAGTTAAGAATAGTGTTTATTACACACACTCTAATAGTGGCTTAAAGTCACGAGTTCCATTGTAAATTGCAATTTGTGTATACTATGTATACACTTAGTTGTGTGCACTAATCATTTCTCATTACTTAATACAATTAAACAAGACACCTTTCGAGATTTGTTGATTTGACAAGTATTTTTTAATGAATGAAGGCTCTCATGTTATCGGGTAGCAACCTGCCTACATTGCATAATGTGAGCCATTTGGAGGTAAATGCTAACAAACTTGTTGGATGTATATTTTTGCCGGACCTACTCAAAAGCGTGCCTAACATACGAGCTCTTGACATTGGAGAGGTGAGTTTGTATTAGATTAGTCTTCACTACTAAGCACTATTTCTGAAACTTGGTTTTTTTTTTTTTTTAATTGTTATCAAACATATTGGATGGCAGTTTCTGTCGAAGTTTCTATCGAATCGAATCAGAAATATGCCTAACGTAGCTCTCGCCTTAAGAGAGGTGAGTTTGTATTTGATTAGTCTTCACTAATAAGCACTATTTCTGAAACTTAGTTTTTGTTTTGTTTTTGTTATTGTTATCTTGGATGACAGTTTCTGTTGAACCGAATCAAAAGTGTGATTAACATACGAGCTCTCGACTTTGGAGAGGTGAGTGTGTATTTGATTAGTCTTCACTAATAAGCACTATTACTGAAACTTAGTTTTTGTTATTGTTATTGTTATCAAACATATTGGATGGCAGTTTCTGTCGAACCAACTCAAAAGTGTGTCTAACATGCAAGCTCTTGACTTTGAGTTTGTATTTGGTTAGTCCTTGCTGATAGGCATTATTTCTAAAACATAGTCGATTTTTTTAGGGTCTTGGAAGCAAGTGGGGAGTGGCGGAATACAAGGGCAGTATTTCCACAATTAGCCACAACATTTTTAAGAAAGCCATAGTCCAAGAAGCCGAAGACAGGGTTTATCATAGAGAAAAGGAAGAGAAAGATGGAATCAACAGATTACCGTACAAAGTCCTTTGCCACATCCTATCTTTTCTTCCAACAAAATATGCGGTGGGAACATCCATTTTATCCACCACGTGGAAGAATCTTTGGTCTTCAGTACCCAATTTGGACTTTGATGATGAGTTATTGTTACATGGAAGAAGGCCTGGCAGTAAATCAACAGAAGATTTGAGAGTGAGCTTCTCAAGTTTTGTGGATAGAGTACTTAAACTACACAATGCACCACGCATACACAGGTTTCATTTGAAATGTGGTCAAGACTATGAACCCTCACAAGTGAATGCATGGATTTGCAGTGCAGTGTGGGGCAAAGTTCACGAGCTTGATCTCTGTTTCCCTATGAGAAACTCTAAATACTCTCTATATTGTGGCCTTTTTACATCTGCATCACTGGTGAACCTTAAACTAGGAACAAAATTTGTGCTCAACGTTCCTGCTTCCGTACTTTTACCAAGTCTCAAGACTCTCCATCTGAATTCAATTGAATTTTCAGATGATGACTCAACTCATAAGTTATTTTCTAGCTGCCCTGTGCTAGAAGAACTGTCTATAGTGAAATGCGGAATGAAAAGAATACGTTGCTTTAAGATTTCTGCCCCTACATTGAATCGTTTGACCATTGAATGTGCTATAGAAGATGAATATAGTACAAAGTTCTGCGAGTACAAGATTATCATTGATACTCCAGCCCTTGAGTACTTTAGACTGTATGATTTTGTAGCAGAAGGCTATGATTTAAAGAATCTAAAGTCACTAACTGAAGCTCAATTGCATGTTGAATTAAGAACTCCAAAGTTGGAACAAAAAGGCTATGCTTACTATGGTCAAAGACAACTGGAACTAATGAAAGGTATTTGTAATGTCAAAAAATTGCATTTAACTGGCGATTATATGGAGGTTAGCTTTCCTAACTCTTATATTAAATTATTGATCATTATAAAATCTTTTTCTCTCTCTCTATTGAATATTAATCTTTGTTGCTTGAAGGTTCTCAAGCTATCAGATTTCAACCTGCCTACGTTACATAATGTGAGCCATTTGAAGCTGAGCGTTAACAAACATTCTGGATGGCAGTTCTTGCCGGACTTGCTCAAAAGCTTGCCTAACCTCCTAGCTCTCTACTTTCCAATGGTGAGTTTGTATTTGATTAGTTCGATCTGGCTGATAAGCAGTAATTCTGAAACTTGGTTTTTCTATTTTGCTTAGGGACTTGTACACGAGCGGGGAGGAGATTACCGGTGGGATCAACCTGAGTGGGTTCCTCGTTGCTTGTTGTCTTGTCTCAAGAAAATATTAATTTGGCAATTTCAGGGGCAGAAAGGTGAGTACAAGCTGGTGAAGTATTTGTTGCAGAATGCAAGCGTTTTAACTGTGTTCTGTATAAAATCTCATAATAATTTGACTATAGAAGAAGAATTGAAGATAAGTAAGATGTTGTTGTTGTTGCCAAGGGGCTCAAAGACATGTCAGTTTGTATTTTCATGATTCTACTTCCTATTTTGTATAAATATTTATTATCATTAAAACTTTATAAGGGTAAACAAATACAAAACAGCACAAGAGGGTCATACAATTTACGCGATAGGCTTGTTACACGCTACTACAATGCTGTGTTAAAAAGACCTACACTTACTCATTTAGACTGAGGTCACCTTGGATGATGGCTTGCCTATTGGCTTGTTTGTACTCCTGAGCGTTACCAGTGCAAGCTCAAGGATCCCTTTTGGATGCAGTTGGAAACAAATCTCTATTCCTAGCAACCTATATTGCCCATGTTAGCATCAAAACCATTGCTCAACTCAAACTATTTATCCCCACATTTGGTGTTAACTTGTTCAAGGAAGGCTGCAAAATCTCTTTTCTGAATCCTTGCTCCACTTATGAAAAGTTTCCTTCATCGATGATGATGCATTCGTTGCTAAAGGGCACAGTCTCAAGATATGCAATGTAGTTTCATACTGCTGTAGCAAATGCCGCATGATGATTCAGTCTCCACTACTCGGCTTCTCAAATTCATTCTTGTTGGAAGAATTTTGGTACATTCCCTCTCAACACAAAGTGCTTGACCTTTGTTGGGATAAATGGAGAGTCTGTTTCATGGTCAGGATTGGTATGAAGTAAATGTATGGCTAGAATATGCCAGCATCATTTAAAAGAAAACAATAAATGTTAATTAGAGACTTTACTGGGGCATAACTTTAATCTCATTGATCAACTCTTCCACAACACCAAAAGCCACTGTTCAACTCAGGGACAGAGGCAGCCTTTGACTCGAGGGCAATTGGCCCCTTCCAAATTAAAAATAAAAAATAAAAAATAAAAAAGAAAGAAAGAAAGAAAGAAAGAAGAATATATAGCAGGTATTAATTTTAGCAATTTTATTCTATAAAATTAGATTTTGCCCTCTTGGTGATATTATTAATTCTTTTAAAAGTGACGTTATAGTCACAAATTTTTCTAAACTCTTGAGATAGCAAATTCTTATTGGTTCGTATCTAAACTCACCATTTACACAATTTTTTTCTTACCAATAATCACTCACTATATCAGTAATTTGAAAAAAAAAAAATTGTAGCTCTCCCATTTTCTTCTTTTTAAAAACCATAAAAAAAAAATCTATAAATTTAAAATTGAATACAAAATATATAAGCACAAAAAAGTTAGCCTAACAACAAAAATTACCAATAATAAAACTTAAAAAAATTAAGTTTAATCAACCAATTTTACCCAAAACAAACAACCCAACCTTTTAAAAAATTTCAAACAAAATAATTGTCCTTACCTAACAACAAGCATCAAAGTCACAAAAAAAGACACCTTAGTGACTAAGCCACCATACACAACCAGTAGCAAAGTTGATCCTTATATACAAGTCCTGGCTCTGTTCCTGGTTCAACTCTTTGACAACATGTTGTTAAGTTTACCTGGAGAGGGGAAAAAAAGGTTGAATACTTAAAACAAAACAAAGAACAGGTAAGCAGGAAGACGAAAAGACTGAAGTTGTTAGATTGATTCAGAGTTGCTGGGTTGAATCTATCATTAAGTGAACAATCTTCCTCTACTTCACATTAATGTCACGGATAAACACTCTTCTCTTTCTCTGTTACGTTATTGATTTTTTTTTTCTATTTATAAATGCATTCATTTGGTTAATTGACAATTGGGTTGGGTTCTCCTTTCTTATTGGCATTTTCTTTTTCTGGATCTTGTTTCATTTTTCTTTTGGTTGCTGAAAACGAAGGAAAGTGCTTATGTCCACATTTGATAAACAAAAATCTCCTCTTTTCAACATTAAACTATCTAGAATAAAAATCACCTCATTTGTGTAGATAGAGAAAAAGTATATATCTTGGCAAAATAACTTTCTACTTTAAAAAAAAAAAAATTACAACTTACCCACTTATGGTTTGACCGAAATTTAAGTTACCTACCTATGATTTAAAATTTGATACTTTACTCAATTGAGGTTAACTCAGTTAGAATTCAGTAACCCAAAAACATAAAAATATTAGATCAAATAAGATAAAAAAAAAATAACCCAAACGGAACACTTGCATCATGAGATTTCAAACTACAGGTTGACAACTTAAATTTTGATTAAACTCCAGATGGATAAAGTGTCAAATTTCAAACCACATGTAGGTAATTTAAATTTCAGTCAAATCATTTGTGGATAAGTTGTAATTTGTTATCAAAATAATTTGCTAACTATTCCTGAATTCTTTCATTCTAACTCTGCAGTCTAGAAAGACAATGCCAACAAATCTTGGGCACTCAAATTTCTTCCCAATTCAAATTTCGTGATTTGTGTTGCAAGGTATTGAGGTAGGAGGAGTTAAACAGATGGGATGTCCTTGTGCATTTCTTCAGTCCCTTGTAGGTTCTCATGTCTGCATGCCAACAGACCATTTGGGAGTTCCCAGGCTTTGTCCATTAGGCTTTTATCAGATGACATCAGCATTGGGTAGATAGTGCTATAAAGGGCACTTTATTGAGTTCAAGTTTTCTAGAAATAGGAATTGTTTCTTGCTGTTGTACACAGATGACACCGACCTTCTGTTTGACCTCAATTTGTATCATTTCCATGTTTGTATTGTATATAGGGATTTTTCCGGCCTGGAGAGGGGAGGGAGGCGGGAACTGGGGGCAAATTTTAAGGTATTGCAGATTGGTTTAGGAAGTATTTAAAAAAGGTTTTGAAGTATTTTTTTTATCCCTGCCCTCCCTAGCAAGTGGCTCCAGGATGGGGTTTGGTCTTATGATTAACATGTGGCTTCTGCAAAGACTGCAGTCTATGCATGATTGCAGAGGAAATAGTGTAAGTAATAGATGAGAAGGAAAAATGAATATGTGAAACACACACACAGAGGGAGAGAGAGATATCTTAGCAATTATGCCAGGTAAAGAAATTAATAATAATAACAATAACCCTTACTAGTACTACTTCACTATAACAGTAAAAGGAACCATACCTGCTGTTGGTTACCTGCCATGTTAACACTATTAATTTGCTAGTTGACGCTGCACCGCTTTAGGACTTGACAAAGGTAATTTATGCCGACTACCTAACCAAAAATTACAAAGTATGAAGCCAGATTGACTATATTATAACCATTTCATACAAAGAATATCTTGTATGACATATTGTAACGATCTCGTCCCAATTGTGTAGATATTGTCCGCTTTGAGACCTTGTGATGCTATCTGTAACGACCCTGCCTCAATTGTGGGGATATTGTCTACTTTGGAACCCATATTCTTTACGGTTTTGTTCTCCTCCAAAACACACAGTAGTGGGGAAAAATGCCTCTACACATTAAAGAGAAGTCATTCCTTATAAACACATTCTCATGTGCTTTCTTAGGCGATGTGAGATTTCATAAAATGTAAGGCCCCTCTTTTGGGTCACTACACTTATACCTTTCTTGTTAACATGCACGTCAACAAGGATATATATGAAGGAAGAATGGCCCACACTAGTTGTTGATGTAATGATACCTGGCCAAATTCAATATTGCTGTTAGATCTTGATTGTTTGGCTGGCTGGTACAGTTGAAAAGGAAATTAGGAACTTTCTTTTTACACGTTAGGCCTTAAACACCTCCATCAGTGATAGTATCCGACCTTTGAGTTGTATTTTAAACTTGTTCCATCACTTTTTTACTGTATTGGAGATTTTATTATGCCCATATTTTGCATTCTTTTTTGAATTATATGTTAGTGGATGCTGTCTTTTTGTTTCCATCATCCCATTGTTAGACCAATTTCTTTTGGGCAATTATGTGACGGTTTTGGCGTTTTGCTTTACCAGCAATCATGTTTACAAGAAATTGGTCTAATTATTAGACCTGCTTTACCAGCAATCATGTTTACAAGAAATTATTAGACCAATTTCTTGTAAACATAATTGCCCAAAAGATCCCACCGAACCAAAAACAAAAAGACGGTCTTGGCGTTTTGCTTTACCGACTTCTCCACCAAGTCCGACTAGTATTCCTGAGACACCCTCCTCCTTTTTTTACAGAGATATAAAGGTAATTTGGTCTGGAGTGTAGTATTAGAGCACTGTATTGGATCTTTTGCCGTTGAAATGTTGGTTGAAGACGTGGAAATTAAGGGACAAATAAATGTGGGTTTAGGCTGAAAATTTTGTGTGTTGGTGTTGGAAGAGGGGACTTGCTTACACAAACAACTCTCTTACCTTGGTTCTTAACAAAAAAATAAAAAATAAAAAATAATTCTCTTACCCTTTTTTTTTAACTAATGATTGTTTAAAAACAACTTATTTAGCTGAAACTAAAAAAATTTTGTTGAAAATTCTGTTTAAAAAAAAAAAAAAAAAAAAAGCAGCTAAAACCTAAAAGCTAGTTAACTAAATAGTATAGTGGAACCCATAAATAGTATCAAAAAGTGTAATAAAACTTATAAATAATAACAAAAATAAGCTAAAAACTCTATAATAAGTTGCAGGTTTCATCGTTTAGCAAAAAAAAGTTGCAGGTTTCATCACTTCCAAAACACACTCTCAGAATATCATCCTTTCAAGAAAAGAAGTTCTAGATTTTGTTAGTGTAACTTGTCTTTTGAAGAGATGAGATTTAGGTAGACCAAAACTTTTAAAATGGTCACATTAGTTTTAGCATAATCAACACATGCTTAAGGAATTGTCTTTCAAGAAACTAAGTCCATATGTAGAGAAAAAATTAAGAGTGGATATCATAAGTTAAAATTCTTTAAAAAAAAAATATACGACCAAAAAAAAGAAACTATTTTCAAACAACAATTTTCAGTTTTTAAACAACATTATACGTATTTTCACATATTTTTTCATCCACATATTTCCACACATGTTTTTAAACAAAAATTTTTAGTTTTTAGATACATATACCAAAAGGCCTAATATATGCATATCAGTTTTTAAAACAGTACTATTTTGCCAACAATTTTTTGAAAACTTATTAAGCCAAAAAAAATTTTAAAACAATTGCCTCAAAATAGTATACGAGAGTAAAATTGATATAAAAAAATTTCCATCCCAATAATCAAATCGGAATAGTCATAGTCATTTAATGTTTGTCATATTCCTCCAGCAAAGAAAAATAACACTTCATTTCGGGGAGACAATCTTGACCTATGATAATTTAATTATAGTGGTTTACCAAAAAAAAAAGATAATTTAATTATAGTAATATTGGAAGAAAACCTTTTGCACAAAAAGGTAATGTTAGGTGAGGCTCAAGTGTCAAGTGGTTTTTTTTTTCTTTAAAATAATTATTATATGCTCATATTGTGTAATTTAGTACTGTATGTATTGTTATATGATTATTTAAATAGAAAAGAAAAATATATTTAAAAAGTTAAAAAAAAAATTAGAATTTTAAAAACAAAAGGAAAATAGAAAAAGGAACGGCTTGACAGGCATATATACGAGTCAGATTTATATAACTTAGTATTTGTTATTGAAAAACAAAAAAACTAAGGTATGCTAAATCAGCCCGTAGTCCATGTCATGTCAATTCAACTTGCATGGCATATTCTAAATTCTCCTACAGTATGTTTTGGTTCTTCTTTTTCTTTGTTTATTTCCTTTCTAGGGAGCAACGCTCATATGATCTTTTCCCTAATCTATTTCTTCCTTTATTTTAATATCTTTCGAATATTAACTCCTCCTCTGTTCATGGCATAACACACGAATATTCTGCTTCAAAAAAAAAACAACACACGAATATTCCCTTTTCACCGGCGCAGGTTGTGGCTTGACATGGTCTGCTGGTAACAACTTTTTAATTTGAAATTGAAATTTTTTTTTCTGAAGTTGTATTAAGCATGTTTGTACCTTAAAAAAAAAATTGAAAATAAAAAAAAATTTTTTAAAAAAAAGAGAAAATTAAAATTCTTAAAAAGTTGTACGTAAAAGTTAAAAAAAAAAAAAAAAAAAAAAAAAAAAAAAAACTAAATATTAAAAACTGAACTTATAAACTAATGTCAAACACATTCTAAGAGTTTTTGTATTGCTTACAAAAAATGAATGGTTCAAGTGATGGTGGTTCAGCGAATGTATTGTACCTACAATGATAAACCCATCAAAACCTTGGTGATATACATGATATTACTTTTACAGTCACATGACATGAGTTGATGAGTTCACATTGAAAACCCACCCTCCTTTTTTTAGTCTCTTCTCTCTATTTTTCTTTTAAAAAATTTAATAATTCTTTTTCTCTTTGAAAATTTCGTTTCTCTTGATGGATATTCACTCTAATACTTGAAGGGTTGTCTTTCAATTATTATTTTTAAACTATATTAATTTTTTAAAGATATGCTATTTTGTTGCTGTAGGGACCGGTTTTAAGCGCTCTCCTCCTATTGGGAGAGCGGACCCAAGCCCAATTAACCCCGCAATAAATTTGTAGAGTATGGGCTCAAGAGCTAGGCCCTAGTAAAGAATGCAACGGCCATGCATGGTTATTCGTGGGCTATGATAATCTAAATATGGGTTAGGGGGCACAGTAGGGCTTTTCGGACGGGATTATAGAGGTTGGAGTTGTTCTTATTTCCCTCAAATAAGTTTACAATGGCTGAAAGGAAACACACTGTTACAGCATATATTTCTCTCTGGTTCTTCGTCCGTCCCCTTCTCAAGGGGGACTTCTTACATTACATATCCCTCTCTCAGCTGATCTTAGCCCTACATTTGTTGATCAATCCGGTCTCCACTTGAGTGCCTGTCCTATCAGCCGCATTCCCATCCCTCTGTGAGTTGCGGCGCCCAAGATGGCACTGTTCAGAGGTCCTATCCTCATTAATGCGGCCAGGACGTTAGTTGAGGGCATTTAATGTGGAGGTGACAGTTCGTCTGGGACTTGCTCCTCCACCATGCTTCCATGTCCAGTACTTGGCACCTACTATATGCTCCTTGGATACTCTAAGAGATTCTCCTTGAGGGACTACTGCTTGCGTATTTCCTGACTTCGGACTTCCGAGGATGTAATCATCTTTGGCATGGCTTCTTGGACCACTAGGCCTTCACGCTTTGTCCTCGGATCTTAGACGCGTCCTCGGATCCCAGGTGGTCCTCGGCATGGGCCTTTGGGCCTGATTCAAAGTGGGCCGGGGTTGCCGACTCTTTTTGGCCCCACAGTTGCCATTATTTTTTAACTTGTGGTATCGTTAACTATTTACTTCCAAACCGCTTATTCAATTCGAGTCATCATTCAATGAACTATTCTTGCCTCTAATCACATTCTTTCTAAATCATCATAATGTGACATATATATATATATATATATACCCGAAGCCTGTGCTAGCACTATAATTTTTCACATCAATACAATATTTAAAAAATAAAAAATAAAAAATAAAAATAAAAACATTATTATTAGGTGAATATTTAATTTGAAACGTTTTGGACTTCCATTCCCACACAAATTCAGAATTCAATTCCCACTGAATCTATGAATCTTTTTATCCCATTACATTATTATATAGAGACTCACGTTAATTAGGAAAAATAAAAACATTATTATTAGGTGAATATTTAATTTGAAATGTTTTGGACTTCCATTCCCACACAAATTCAGAATTCGATTTCCACTGAATCTATGAATCTTTTTATCCCATTACATTATTATATAGACTCACGTTAATTAGGATTAAAACTCAAAAAAAAAAAAAAAAAGACTCACGTAAGGTATCAAAAAAGAAGACAGAACAACTCATATTATAACTCCTCTCTTCCCATCTCAAAACCCTAGCAACCTTACCTCTCTCTCAAGTTAAGAAATATAAAGCCACGATTTCTGCAAACTCTCTCTCTCTACACGTAGGAAGCCCTAAACGCACGGTATAGCATTCAAGATCTACAACACACCCCATGCGCATGGTAGGTATTTTGAATCCATCTTTTGCTTATCAGATCCTTTAAAGGAAAAAAGAAAAGAAAAAAGGAAATAGATTCTAGCTTATAAAGTTCAGCTTTTGTAAGGTTGGTTTTGTTTATGGAGTTGCGGTGTTCAGGAATTAAACCAAAATTCTTTTAAATTATCTATAATATTTTGTCCTCCGAAAATTTTCTCTCATTAATTTTAGTATATTGTGTTTCTTAAGCTATAGAGAGATTTTCTTTTTTATTTTAAATTTTATGGGATGTAAAGAGATCTTTGATTTCATGAAATAATTTATACTCTGTCTCCTTCTTTGATTTGATTTACTTATTATCTTTGGTACTTGCCATCAGCAATTACTTAGGGCCACTCTTATGGACCAAATCAACTTATTCTCCAGTCACCATCATTGATAAATGAGAAATCAAATCAAGGTTATAGTTTTTCTATTTGGTTGTTAGGGTTTCTATTCATGATATGATTCAATTAATCTAAGAAACAATTTACATTACTTATCAAAAATAAAAAATTTAGGAAATATCTTAGATTATCTTCTTTTTTTTTTCAATAAATATTAAAAAGTTTCTATTGTCCATGAAATTGCTATTTTCTATTTAAAAATTGCACCTGTAGATCAATATTTATATTTCTTAACTTGGCATTTTGCACCTATGGCTGAAATTTGTGTGGATCTTTGGAAGTTCAAAAATCTTTTCTTCATTCACCATGGTTTTTCATTGAGTAATTTCTTTCTCTCTTGCTCCTCTTGACAAGTTTTGTATTTGACTAGAAGAAAGCTTTTTTGCTTTGAAGGTCATGAAGCACCTGTCTCATTTTATTTGTCCTCACCACAAGGAAAACATCTAGGTTAGGCAAATAATCTATTTTAAAGTTTGAATGGAAATTACCCTATCATACAAGTACAAGAGGTAAATCTTTAAGGGATGAGCTTAATTGTTTCTTATTTTCAATAATATATCATTTTATTGCAATACCGGTAATTATTTGAGAAATCCAATATGTTCATATCTCTATAGAATAGAGAATAGTAGAAGCCAATTTTATTACAACTACTTAAATTGAGTTCACTTAATTCTGTACAATTACAAAGCATAGCATGGAAGATAATGGAATTACTTAATTGTTGTAATTTTTATTTTCTTTCCATGTTTTGAATTTCCTCTATATTATTATTACAACTGAGCAAAGATTGAAAAAAAATAATATTATTACTCTAATTTGAAGTTTAATGTGTCCTCCTCAAGTCATGGTCTTTATTTATATATTTGCAGTTTATATTTCTAACCATTGATGAGAAATTAAGGCTCAGTTGCACAATATGTGTAAATTCTAATGACAGCATAAACCCATATTTTTGGGATTAATAGTTTATAAATCCATTGCATGACAACAAATGAGATTTGTATAGCCAATTGTATTTTTCAGAAGGCTACTTTAAATAGTAAGTCAATGTGTCTCTTACATTTGGGCATTAGTTAGAATTGTTTTCAAATGATTGTACTAATAAAAGTGAATGTGTATAAATTTTGTTTAACTATCCCGTGCATTGCACGGATTAACAGCTAGTTTTATTAAAATTTCAAGTTTTGACCTTGAATATATTTTATATTTGATTAAAATTTTCTTTAAACTAGACAATTTCTCAAAACGTCAGGTTGATTTTCATTAATTTTTTTCTTTTTTTTTTTTACATTTTCAATAAAAATGTCCAGGGTTTGCCAAGGTTTGCGTCCACCCTACTTAATATGTATAAAACAAAAATACCATGAATCATGAACCATGCAACCAAACATACAACCCTTTAACATTTTAGGCCATATAATACCTTCCTAAACCCTAGAGCATGGGCATTAAGGGTGGGTCTCAGGTTCTAACTCCATGGTAGCAGGTTAGGACTTAGGATAAATTATGATAGATTAATAACTAGTTCAAAAAAGAAAAATCACAAGTACAAATGTACAATATTTTCTAACTAATTAGGATTCAAACTTTACCTTCAAGAATCTTATCCTTTAAAGGCACTGTTTAATTTTTTCCATGAAAGAAAATTCAAATTCAAATTCCCATTCCTACATATTTTAGTTATTCAAAAGGAAAAAAGAAAAAAAATTCAGCCTTTATCACTTAAAGTTTTTTAAACAAATTCTAGAAAACATTGTCATATGTTGCTTATTACGCTTGACCACTACCTCATGAGAAAAAAATTCACCAATAAGGTGGTTTTAACAATCAATAAGTTTAGTGACACAGCAAGTTCCAGTTAACTCAACTAATAAAATCTCTGATGGTTGTATAAGGGATTTGGGATTCAATCCCTGCCTATACTAAAAATTGATTGGTGTTTTTGTATGATGATAAAAAGCTATCATCAGGTATTTTTCTCTCTCTTTGACACACACACACACACACACACACACACACACACACACATTTATATGATTTGTTGTTATTGGTGTATAATAATAATAATAATAAGAGAAAGTGTAAGTACATATTTTTTGTTCAAATGTAATGTGAAGTGTATACTTATACTTGCACCTAAACCAAGTAAAACTGATATTGTTTAAATGTTTGTTAAAAATATTAGGGCAAAAGTTTAGCTCCAAATTTACTTGGAACATTATTCTTCAAGTCACAACATGAAAATTTGTAAGACTATTCGTGTATATTATTTAGAACAAAGTTTGGTTGCAAATTAATTTGTAGCTATCTTTTCCAACTAATTACGTGATGATTTATAAGATTATTCATTGCATTATTTAAACATGTCATATGACACGTTTAAAAAAGTCACACGACTAAAACTACAAATGAATTATTTTTTTAATCATGGATTAGAGTAAGATCACTTCAAACTAGTTTAGAGTTAAACTTTTTTTTATTATTTAAACAAGTTTCATGATTTATAAAAAATAATAAAAAATGACATTGTTGGGAGGGGGGGCAGCCAAGGATCGAGCAGTCCAATCCGAGGACGAATTTGCCCAATCCAGGCAAAGGCAGGCAGGCAAACTTCTAGGATTGTGCCTACCCAAGGAGAACAAGATAGCCAAAGGACAACTGGAATCCCTTAAAGGCCTAAGGATAAGGGAAGTGATAGCAACTGGAGGGTACAAGACCTGCAACGGTGGTGGGAGGAAGTTTCCTGAAGAGGACACCTCCCACCTCCATATTTAATGCTCTGCACCAACCTAACCAACTGCATTAATGAGGAAATGACCCATGAACAGTAATTTCACAGCTAACAACTCCTTCTAGCACCTCCAGAAGAGTTCTGATGGGACAAGTATCCTATGGAATCCCTTGAGATGTACAGGTAGAGGTCTAGGATGCAAGGGAAGGAACTATATAAGGAGAGGAACCCCCTAGAAAAAAAGGATGAACGTTTCCCAAGAAGAAAGGAACAAGTGATAGAACAAAGAAGGACCCTATGTAGCAATATCATCCTAACTGATCAATATAAGACCCATCCTCGGACTTGCCCGAGGAAGTATTTTCATGGAATCCCTAGTTCATTTACTTCTATTTCTCACTTAAGCTCTGTTAGCTTTAGACTTAGAACAATTTCAGTGTTGCACTTGGTTTAGAATCCCGCTCTATTAAAAATTCATTGTTTGGGCTTGGTTTGAAGATCTAGGTAACACTGTTCTAAGTGGGCTTGGGCCATTTCATTTCTAGCTCTTACAGACATGATTAAAGTTATACATAAATGATCTCTTCAATGGCTACACTAACTCAGAGCATTGTGGAAAATTGTTTCAAACGGTCTAAGAGCATTTGCATCAGTATATGTGTAATAGAATAATGTGTCAAATTTACACATTCAAGCCCCAAAATCACTCACATTAGTAAAGCTAAAGATGTGTAAATTTACAAAGTTATTATACTAGTCATGTAAATATACATTATTAGAGCATTCACATCAGCTTATATAAAAAATTTCATCTATTTTAGCATAATAACTTACTTTTTCTATTTTATATACTCACTTTTCAAAACAATCCACATCAGATTATCTATTTTACTCTACATTACATTAAAATATCAAATTTTCTTGATTTTTTAAAATTATTTCTTTTTCTTCATACACAATAATTACTATCCACCTTCTTTCTTCAACCCCTGGATATGTAAAGATGTAAACTAAATAGTGTTAGTGTAAATTTATACAGTTATTGTAGAAACTTTGCAAATTTACATATTTTTAACTTGACTGATGTAGTTGACTTTTTTTTGGGTTGAATACGTAAAATTGACAAATTTTTCTATTTTACATTGTTTGATGCAAATACTCTTGTTGTAGCTTCGTATATCATTATTTTAATTATTTTTTTCTCTCACCTCTTGTCTCATTTAATTCCTTTCTCTCTCTATGAAGATAATAATAAACAAAGAAAAAAGAATTCTTATTTAAATAAAATAAAATAAAATGTAAAATAAATAATCGAATATAACTTAGTGTAGGAACTCTAAAAGTAAAAGCCCAAGCCCAAGCCCAAGCCCAAGCCCACTCAGAATAATGTTGCCTGCTCCTTCAAATTGAAGCCCAACAATAGAATTTCTTTAAAGAGTGGGCAAATAATTCAAGTACAATTCTAATTTGAACTCAAGTTGAAAATCGAAGAGTCTTGAATAACAGAAAGGATTAATACAAGTATACGAAGAGAACAATAGCTCTCCTCGGGTTGATCTGAGGATTGGTCTTTTGCATACAAGGTCTAAGTATTACACTTAATAATTTATTGAACACCCTCTCTTTTTCCTAGTTTTCTTCTTCCCCCCAAAAGTTCTCTCCTTTTTAGGGGACTCCTTTCCTTTTATACTTATCTTTTTCATATCCTAACCCTTCATCTGTTTGCCTCCAGGCATTTCTAAGGACATTTGTCCTATCAACACTCTGCTAAATGTGGTGGAAAGGGCTGCTAGCTGTGAAGATACTGTTTAGGAGTCATTTCATCATTAAATGCAACTGATAAGGTTGTTCCAGGGCATTTAATGCGGAGGGGGAAGGTAAACTTCTCCAAGAAGCTTCCTCCCACCATCATTGCCCCCCTCATGGTCCTTTCTCTTCCGCACGGGTTTCCATGAAGCGCTACTCCGCATTCCCTCCCATGCTTGGGTCAGAGAAGTCCTCAAGGCCGATACATTTCTAAGAGCGTGTTTATGCAAATAATTCACGTTTTAGTCCTCTTATTCGGTCCTCGAACCCCTCACACTTAGTATTAGATTTGCATAGCTTAGGTTAGATTTGTATAACTTAGTATTAGTTGTTGAATATATATATATATATATATAAAGAAAAAAGAAAAAAAGAACTGAGGTGTGCTAAATTAGCCCGTAGTATATGTCTGTTCAATTCTTGAGTTAAGGTGACTCAACTTGTTTGGCATATTCTCCTACAGTATGTTTCGGTTCTTCTTTTTCTTTGTTTATTTATTTTCTAGGAAGCAAAGCTCATATGATCTTTCCCCTAATCTATTTCCTCCTTTCTTTTAATATCTTTCGAATATTAACTCTTTCCTCTGTTCATCACACAAAAAGAATATTCCCTTTCCACCGACATAGGGTGTGGCTTGATATTAGAATTGTATCATTTTAGGTGATATTTGACCGAAGTTGAGTAGTTTGAAAAGTGGTGGCTTAACAAATGTATTGTGTCTACAATGATAGACTTATCAAGGCCTTCGTGCCTTGTTGGTATGCATAATGTTATATTTATTATCACATGACATGGTTTGAAGAGTCCATACCGAAGACCCATTTTTTATTCAATCCCTTCTCTCTATTATTTTCTTTTAAAAAAAATTAATAATTCTTTCATTTTTCTTGATAGATATTCACTCTTATACTGGAAGGGTTATCCTTCTATTATTATTTTAAAACTATATTAATTTTTTAAAGATATGTTATTTTGTTGCCATTAGTTTTTAGCTTGTGGTATCGTAAATTATTTACTTTCAAACAGTTGATTCAATCCAACTCATTATTCAATGAACTATTCTTGCCTCTAATCACATTCTTTATAAATCATCATAATGTGACATTTTATTAAATTTTTGAATTTTAAGTTTTGACCTTGAATATAAAAATATTTCATTAAAATTTTCTTTAAAATAGACAATTTCTCAAAACGTTAGGTTAGTTTTCATTAATTTGTTTATTACATTTTCAATAATAATAATAAAAAAAATCCAAAGTTCGCGTCTACCCTACTTAATATGTATTAAAAAAAAAAAAAACATGAACCATGCAATCAAAACATACAAACTTTTCTATCGTTTATCTCAATATATATATATATATATATACACATTTATATAAACTTTAACCATGGTTTTAAAAACCAGACTGGTTGCTCTGACTGGTTGAACCAAAAACCGGCCACTAGTCTAGTCTAGAAAAATCACTAAAAACCGGCCAAGACTGGATAAAATTAGGAGTTGAAGGTAAATTCGGTTTTGCCTTGATCCGATTTTTGAAACCATGCCTTTAAGGCCCCCATTTTAAGCCGAATAGTACCTTCCTAAGCCTTAGGGCATGGGGGTTAAGGGTGGGTCTTGGGTTCTAACTCTAGGGTAGCACTTTAGGATAGATTATGATAGATTTATAACTAGTTCAAAATAGAAGAATCACAAGTACAAATGTACAATAATTTCTAAATAATTAGGATTCAAACTTTACCTTCTAGAATCTTATCTTTTAATGGTACTGTTTAGTTTTTTCCATGAAAGAAAATTTAAATTCAAATTCCCATTCCTACTTATTTCAGTTATTCAAAAGGGGAAAAAAAAATCAGCCTTATCCCTTAAAGTTTCTTAAACAAACTCTAGAAAACATTGTCATATGTTGCTTATTACGCTTGACCACTCCCATCTAAGAAAATTCACCAATAATTGAGTATTGACAATCAATAAGTTTAGTGGCATGATATTCTTCTCACACATATACATATATAAATATTTATATGATTTGTTATTGGTGTATAATAATAATAA
Organism: Quercus variabilis; assembly: GCA_030445155.1. NCBI lineage: Eukaryota > Viridiplantae > Streptophyta > Magnoliopsida > Fagales > Fagaceae > Quercus > Quercus variabilis. Next base: position 12,131,850 of record CP129452.1, on the reverse strand, counting down.
TAAATAAGAGAAAGTGTAAGTACATATTTTTTTGTTCAAATGTAATGTAAATTGTATATTTATACTTGCACCTAAACCAAGTAAAAGTGATATTTTTCATATGGTTTTTTAAAAATATTAGGGTAAATTAGCTCCAAATTGATTTGGAACGTTATTCTTCAACTCACAACGTGATAGTTTGTAAGACTATTAATGTATATTATTTAGAATAAAGTTTTGTTGCAAATTAGATTGTAACTATTTTTTCCAATCAATTACGTGATGATTTATAAGATTATTCAGTGCATCATTTAAACATGTCATATAACACATTAAAAAAGTTACATGACTAAAACTACAAATAATTTTTTTTTTTTTAATCATGAGTTAGAGTAAGATTGCTTCAAACTAGTTTAGAGCTAAATTTTATTTTATTATTTAAACAAGTTGTATGATTTATTTAAAAAAAATGGCATGATTAAAGCTATACATAAATGATCTCTTCAATGACTACACTAGCTCAGAGCATTGTGAAACATAGTTTCAAATAGTAAGAGCATTTACATCAGTATGTGCTTAATATAAAAATGTATCAAATTTATACATTCAAGCTCCAAAATCACTCACATCAATCAAGCTAAAGAAAGATGTGTAAATATATATTATTAGAGTATTCACATAAGCCTATACAAAAAATTTCGTTTATTTTAGCATAAGAATATACTTTTTCTATTTTATATACTTACTTTTCAAAACACTCAACGTTAAATTATCTATTTTACTCTACGTTATGTTAAAATATCAATAAAAAAAAATTATTTCTCTTTCTTAGTACATAATAATCACAATCTACATTCTTTCTTCGACCTTCGGATATGTAAAGAAATAATAAAACTACCATGCAAACTAAATAGTGTCAACGTAAATATACACAGTTACTGTATAAATTTTGCAAATTTACACATTTTTAACTTGACTATGTAGTTGACTTTTTGTGGGGTTGAATATGTAAAATTGATAACTTTTTATATTTTGCATTATTTGATGCAAATACTCTTGCTGCAACTTTGTATATCATTATTTTAATATTTTTTTCTCTCATCTCTTGTCTTATTAAATTTCTTTCACTTTCTCTATGAAGATAATAATAAACAAAGAATGAAAAATTCTTATTTAAATAAAATAAATAATCTAATATAAGTGTTTTTTTTTTAAATGATGTAAAAAAATAAAAATAAGTCCCTATACTAAAATAAACATAAATTTTTGAAAGGACTGGGTCCAAATGTTCCTCCAAAAAAAAGATTTTGTAATTAGCTTTACTTGCAAATACAGTACAAGTACAATTCACACAAGAGGAACAGTGGGTTTACACTGAGAGAGCGGATTATTGGCTGCAACCATAAAAAAATGTATAAGACATGACCACAGCATAGCAAAACCCAAACAAAACCAACTTTCCTCACCTTTTACAACAGAGGGAGGTGCTGGTCCAAATAACCTTTTTAAATGCAAAAACATAAAAAAATAAAATAAAATAAATAAAAAATAAAAAAATAAAAAAAAATGGAAACAAGTCACATGAATATTTGGTAACAAAAGCACACCGACTGGACTGAGATTTCAGAGAAGCAACCCATTGTAGATTTCACTACCAAGCATCCCAACTCGCAAAACCCTTTTTTTGACCTCCTCATCAAAATTCACCTACCCTCCTCATACAAAACCAAACAAATCCTCTCTCTCTCTTTTATTTATACTAATTACTGTGTCAAAGTTATTTATAGATCACACCCGTAATTCACTCCTACTGTCTGCCTATAATATTTATAGATCATCATAACCCAAATATCAAATTTTTTTTTTCTCTTTTAAGCCTTGATCATATTCATATGTTGAAAAAATATATATATATAAATACCTATAAGATCGTTGCTTTTTTTCTTTTTAGGTCAAAGGCTTTTGGAAAAGGTTTTTCAAAAGCAAAGAAAAGCCGTGAAGGTTTTGGCTTTTACTGCTTCTTTGAAGTTTGATCTCTTTGAACAAGTACAACTATATATATATTTCTGTGATCGTCTTTTTGTGAAAGACCCTCAAAACCCACTTGGAATTTTGCTTTCAAAGTTCGAATCTTTTACGCCATGATTTGTTCTGTGAAGCTATCTGTGTCCCAAACGATTAATGGGTCCGATTTGTTTCTCCGAAAAAAGCTGTATCCGGCACGGCCGGTTCTGCAACAGGTACCGGCGTTGAGAAAACCGGAGCGACTCGGCTTGGTATCGGTGTCGAGGCCTTTGCATGTGAATTCAGTTGAGAAACTGAGTATTGGGTCGGTGAGATATCGGGAGGATCGGATCAAATGCGAGGCGTATGAGGCTGCGGATCAGTCTAAACCGATCGAACCGGCCGAGACGAAATCGGAGGCGGCGCAGAAGTTGAAGATCGGAATTTACTTCGCTACTTGGTGGGCTCTGAATGTGGTGTTCAATATCTACAACAAGAAGGTGTTGAATGCTTTCCCTTACCCATGGCTGACCTCAACTCTCTCGCTTGCATGTGGGTCTCTCATGATGTTAATCTCTTGGGTCACAAGGATCGCTGAGGCTCCCAAGACTGACTTTGAGTTTTGGAAGATTTTGTTCCCGGTGAGTTTTAAAAAAGTTTAAAATTGGGTCTTGTTTTTATGGTTGCATGTTGTTTTGGGATGGAAGACTTTTTTATTCTTGTGATTTTGATTTGATTTGGTGGGAAAAGTGGAGCAAGTTGAGAATATATTATGAAGTTTAAGGTTGTGTGTCTGTTGATTTTGTTTTGATGTTTGATGGACGAGTTTGTTTGAGGTGAGTGAAAATCTGGGTTTTGTTTGGTTGGTGAGAAGGAGGAAGATGGAAAGAGTATGATTCTATCTTAGGCCTTTTAATGTTATTTTTGGTTTGATCTGATAGTTGATTTAAGGATTTGTGAACCGTTAGTAGATTTCAGAAATTGTGAATATATTTGATTATAAGAAAATATAGAAAGTTACCCTTTTGTTTGGTTGCTGAGAAAGTTCAGGAGAGAGAAAGAAAGTGATGTTTTGAATTGTTTGTTTTTGTTGTTTGATTTCAAATTTACCACAAAATTAATAGCCTCAAGTAGGCCAAGTAGTTGAATTTTGTCCAGTTCACTGAAATTTTTTGTGCTTGGGGGTTTTATTGATAAAAATTTGAAGGTATATAAATTATGATTCCATGATTTTTTGCCTACATTTATTGGCAACCAAGGAAACAATCAGGGTTCTGGTGTCTCTTGGGTTTATTATATGGCTTGGATTTTATCTCAGTGATTGAATTCTTTGACTTTCTGGAATAGATTGTGATCTTAGTGTTTGCTTGTGTTTCAATAGGTTGCTGTGGCACATACGATTGGGCATGTTGCGGCAACAGTGAGTATGTCAAAGGTTGCAGTTTCATTCACCCACATCATCAAGAGTGGTGAGCCTGCTTTCAGTGTATTGGTTTCAAGGTTCCTGTTGGGTGAGAGCTTCCCTGTGCCAGTTTACCTGTCCCTTATCCCAATTATTGGTGGTTGTGCACTTTCTGCTGCAACTGAGCTCAACTTCAACATGACTGGTAAAAATGAAACTTTATTATGTGATACACTTGTGATTATTCAATTGCTTGATCTATCATCTTATTATCTGTTTATATTGGTGTTTCATTAGTATTTGATCGTATTTTCCAAATGTATATTTTTCACTGTGTTGACTGCTCAGAAGAGGCAGGAAAAGATAAACATTTAATTCTGAATTTTTAGTTGTTTATTTTTTTTCATTTTTTTAATATTGGGATTTTGGATCAAAACTAATTTTGTTTAATAAAGCAAAGTATGGGCAAGTTTTGTGTTTTGCCTAAAATTGTGACACATAAATCATAAATATTTTCTCTTTATTCTAATGTTCTCAGCAACCAATTTGAAGGTGAATCTTTTAGTTTATGTTTTTCATATTGATCTTTTTGTCTTTTCTGGTGACTTAAATTTAAGGTGTCAAAATTGGTTTGTTTGTTTATTTTTCAACCCAGGAGTCTCTAATCTGTTGATGACAGTTTTGTGTTTTAGAGTATATTGGCATTGGAGGAGGTTTTAGGTTGGACTTCAATTTTTATTGTTTTGTGTCTTGTTTTCAGAGCCCTGAATTTGGTTTCTTGACTTTCACTATTCAGGTTTTATGGGTGCCATGATATCAAACTTGGCTTTTGTCTTCCGGAACATCTTCTCAAAAAGGGGCATGAAGGGGAAGTCTGTTAGTGGGATGAACTATTACGCATGTCTGTCTATGATGTCCCTTTTGATTCTCACACCGTTTGCTATTGCTATAGAGGGACCACAAATGTGGGCAGCTGGCTGGCAAACAGCGATCTCTCAAATTGGACCCCATTTCATATGGTAATTATGTAACAACTGTCAATTCTAGCCTAATGTCCTTGTTTGGTTGCATAATTGCGCTCTTCAGTTCTATGTATTAGTTTTGCCGTGGTAGATCATAGAGATGCATGTTAAATTGATTCTTGAAAGTAATAATTATTCCTGATTCAGATGAAAACATTTTATGCCGTATTTATTGCCTTTAATTTTTGAGAACCTGTATTGCTTTTCATATTGTATGACTATCTCACTAATAATTCAAGTTTGACATTATATACCATATATTTTTTCTACCAAGTCAAATCTCTTCTAGAGATGTTTTGGATCTTCTGGGTAGGGTGCACATGGCACATATGTGGATAATTGCTTAGGATGTTGTGCACGTTAAGTTGATCCTCTCAGATGATAATGTGCATACCATTTGTGTCTTTCTTTTCTTGTTTTTTTTCCTCCCAGATAAATTAGAAAATCAAGAACCAACTTGTGATATTTAACCTAGGAGCTCATGTAAGTTTTCAATAATCTATTTTCTTGCTTTTATTCATGCTCAAATCTGCTAAATGTACAGTGTTCTTGAAGGTACTAGATTTTCAGATCTGAATGAATGTGCTGTCCTGTCTCCAATAGAACTCAGCCTTATAGCTTTGCTCATAGAAAGACATTCAAAAAATTTACTTGAATGCCTTATTTCAAATGTACCCAACTATTATGTAGACTAGAAAAGAAAAACTGAGTCTATCAGCCCTGGCCTCTGGGGCTGCTGGTCTGGTGGTGAGGGCTGGGTGGGATTGGGATAGGTGATAGGTGATAGGTGATAGGTAGGTCTTAAGGTTCAATGTTGACAATAAAAAAGAAAAGAATAAGAAAAATTGGAAACTTAGTTGTGGCAGTTGATGCATATTATTTGGATTGATTTAATGATCCATCCAGCATTGTTTGACCATGGTGAATTTGAAAATTGTTTCTTGCTGTTTTTCACTCATATATTGCAGATGGCTCTACAGAGTTAGTATGTGGGTTATCTGGTATTCTGCTCAAAGACTTGATTCTAATAATTTTGGTGTTCTATTATGTTAATATTATGCCATTCCACCAATTGATCAGATGCTGATAGTAAACTTAAATTTATGACTGAAGGTGTTAGATCTTCCTCATGATGCCATCAGGTTTTTTCTATTCTTTTTTTCTTTCTCTGGTAATGTGATGTTGTTTAGGCTTTGTGACAGAATGTGTACATTATATTCTTGTTGGATTCTGTTCTTTCTTAAAAAGTTTGATGTTATTTTCCTTTTTCCTTTTCCCTTTCCATTTTCTAATGGTGTGGCTGTTAATTGTACACATAGGTGGGTGGCGGCCCAGAGTGTGTTCTATCATCTCTACAACCAGGTGTCATACATGTCCTTGGACCAGATCTCTCCCTTGACATTTAGCATTGGTAACACCATGAAACGAATATCTGTCATAGTCTCATCAATCATTATATTCAAAACGCCAGTCCAGCCCATCAATGCTCTTGGAGCTGCCATAGCTATCCTTGGAACCTTCTTGTATTCCCAGGTATTTTGTTGCTCTCTCTCTCTCTCTCTCTCTACATATATATATAAAATTGGAATAGAACTCTTTAGTGTTGATTTTTCCATACTTGAAAAAATAACCTTATTACTTGGGTGTGTTTGTTTGGAGGCGAAATAGGGTGGATGAAAAACTTTGGAGAGAAAATGGGAAGGAAAACTTTTTTGAGTGTGTTTGGTTGGGTGGAAAGGAAGAAAAATAAATGATGGAGCCTAGATGTTTTCTCCCCAGACCTGCTAAAAAGTTTTCTCTTCAAAATGGAGAGAAAAGTGAAGGGAGAAATTGGGCATCATTTTTGGACGAAAATGCCCATTTGCAATTGCACAAGGGCTTTATCCACATTGCTTTTCTTCACACTTTTTTTTCCTCCTGGATGTTGCCTGCTCTTTTTTTTTTTCTGGGGGGGGGGGGGGGTGTTTAGATGTGATTTTTTTTTATGGACATGATTTTTATTTTTTAATAAATTTAGGTGATTGATTTTTTTTTGGTTGTTTATCACTTTTTTTGGTTTTAATTGGACATCATTTTTTAATAAGGATATATGTGTAAATTTATATAAACTTTTTTCATTCCTCCATTTTTTCACTCCCAACCAAACAAAAAGGAGGGAAATTAAAATATTTTCTATCTTCCTACTTTTTTATCATTTTACCATTATTTATTTTCTCACCTTTTTACCCATCAAACCAAATGTACCCTAAATGAAAATGATCTAATAAAAAGACAAATTTAAAACATAAAGATAAATTGAGAAATTTAAAATTGTCCTTCATAGGGGGGACCACACTAGAAAATCTTTACCTACTTCTGAATGCATGGAAGGGTTTGAGTTGAAGTTTAGGTGGAACAACGACTCAAACTCGGCGGTTCTGGAGTCTTATATACGCTGTAGCCTAATTTGATAAAACACCAGTTGGGTTGATTAGTTGCCCTCAGTACAAGCTTGTTTAGGTGTTGGGGTTAGGTGGGGTGGGGTTGGGGAGTATGAGTGTGGATCTTAGCTATCAATTATGATTGATTTGTTTTTAGGTGAATTTATGTTAGCTACCAAAAGTAATAATTTTTGGGTAATTAAGTATAATATTCCTGCTGATAAGCTGTAGTTCAAAACTTTCAACGGCAATCTCTCCTTTGTAGTACTAGGTGAGGGGCCATAAGATTGTGTTTCTAAGGCCAAGTGGGTGCATGTGTAACTTATTATTAAAAAAATAATTAGGATATTCCTTTGCTTATCTTTTTTATAAAAGTCAAGATGACTTTGAGTGAAGTTGACTGTAGCCATATGTTATGGGACTATGCTTAATTTATTCCCTTTACATTAGAGCCATGTCTCTCATTTGTCTAAGATTGCCATGAACTTAAATGTTTTCTATTTTGCAGGCAAAGCAATGAAAATCTTGGGGTTCTGCAATTTAGATTCGTTGCTTAGACAATAAGAAGGCGGAAGAGTGTGGCGTGAGAATCGGCTCCGCCAGAGGCATTGTTAAGAATTTGCTTTTCAGAGTCCAGGACTACTGGATTTTATTCCGGTGAACCAGCTGTTTTATCTTTTTGTAGATAATAATAATTATTGTCTAGTTATCAACATTACTGGTATACGGAGTTACTAAGTGTTTTTTTTTTTTTTTTTATTCCCTAGTGAGGTTGGAAGGAAAAATGTTTTAATAAACAAGGATAATGTCTAAAACCTTGTCTGTTTTGAGAAACATAAAATTGCAAAAAATGTTCTTTGATTTATTCACAGTTCTTTATTTTAAAGTTTTTTTTTTATTTTTTTTAATGGGAGTGGGCCAATGGGTTTGGTGGAGACGGAAATGAAGATGGAGATGTATGAGTAACTTATATGGATCCGGGGGTAGGGTATCTGGATATAAAAAAGCATCTTCGTAATTACATTTTGCGGCGAAGTTGACTTATCAGTGGCAGCTGTTTTTTCATGTGGGACATATCTTGTGAGAAATTCAATACGTTGATTTGGAGTTTTTGACTTCATTGGGTTGGCCATATTGTGTCATGGGAGTGTGCCGAATAGTCAGAAATGGTCAATCTTCTATGTCTTAGATGATCGGACTATTTTTGGGCTAAATAGATGATTGGATTTGTGAGAGTATCATACTCAGACGTACAATCTAACCAAAATACTCGGCTGTATATTTCTTTTAGCTTTGGACATTCACATTGGGCTAGCTACTAGCCTATAGATGATTTTTCCAGTCAAATTCTAGCTAGCCCTGCCCTAAACATATGCTTCTCACCAAGCTAGCCACCAGTTATAGCTAAATTGTAAAAAAGTTATAGTTTCTTGTCAGACTTGTTCAGGTATTGTAGCCTAGCAAATTGTTTCTTCTCCTTACTATTTGCAGTCTAGCAAATGAATCTCTTGTTTTTATTACCTCCAACGTTCCTCTCTCTCTCACACACACACACACACAAGAGGGCTTGGACACCGATCTTGAACTCAATTGTTGCAATACCATGTGAAAAGCTTTGTAGCTTATCTGGTATCTTATTGTGTTTTCAAAAGATATGTTTCACTCTTAATTATTAATTTTTTTATTTAAAAAAAAAAAAAAATCTGCTACAATACCATGATTTTCAAAACTTAGCAAACCTCAAATCACAAGCCAGCTCAACCCATGTTTAACTTATTTAAATAAGCAAAATAAGACAATGAATTGTTTATTCACGAGTTTTTCAAAATGAATGAATTGAATTAGGGGTATTTATTATACACCAATTGTTACACATTTTTAAACACTCTGCTCTTGAACTGAAATAATGACTTGAAGTCAATTTTAAACTTGGGAATCGTGATTTCATATCACAGTTTGTGTATAATAGCTTGTGTGCAACAAGTATTACCTTTGGATTTGTGGCCATTTATAAATCAAAGGATGGTTTTTTTTTTTTCCCCTTTATTGAAACATTTTTTTTGGGGGGCATTGAGAGATAGTTTTGCAGCAGCATGGGCAGCCACATTACACACCCTCTTAATTCAACGAAAAAGACGTCATGAGAACCTAGACTTAAAGTTTAAAGTATTGCGCATAATATTAGCTATGGACCAATAGGGGGGTTACTTCTTTTGAAGAAAGAGGATCAAAACAGTTTTTTTGAGTCACCTTCTACGATGATATGATTCCAAAATTCTTGATGCACTAGCTGGACAGCCCAAAGAATGACACAGGCTTCAGCTGAAATGGGGGAGCATTTGGAATGGATTTTGGACCAAACTTTAATAATGTTTCCTCTAAAATCTCTAGCAACTATGGCTAGTGCTAAGAAGGTCTCGGTTATTATTTTATTGAATCGACATCAATTACATTCCTTGCATATCAATTTATAAATTTTTTAAAAAATAAATTTTATAATAACTTTGCACATCAATTTATAAGTTTTTTTTAAAAATAAATTTTATAATAACTTCTAACATTTTTTTGTAGATGGCTTTTCAAGTCGAGCTGGTGGCCTAAAAAAGTGATCATGGGGTCACTAGGTTGCAAGGTTCTCATAAAACTTTCATCTTTAATATTTTTGAGATAGACAACAATGTAAACTCCTCATCTGTCCTGTCTCTTTTTTGCTCAGGAGGTGTCACATTCCGTTTGCATAGCAAGCTTTCAAACCGCTCATCTCCTCGCTCCTAAGGGCTTTCTTTTTATTCTCTTTCTGTTCTGCTTCTACTTTTCTTCTCTTCTACAAAAAATGGATGACGATTTTGTAAACTTATGGAAGCATTTAATACTCATTTGGGGCTGAAATTTTGATGAAGAAAAACAGATGTAGCTTTAAACAATGATATTTAATTTATTGTTTAAATTGCAGTTATACATCTACAAAGCCTGTATGATTACTAAACCAGCATCACAGCTAGGGGGCTAGTCTCTTGCATTAAATGTAAGTATCCACAGTCAGTAAATAAGAACTACAAGACTTGAAATTGTTAAACTAGCATTTTTAGGAGCTTTCCCATAGGAAAAACTCCTCCAAAAATAGGCGTATGCCACTATTTGCGGCGCGCACACGGTATTCTTTAGTAAAAGGCGAAAGAATAGTTCGCTCTGTGCTCACTGCGTGGCTGCGTGGGGTGGAAATGAAATGACTTGCCATTTTAATAACAGCTATCTTGCACAACTTTATTGTCTGTTCGATATGGGACATCTACGCGAATTTGAAAGCACTTCTTCATACATGCGTAAAATAAGACTATGGCCGTGGAGAGACTTTGGTCTTCTTGAGGCAAAAGTGCCAGGCTAATGGGAACGGAGAACAGTAATTTCTTCCTTTAGCTCATGTAATGTGATGTATAAAATGGAGTTGAAGGTTGTAACTAACAGGATGAAAACCAAGATAAGTCCAAGCATGGCTTTAAAGCTGAATTTGAGTAAGGCCTATAATAGAGTGGAATGCAAAATTTACAAGCAATAATGCTAAAGATGGGCTACATTAGACCGGGACAAGGAATTAGGCAAGGAAATCCTGTCACTTACCCATTTCTCATTTGTGCTGGCGGTCCATCTGCATTATTGAGACATAATGAGATAAGTCAATATTAGAGGTGTGTCAATCTCGAGAGGACCAAAGATTTTTCACTTAGTTTTTGCAAATGACAGCCTTTTATTTTGTAAAGCCACAGTGGAGGAATGTCTGGCTATATCAGAACCCTTAACTTGTAAGAACGGGCATTGAGACAAGAATTGAATTTTGGTGATAAATGATTGGCATCAAAATAGGTAATAAAGTTTGTCCCATGCTTTTCAAGCAATGAACTTAACTCTGCTTTGATGCCAAGCATAGTGTTTGAACTTAAAAACAAGGGTGATACAGCTCAAGATTGGTGATAAAGCTCGGGTTTGAGGTAATAAATGACTGGCATCAAAACAGGGACGAAAGATAGTTTCACCATATACAGTTATTCTAGAAAATGCATTCGTGTCCCCATCTTTTAGAAATTCTTGATTGATTCTATTTTCTCCCCTTTGTAGCTTCTCAAATTCAAGCCGGACTCGTTAGTGTGGATGGGTACCTCAAATGGAAAATTCTCAGTGGAAAGTCAAGTTATTAGTGAAGGTCAGAAGGATGAGACTCAAGGGTAGTGCTCATGATATTTGGAATGGTCTTTGGGCTGTCTTGGTTCCTCATAAATGAATCAAGTCATTTGCTTGACAAAGGAATATCTTCTACATTTGCTTGTGTCCACTGCTTGAAGGAGGCTGAAACTGTTTCTCATGTGCTTTGGAGTTGTGATTTTGCAGAGTCGGTGTGGAGTGGATTTCGATTCAAGGTTTGATCAAGTCATATCCTTTCAAAGAAAAAGTATCTTATACACCCGGCATATAAGACCTATGTGAGACTAACATATGAGTCCCACAACTATACACTGGATGTATACAAGATTTTTGTCCTATCAAGAGGTGGTTCACTGAGTTGAAAATCTAGGAACTGGACACTAATGGTTATGTTTGAGACATAAAAAGATAAGAGGGAGAGGAGAGAGGATTATGAAGGTAGTCGGAATGTACTAAATTTTGGTATATTCTGACTATCTGCCCTCCCCTACCTCCTCCGTCCAAAACATAGGGTAGAAGAACCTTTCTAGGGATTGTGCACACTGATAAAATGATATCAAACAGCATATCTGAAAACAGAAATTTTCAAATATGTAAAGATAGCCAAGCTATTAAAATAATGCTTGAGAACTTTCTACCACCACATTATGCGAACGTGTTTTCTTATCATTCAAATATGAACTTTGATCAAGCATTTCTCTTTCAAAAAGAAGCACCAGAGTGCTCCAAACTAGCACTCATACATCCAATCTAGCAAAATTGGTAAAATACTCAGTTGTATGTTTGTTTTAGCTTTCAGCATTCACATTGGGCTAGCTACTAGCTTATAGATGATTTTGCCAGTCAAATTCTAGCTATGCTTCTCACCGTGCTAGCCACATGCTAGCTAAATTGTAAAAAAGCTATAGTATCTTTGTTAGGCTTGGCCAGGTATTGTATTAGTAGGCTAGCAAATTATTTCTTCTCTTTGGTATTGTAGCCTAGCAAATGAATCTTTTTTTTATTACCCCCAACGTTTCTCTCTCACATACAAAAAGGCTTGGACACGGATCTTGAACTCAGTTGTTGCAACACCAAGACTATTGAAACCGATTGCAACCTCAAATCGTGAATTGGCACAACCCATGACTTGTCTAACTTGTTTAAATCAGCAAAATAAGCCAATGATTTTAAAACTTTCCATAGAGTTTTATCATTTTTATTCACAAGTCTTCCAAAAAGAATGAATTGAATGTGTTCCATTAACAAATCAGAGGTCGGTGGTACTTACAACAGCCATGTTAGAGATATTACAAAGTTTGCTATATATAGGTCTTACAAATTAATATGTCACTAATTACAAAAAAAATAATTTAAATACTCATTTATTATCTTATTGATGTAATATTGATCGTATTCATTATCACATCAATTGTGTAAAGTTATGATTTTCAACTATGTTGTGTTGGCTTTAATTCTGTGCCAAATTTGATTGTAATTTTTTCAATCATTTTTTCCCTGTATGTATGTGGGATTAATTGTAAGGGATGAGTGTGAGAAATCGGTGAAGACTCAAGCTTCAAAGGATAAACAAGTGGTTTTCACGAGTGTCTTGCGAGTAACTGACCCGCAAAAAGAGCCACGTGTAGAGCATATGTCTGGAAGATGAAGAGTCATACTATGCTGGATGTTTCGCGAGTGTCTCGCGGGTAAGGCCAACGAGCGAAGGGCTCACAAAACTCTCTATTTAGCAAAAAATTATGTTTTGTTTTACCAAGTCTTTACCCATATTATATATACCTTCATTACTCACAAATTGTAATGAGTGTTTTACAAAGAGAAAACTCTAGAAAATACACTTAGAGAGTTAAAAATTGTTATACCCACAATTATTTACACATTTGCTTATAGTTTTTCTCAACTCCTACCTCTCCATCTCTACATTTTTGAGAGGTTGCTAGCCCAAACACTTACCACACTCATATTTAGTGTTAAAGTGAGATTTTGATGCTGGTAGGAAGCATTAAAAGGAGTCATTCATTGGCAGATGCAATCGGGCTGAATTGTGGGATCTGAAAAATTAGAGAAGACAAGGTTCTAAGAAGTTAGTTGGTAGCAGGAGTTTGGAGGGCTCAAGTACATGGGGTAAACTAGACTTGTAGGGTTTTTTGTTGTTTGTGTACTCCAACTTTATTCTCTATTAGATCAATTTTGACTTGGAGGGTCGCGAATAGGTTTTTTGCCTAGTCCTTCGGTTTCCTCTTCGATAACACGTCTCGGTGTTATCTTGTATTTGCATCTCTCTTCCCTACTCTTTTAGTTTTCATTTTATTGTTAATAATGGATGAATATGGCTTAGTGTAGTGTTATCGGTTGTTCACACTTATTTACTCTTATTTCACACTTAGTATAAGTTAGAGTAAAAGCTATCTAGCCATAATTTTTAATTGGGGGTTGAACAAGTTTTGTGTTTTAGCACAAATCCGAACTTTCAAATTGATAAATTTTTTTGTAATAAATTTTATAGTAATTTAACTTTTTTTTTAGATAACTTTTCGAGTCAAGCTAGTGGCCTAAGAAGTAATCATGGGGTCACTAGGTAGCCAGGTTCTCAGAAAATTTTATTCTTTAATAGTTTTGACGTAGACCATGTAAATTAATTTCCCTATCTTTGTATTTTCAATTTTTTAAGTAAATTATTTTTGAAAACAATTTCTTTATAAAGATAAGCAAATATGCTCTTTTAAAAGTAGTTTTATTTTTTATCAAAAAAATAGTGGTTTTTTTTTAATTTAAAAAATCAAATACGAAAAATAGTTTCACACTTGTAATGAGTGTTTTTCAGAGAGAAAACTCTAGAAAATACACTTGAGAGTTAAAGATTGTTATACCTATAATCATCTACACATTTTCTTGTAGTTTTTCTCAACTTCTACCTCTCCATTTCTACATCTTTGAGATGTTGCTAGTTCAAACACTTACCACACCCATATTTAGTGTTAAAGTGAGATTTTGGTACTGCTAGAAAGCATTGGAAGGAGCCATTCATTGGCAAATGCAATCGGGCTGAATTGTGGGATCCGGAAAACTAGAGAAGATAAGGTTCTGAGAAGTTAGTTAGTAGCAAGAGCTTGGAGGGCTCAAGTACATGGGGTAAACTAGGCTTGGAGGGTTTTTTGTTATTTGTGTACTCCAACTTTATTCGCTTGAAGGGTTTTTTGTTATTTGTGTACTCCAACTTTATTCTCTAATAGATCGATTTCGACTTAGAGGGTTGCAAAGAGGTGTTTTGCCTATTTTTTCGGTTTCCTCTTCGATAACACGTCTCGGTGTTATCTTGTATTTGTATCTCTCTTCCCTACTCTTTTAGCTTTCATTTTATTGTTAATAATAGATGAATATGACTTAGGGTAGTATTATTAGTTGTTCATAATTACTCTTGTTCCACACCTAGTATAAGTTAGAGTAAAAGCTATCTAGCCGTAATTTTTAATTGGAGGTCTGAACAAGTTTTGTGTTTTAGCACAAATCCGAACTTTCAAATTGATAAATTTTTTGGTAATAAATTTTATAGTAATTTAACTTCTTCTTTTTTAGATAGCTTTTTGAGTCAAGCTAGTGGCCTAAGAAGTAATCATGGGGTCACTAGGTAGCCAGGTTCTCAGAAAATTTTCTTCTTTAATAGTTTTGACATAGACCATGTAAATTAATTTCCCTATCTTTGTATTTTCAATTTTTTAAGTAAATTATTTTTGAAAACAATTTCTTTATAAAGATAAGCAAATATGCTCTTTTAAAAGTAGTTTTATTTTTTATCAAATAAATAGTGGTTTTTTTAATTAAAAAAATCAAAAACAATAAATAGTTTCACACCTGCTAATTTATACGCACAATATTCATAATTTCACATATGACCATGTAAGCATGTACACATTTAACACATGAAATAGATAATGTATAGGACCATGTAAACTAGCGAGTGTGCAATAGTCAATGCCCCAAGCTTTCAAACCTCTCATCTCCTCATTCATCGTTTTATTTTCGTTCTGTTCTCTCTGCTTCTACTCTTATTTTTGTTTTGGTTCTGTTCTTTTCCCGTAGAAAAATGGATGATGGTTTTGTGAATTTATGGAAGAATTTGAAACTATTCGTGGCTGAAGTAGGGGAAGGGGGTGAAATTTTGATGACGAAAGCAAGCTCAAATATTTAGTTCATTGTTCAAGCAGTTTAATGAGGCTCTCAACACAAAAAAGGAAAACCTATTCTTAGCTGTGTTGGAGAAGGAAAAGGATTTGGAGTCTATTTTCTTAAAATCCACAATAGCTCAAGCTGTGGAGTCTCATTGTGATGAGGTTATATGATGGCTGGCCGGTATGAGTCCATCCAACAAGTCAGTCATCATATGAAATGTTATATACATCACCTCCCATGTAGTTAAATAACTAAAACTTCCATATATCACAGCTAGAGATAGTTCCTGAAATTACGTTTGCGTGTTCTTTAACTATATTTATTGAAAGAGATTGAAACAAGGTTTTGAAAATGTTAAGCTAGTATTTTTAGGAGCTTCCCCTGAGGAGAAACTCCTCCAAAAATAGGCGTATGCCACTATTTGCGGCGTGCACACGGTATTCTTTAGTAAAAGGCGAAAGAATAGTTCGCTCTGTGCTCACCGCGTGGCTGCGTGGATTGGAAATGAAATGACTTACCGTTTTAATAACAGCCATCTTACACAACCTTAATGTATGTGTTCAATATGGGACATCTACGTGAATTTGAAAGCAATTCTTCATACATTTGTAAAATAAGACTATGGCCGTGGAGAGACTCTGGTCTTCTTGAGACAAAAGTGCCAGGCTAACGGGAACGGAGAATAATAATTTCTTCCTTTAGCTCATGTAATGTGATGTATAAAATGGAGTGGAAGCTTGTAACTAACAGGATGAAAACCAAGATAAGTCCAAGCATGGCTCTAAAGCTGAATTTGAATAAGGCCTATGATAGAATGGAATGCAGAATTTACAAGCAATTATGCTAAATATGGGCTACATTAGACCGGGACAAGGAATTAGGCAAGGAAATCCTGTCTCCCTGTCAATTTCTGATTTGTGCTGAAGGTCCATCTGCGCTATTGAGATGTGATGAGAGAGAAGTCAATATTAGAGGTGTGTCAATCTCGAGAGGTCCAAAGATTTTTCACTAATTTTTTGCAAATGATTGCCTTTTGTTTTGTAAAGCCACAATAGAGGAATGTCTGGCTATATCGGAACCCTTGAGTTGTATGAACGGGCATCAGGACAAAATTCGAATTTTGGCAAGACGTCCTCGTTTTTCAGTTTAAACACTATGCCTGTGTGAAGAATGATATTAGGACAGCTTTACGTGCAACTTCTCTGGTTCCTTTTGAGAAGTACCTTCGGTTACCTCCTTTAATTGGTAGAGGCAAGAGTTTGGCTTTTGAAGAGATAAAAAGAGTCCAGTTCATAAAAAAAATATTGAAGGGTGGAAGGAGAAAATTTTATTTCAAGCTGGTAGGAAGATCTTGATCATTTTATGCCATGAGTTGCTTTAGTGAACTGGACGGATTTTGCTCTGAATTAAATTCTTTAATGAGTAGGGTTGGGCTAAATTATGTAGATCCAACAATTGGATTTTGAGACTAGAAGCTTTTTAATTTAGCTCTTGTAGCTAAACAATGGTGGAAATTGATTCAACTCCAAGATTAACTTTTATTCAAAGTGTTCAAATCCAAATGTTTTTCGACTTGTCAGTTTATGAAGGCGTGTACCTACGCACTCTATTGCAAGGATTCTAGCTCAGGCAAGGGATGTGATCATGTGATTGCTAAAGGATGCTAGGTGAAGGATCGGGATTGGTGATGAAGCTCGGGTTTATGGTAATAAATGACTGGCATCAAAACAGGGACGAAAGATAGTTTCGCCATATACAGTTATTCCAGAAAATGCAACCATGTCCCCATCTTTTTGGAATTCTCAGTTGATTGATTCTATTTCCACCCCTTTATAGCTTCTCAAATTCAAGCCAGACTCGTTAGTGTGGATGGGCACCTCAAATGGAAAATTCACGATGAAAAGTCTAGTTATTAGTGAAAGATGAGACTCAAAGGTGTTCATGATAATTGGAATTAATGGACTTTGGGCTCTCTCGGTTTCCTCATAAATGAATCAAATCATTTAATTGATAAAGGAATATCTTCTATATTTGCATGTGTCCACTGCTTGGAGCCTTGGACCTTGGAGGAGGCTGAAACTGATTCACATGTGATTTGGAATTGTGATTTTGAAGAGTCGTGGAGTGGATTTGTTTGATCAAGTGATATCCTTTTGAGGAGAAAGTACCTTGTAAATCCGGCATATAAGACTTAAATGATATTGACATGTGGGCTCCACAGCGATACACTGGGCCTATACAAGTTTTTTTTTTTCCCTGTCAAAAGGTGGTTCACCGTGTTGAAAATCTAGGAACTAGACACTAATGATTATGTTTGAGATAGAAGAAGATAAGAGGGAGAGGAGAGAGGATTAGGAAGGTAGTCGGAATTTACTAATTTTTAGTATATTGACTATATTCTGA
This sequence comes from Quercus variabilis, assembly GCA_030445155.1. Taxonomy (NCBI): domain Eukaryota; kingdom Viridiplantae; phylum Streptophyta; class Magnoliopsida; order Fagales; family Fagaceae; genus Quercus; species Quercus variabilis. The sequence continues at coordinate 12,114,253 of CP129452.1, read as the reverse complement.
ATATCTCCCCTCCATCTCCTTCCATCCAAAACATAGGGTAGAGGAACCTTTCCAGGGATTGTGCACACTGATAAAATGATATCAAACTGTGTTGAAAGTATGACTGAGATAGAAGAAATGAAGCAAAGAAACACAGAAGCAAAGAAAGAAGAACAGCTCAGGTGTAATAGTGATAAAAACAACAGAACGTGTAAACAAAAGAAGAAAGGGAAATTGAAGATAAACGACTGCGTTTCTGATAAGTGATAGGCACGTGAGGAAGTGGAACACGTGAGAATGAATAGTACTGTACAGCTGTAAAATCAGTATTGGTTAGTTTGTTAAAAGTTTGTTAGAAGTTAGTTAGTTTGTTTTCCCTCTCTTGCTCTGTTAGTAAGTATATATAAACAGAGCCTCTATGTATTTTTTAATTCAATTCATTCTTTCCAATTGATCAAAGCAATTCAGTTCTTTTCTCTCTAAGTAGTTTCGAAATTCTTTATATGGTATCAGAGCTTCAATTAGCTCATCAATGGCTTCCGTCTCTAACAATGTTTCAGAATCTGAAAATCTTCCAAACACTTCTGATAATATGAATCGCAGATCATCTCCTTCAATGGAGGATGCCAATACCAATCCCTCAAGCCCTTTTTACATTCCACCATCTAATGTTGTTCTGGTTTCCCAACCTCTGATTGGTCCAGAAAATTATCTCAGTTGGTCAAGGGCTGTATTTCTATCTCTCAGTGGTAGAAATAAATTTGGTTTTCTTGATGGTTCAATCTCCACACCTGAGCTTTCTCATCCTCTGTATAATGCATGGCATAGGGCAAACACCACCATTCTCTCATGGATGGTGAACTCCTTGAGCAAGGATCTAGCCACAAGTGTTATGTACATTCATACTGCAAAGGAATGGTGGATTGACATGCGTGATAGGTTTTCTCAACCAAACATCCCTAGATTCTTTGAAATTCAGAAGGAGATCTCGAAGCTTTCTCAAGGATCTTTGTCAGTAAGTTCCTATTTCATAAAATTTAAGATTCTATTGGATGAACTTGTGCATTATCAATCTTTTTCCACTTGCACTTGTGTGTGTAATTGTGGTTCCCAAAGAAATCAACTATGTGCTCAGCAAAAGGATCAAGTTTTTCGTTTTCTTATGGGACTCAATGACAGTTATTCCACTGTTACTAGTCAGATTTTGATCACTGAGCCATTACCTGCTTTGAACAAGGCATATTCTTTAATCTTGCAAGAAGAGAAGCGTAGGCAAGTTGGCCAAGCTGATTTGGTCATTGAACCAACAGCCTTATATGTTAACAATCCTAATTCAAAGGGATTTCAAGGTCACCAAGGGTGGAATCAGGTTCATCAAAGCTGGAACCAGGGTGTAACTCATGGTAATCAAAGTGGAAAGAATGGCAATTCAAGGAAGGAGAGGCCTGTGTGCACTTACTGTGGAATTGTTGGTCATATAGCAGACAAATGTTATAAATTACATGGATATCCCCCAGGATATAAACACAAAGGAAAAGCATCTGCTAATCAAGTCTCTAGCAATGCAAATGGCTTGTATGGAAGTTTTTTTTGCAACAATAATGGTTTTGGGAATGCTGGTTCTCAACCTATGCAAAGTTTTGCTAACCAACCTGATCAGATGCACTATGCTTCACAGCCTACCATGTCACAGCCTCAATTCAATGCACCTTAGTGTCCTATTACTCAGAATCAATGTGAGCAGCTGCTGACCTTCCTTGCCTCAAAGTCAAATGCTTACCCTTAACCTCCTCACCAAGCTGCCTCAGTAATGTCTCCATTAAATGGTGCTAACTCTACTGCAGGAGCTAGTTCTTCCACACCTTACCTTGCAAATTTTTCAGGTAATCCCTTCTGGTTGCCTCCAAATTTTACTCATTCAATTTTTTCTGCCCATATAGTTGATAGGCATGCTCACAAAGCTAATGAATGGATCATTGACACTGGTGCTTCAGATCACATAGTCCATTCAGTGTCATGCTTGTCATCTATCACTTCCACCATTAATACTTTTGTTTACTTACCAAATGGAGAAAAAGCCTTGGTCACTCACATAGGGACAGTCCATATTTCAGATCAACTCACTCTCTATGGAGTTCTTTGTGTTCCATCTTTCACTTTTAATCTCATATCTGTCACTCAACTCACTAAAACTTGTTTTTGCTGCCTTATATTCTTTGGTTCTTTGTGCTTTATCCAGGACCTGGCCAATTGGAACATGATTGGACTGGGTAAAGCATCAAGAGGCCTTTATCTTCTGCAAGAAAGTCCTCAACAACCTGTTTCAATTCCTTCATCATCTAGTACTGCTGCATCTTCACAGAAATCTGTTTCAATTCCATCTGTTGTTAATTCTGTCAATAATGCTGATTTGTGGCATTTTCGTTTAGGGCATCCTTCATATGCCAAATTGTCTTTACTCAATAAATCTGTATCTGGTTTGAACTCAAATAAAATGGCTTGTTGTGACATTTGTCATCTTGCTAAACAAAAAAGGTTACCTTTTCCTAATAGCACTCATGTCTCTCATTGTCCTTTTGATCTTATCCATTGTGATCTTTGGGGGCCCTTTTCTGTTCCAACTGATGAAGGTTACAAGTTCTTTCTCACCATTGTGGATGATTATTCTAGATGCACTTGGGTTTATTTACTTAAATCTAAGTCAGAAACACATGCTCTTCTTGCACAATTTTCTAACATGGTTGAAACTCAATTTGATACAAAAATTAAATGCCTTAGAAGTGATAATGGCACAGAGTTTTTTATGAAAGATTTTTTCAGATCAAAGGGTATTTTACATCAATTAACTTGTGTTGAAACACCTCAACAAAATGCAATTGTTGAGAGAAAACATCAACACATTTTAAATGTTGCAAGAGCCTTGAGATTTCATTCTTCCTTGCCTTTGAAAATGTGGGGGGATTGTATTCTTACTGCTGTATACCTCATAAATAGATTACCTTCCAAACATTTACAAAACAAAACCCCTTTTGAAATGCTTTTTCACACATCTCCTTCATATGATCACATCAGAATTTTTGGCTGCCTATGTTTCACTTCCACTATTTGTCAAAACAGGCACAAATTTGCACCAAGAGCTAAAAAATGTGTTTTTCTAGGATATCCCAGTGGTGTTAAAGGTTACAAAGTCATGGATTTGGCAACAAATTCCATTTTTATTTCTAGAGATGTGGTTTTTTATGAAAATCAATTTCCTTTTGCTTCTGAATTTTCTTCTCCATCTGGCCACCACACTGATCCTTAAATCCTTGATTCCAATTCTTTTGTTTTGCCTCTTTCTGTTCCTGATTCTCCCATTTCAGATTCTGATTTTATCCATGGGAATGGTCTTGTATTCCCTGATTCTGCAAACACCATTTCTGCAGATCAGGCTCCTAACATTCCTTCTATCCCTCAATCACCAGCATCTTTTCCAAATGCTACTCCTAATGTTGTTGATTCTGAAAATGTTCCTGTACCTATGTCTGTTACTAGACCTAATTCTCCATTAAACCTTCGTAAATCTCTTAGACCACACAACCCTCCAACATACTTAAAAGACTACTCATGCAAATCAGTCACTTCCAACCCTTCAAAACCCTCAACTGGCCTCCCTTATGACATATTTGCCTGTCTCACTTATTCAAACCTTACCAAACACTACAAACAGTTTGTTAATGCTGTTGATTCAACCTGCCCAGACCCTACTTCTTTCCCTGAAGCTGTTCAATCCCCTGATTGGAGGGCTACTATGGATAAAGAAATTGCAGCCCTTGAACTTACCAACACCTGGTCTTTAACCTTTCTTCCTCCTGGTAAGATTCCCATTGGCTGCAAATGGGTTTTTAGAACAAAGTACAAGTCAGATGGCTCCATTGAAAGGCACAAAGCTCGCTTGGTTGCAAAGGGGTATACCCAGAGGGAAGGGCTTGATTACACTGACACCTTCTCTCCTGTGGCCAAATCTGTTTCTGTCAGAATGGTTATGTCCTTAGCTGCTGTGAAAGGTTGGGCTCTTCACCAAATGGATGTGAATAATGCCTTCCTCCATGGTGATTTGGATGAAGAGGTCTACATGAACCTTCCACCTGGTTTTCACAGCAAGGGGGAGTGTATTTCTACTTCAAATTCTTCACATTGTGGTCCTTTGGTTTGCAAACTCAACAAGAGCCTCTATGGCTTGAAACAAGCCTCAAGGCAATGGTTTGCAAAATTCTCTTCCACATTGTTGAACTTTGGTTTTGCCCAATCCAAGGCAGATTACTCTCTTTTTACATACACTAAAGGTGCTTCCTTCACTGCCTTACTAGTGTATGTGGATGATATTCTGCTCACTGGTAATGATCCTCGCTGCATTGCTGACTTAAAGCAATTGCTTGACACCAAGTTTGGGCTAAAAGACTTAGGTTTATTGAAGTACTTTCTGGGATTGGAAGTTGCTAGAAGTGACAAAGGAATAAGTTTGAACCAAAGGAGGTATTGCTTGGAAATTTTGCAAGAAATAGGCTTCTTGGGGTCTAAACCACTTAGAACTCCAATGGAACAAAATTTGCACCTTTCAAAGGATGTGGGAAAGCTGCTTCCAGATGCAAGTCAATACAGAAAGTTAATTGGAAGATTACTTTATCTCACTCTAACTAGACCTGACATCACTTATGCAGTGCATAGATTGAGTCAGTTTCTAGCTGAACCAAGAGAACCTCACATGCTGGCAGTGAATAGAGTGCTGCAATATTTGAAGGGAACTCCAGGCAGGGGACTACTTTTTTTCCAGCAACTCCACAATGCAAGTGAAAGCTTTCTGTGATGCTGATTGGGCAGGTTGCCCAGACACCAGAAGATCAATCACAGGTTATAGTGTGTTCTTAGGAGATTCCTTAATCTCATGGAGGTCCAAAAAGCAAAGTACAGTGTCTAGATCATCAGCAGAGGCAAAGTATAGATCAATGGCTACAACAACTTGTGAAATTGTGTGGGTTCTTCAATTACTAAGAGATTTAAGGGTTGATCATCCTTGTAGTGCTCAGCTCTTTTGTGATAATCAAGCTGCACTGCACATAGCAGCCAATCCTGTCTTCCACGAGCGAAAAAAGCACATAGAGGTTGATTGTCATTTGGTCAGGGACAAGATAAAAGAAGGTGTTATTAAAACTTTTCATGTTTCAAGTCAGTTTCAAACAGCAGACATTTTTACCAAAGCTTTAGGACTTCCAGCCTTTAGCAAATTGGTAAATTGTTTAGGACTGATTGATATTTTCTCCCCAAATTTGAAGACTTCAAATCAAGTCAATGATTTTACAAATCATGACTTGAGGGGGAGTGTTGAAAGTATGACTGAGATAGAAGAAATGAAGCAAAGAAGAACAGCTCAGGTGTAATAGTGATAAAAACGACAGAACGTGTAAACAAAAGAAGAAAGGGAAATTGAAGATAAACGACTGCGTTTCTGATAAGTGATAGGCACGTGAGGAAGTGGAACACGTGAGAATGAATAGTACTGTACAGCTGTAAAATCAGTATTGGTTAGTTTGTTAAAAGTTTGTTAGAAGTTAGTTAGTTTGTTTTCCCTCTCTTGCTCTGTTAGTAAGTATATATAAACAGAGCCTCTATGTATTTTTTAATTCAATTCATTCTTTCCAATTGATCAAAGCAATTCAGTTCTTTTCTCTCTAAGTAGTTTCGAAATTCTTTATAAACTGCATATCTGAAAAACAGAAATCTTCAATAAAGTAAAGATAGCCAAGCTATTAAAATAATGCTTGAGAACTTTCTACTACCACCACATTATGCGAACGTGTTTTCTTATCATTCAAATACGAACTTTGATAAAGCATTTCTCTTTCAAAAAGAAGCATTAGAGTGCTACATACTCACACTCATACGTCCAATCTAGCAAAATCGGTAAAATGCTCAGTTGTATGTTTGTTTTGGCTTTCAACATTCACATTAGGCTAGTTACTAGCTTATAGATGATTTTCCCAGTCAAATTCTAGCTAGCCCTACCCAAAATATATGCTTCTCACCGTGCTACTCACAAGCTAGCTAAATTGTAAAAAGGTTATAGTATCTTTGTCAGGCTTGGTCAGGTATTGTATTAGTAGCCTAGCAAGTTATTTGTTCTCTATGGTATTGTAGCCTAGCAAATGAATCTGATTTTTTAGTACCTCCAACGTTTCTCTCTCTCACACACATAAAAAGGCTTGGACACCGATGTTGAACTCAATTGTTGCAACACCAAGATCATCGAAAACCATTGCAACCTCAAATCGTCAATTAGCACAACCCATGATTACAGTCATTATCATATCAATTTATAAATTTTTTGTAATAAATTTTATAATAATTTAACATTTTGTGTAGACGGCTTTTCAAGTCGAGCTAGTGGCCTAAGAAGTGACCACAGGGTCACTAGGTTACTAGGTTCTCAGGAAATTTTCCTCTTTAATAGTTTTGACGTAGACCATGTAAAAATACCCTATTGTCTTGTATTTTCAATTTTTTAATAAGTTATTCTTGAAAGCAATTTCTTTATAAAGATCACCAAATATGCTCTTATAAATGTAGTTTTATTTTTTATCAAAAAAAGAAAGTGGTTTTTTAACTTAAGAAAAAAAAAATTAAGTACCATAAATATTTTCACACTCTGTATACTTCATAGTTCATACACACAATATTCATAATTTCACATATCATCATATAAGCATATTTACATTTAACAGATGAAATAGATGATGTATAGGCCATGTACACTAATGAATGTGTAATAGTCAATGCCCCAAGCTTTCAAACCTCTCATCTCCTTGTTCATTTTTTTCTTTTCATTCTGTTCTCTTTGCTACTACTCTTCTTCTTTTGTAGAAAAATGGATGATGGTTTTGTGAAGTTGTGGAAGAACTTGAAACTCTGTGGCTGAAGTAGGGGAAGGGGGTGGAATTTTGATGAAGAAAAGCAAGCTCAAATATTAGTTTATTGTTCAATGAGGCTTTCAACACAAAAAAAGGAAAACCCATTTTTAGCTGTGTTCGAGAAGGAAAAGGATTTGGAGTCTATTCTCTTAAAATCCACAATAGCTCATTCTGTTGAGACTCATTGTTATGATGACTTACTGTCGTGACATTGCTGGTATGAATAGAGTCCATCCAACAAGTCATTCATCATATGAAAATATCTAAAATTTCCCTATGTCACAGCTAAAGATCTAGTTTCTGGAATTGCGCGTTCTTTAACCATATTTCTTAAAAGAGACTGAAACAAGGTATTGAAAATGTTAAACTAGTATTTTTGGGAGCTTCCCCTTAGGAGAAACCCCTTCAAAAATAGGCGTATGCCACTATTTGCGGCGTGCACACGGTATTCTTTAGTAAAAGGCGAAAGAATAGTTCGCTCTGTGCTCACCGCGTGGCTGCGTGGTGTGGAAATGAAATGAGTTTCCATTTATTACAGCTATCTTATACAACTTTATTGTATCTATTCTATATGGGACATCTACGCGAATTTGAAAGCACTTCATACGTGCGTTAAGAGTTAAGACTATGGCCGTGGAGATCTCTACCTAGCTAACAGGATGAAAAAGGTGCTGCTCTGCATCATCTCTGAAAATCAAAGAGCATTTGTTCCTAGGAGATTACTAACAAACATCAGCTTGGTGGCTTTTGAAATGTTGCATCATATGAAAACCAAGACAAGGGGCAGAAGTCCACACATGGCTCTTAATTTTGATGAGTAAGGCACCGCATATGATAACAAGTGGAATGGAGATATTTTCAAGCAATAATGCTGAGATGGACTTTCATTTTTATTAGGTTAGTATCATTATGTAATGTATTATGTATCTCTTGAGTCTTAATTCCCTTTGTCTTCACTCTCTAGCAGGCGTTCCCAACTTCCCACCAGTTTCTTTCCCGTTTTGGCAAAGATGCATATTTAGTAGAGAATCTCTCAAAAGAGCTCTTCCAAACCATCCTCTCTGTAATCTCTTCAGCCACGGGTCCCACCTCCCTTGCATTGGCTGGGTTACAAATTGGTGGGGCTCTGGTCGTTCTACTCTGTTTCTTTTTACGCTTTGTCTCTTTCTTTCCCGTGCATTTTCTGCCGCTATTACCTGGTGTTGTTTCACTGTTTTTACCCTCGCAGAATTAAGGTTTTCCCTCATCCCTTGGGTAAGAACAGCATGGGCTTCTTAAGCTTGCCATATTACATCCTGCTAGGCTGGACTTACTGGCTTTTAGGCTCCTCCCCTTTCTTTTTCATTGGATTTTGCTGGGCAACATTTGTCGGGTCTTATCTTACTCTTTCACTTTTGGGCTTTTCAAGACCCATTTTACTCATCAAGAAGGGTCATTCTCAAAAGTAAGTGTTAAAGGAAATCCACCACACCCACTTTTAAACTAAATATTAGCCATGGAAATGATTACGCCATATTGCATTAAGGCAGTGATTTTATATATTTTTTTTTCTTGGTAAGTTGTATTAAACATTTAAGCCTAATTTTCTGATCTCCACGAGGACACAAAATATAGGCTTCTTCTGGGCCTTGCATGGTCTAGGCCATAAGGGGTTAGCTTATTAACTTAGTTTTTGGCCCAATTTCTCAAGGCTTTTGTAAACTAAGTTGCTAGCATTTGGATCACATATATACGCATACACAAAAAATAAAGTTGTTGGAAATTCCACGTAAGCCTTCGCTTGTAAAGAGGAAATGAAATGAAAATGAATAAAAATAATAATTTTATAATATTTTTCCGTTTTCTTGTTTGGAAATTTTAATGGAGAAAATAGACTTTCCTTTCCTTTTCATTCCCTCATAAACTCTCAAACAAAGAGAAAACACACGAGTGAGAGATAAGGGTTTGGGTTTGAGCTTTTCTTCCTCCTTCTATCATGGCCAATGAAACTAAATGACAAGTTTTCAAAGGTATTTGAGTTTTCTTTTAACAAGTACTTTGGAAGATTCCATTGTGGCAAAATTGGGTTTTGCAAAGCTCATTGTGGCAATCTTGCATTTTTTTCAAGTTTGTTGTGTACGCTCAAGTTACGTGATAAAACTTGAGTAGAAGATCATTTTTTCACATCACTTGATCAACCAATGAAAATCATTCTTTAACATGACTTGATTAAAACTCTAATGTTCACCTAGAAAAATATTGTTTTGTCACTAAATTTCATAATGATCTATTATGATGCAACTATAAAAATCATTCTTTCATATGACTTGATCAAAATTTTTAATTTATACCTAGAAAATGACTACTTTGCCATTGAATTCCATAATGGCCTATGTAAATTTTTATTTTAAGTCAAATAAGAAATTATATTTTATAAAAAAAAAAAAAAATTATGAGAATGTAATAGAATGAAAAATTTATCATTGGGTGTGTGAAATGACATTTCACCCTCAACCTTGAAATTTTGTTACTGGTTACAAAATATGGTGTTTACAACATGATAACAAATGAAGCATTAGCATGACTAAACCTTAAACTCCTTGAATCCTCAAATTAGAAATAAGAAATCCTTAAGATAGAGATTTGGACCCACAAAAAAAGTTTTAAAAAACGAAAGGAAATACTAAAATTTTAATTAATAGTGAACTATTGAATGAGTCTAAACATTACTCTTTTTTAAGAGCATGAATGGATATGCAAAACGCATTCTTAAAACCCCAAAACCCCAAATTACCCCATATATAGGAATGCAATATGCAAATTTTTTTTTGCAAATTGCTAGTAGTAGGATTGAAATATTAGTCTTATTTTATTTTATTTCTCTCTCTCTCTCTCTCTCTCTCTCTCTCTCTCTCTCTCTCTCTCTCTCTCTCTCTCTCTCTCTCTCTCTCTCTCTCTCTCTCTCTCTCTCTATGGTTTAGGCCGAGAAATAACTTTAGGTCATGGTGGTGACAGTAGAGAAGCATGAGAGTGGTTGTATAGGTTTGGGTTTTGATTTGTAGAGGAGGATCACGACTGCTTTGGGTTTAGGTTTTGAGGAGAAGCATGATGGCTAAGGAGCGTGACATGTGGGTTGCGATTTAGGTTGTTGGGTTGTGATTTGGGTTTTGGTAGTGGCTGATTTGAGATTTTGGGTTGTTGTAGTAGTCGTAGATTGGTTGTGGTGTCATCATGGCTATAGAGGGTCGTTGGTGCTACTGCTAGTGGGTTTGGTTTAGGGTTTTGTGGCAATGGCTGAGTTTGGTTTTGGGTTTTTGTGGTTTTTGTGGCTGAGTTTGATTGGTGTTAGTTGTGGTTGTTATTGATTTTTAAGGTTAGGTTTTGGTGGCAATAGCTAGGTGTACTTTTGGCTAAGGTTGGGCCGCTTGGCCGCTATCATGGTGTTGGACTGTTGGTGTAAAATAAAGAATGAGATGTATGGTGTATTGTTAAGTATGAATGTAAAATAAATAAAGTAGTGTTTTTTTATGAACAAAAAATGGGTAGAGTGGAGCGACCTAAGTTGACGTTTTCTACCTAGGCATGACCATAATGATACTCTACCTACTGGGTCTGGGCCTGCAGAAGCAGGGAATCCAAATGAGCCATAGTTGTGCACCTAATCCCATCGAGGATGTTAGTGAGCAGGGAGTTATTTACCAAGCGCTTCCCATTGCGGGATTCAAACCTGACACCTCCACATCTCAAACCCTTAAGAGTGGGTCCATCATTGACGGCTCCACATGCAAGCCAGGGTGGTCACAGGACCACCCTGACTTGCAAAAAAATGCCTATATACACTTGCCTGAAAATAATTATATGTTAAACTAACTTATTGTGACCACCTTAATAAAAATATTGAACACCCTAACTTGAGAATTACAAAAATTTAGATCAACAAAAATAAAAGTATTGTTACATTCACAACATTTGTCACAATAAATCCAATATAGTAAACTGTTATTGATTCTAATTTGGTCATAATACTGATATTATTTTTTTATCCACCAACAATAGCTTTTTGCATAAAATTTATTGTAAAAATGCTGTGGGCGTATCACTCTAAAATTAATTTTGCCTCCCAAACATAAACCTTAATTTAAAAGGCTTAAATAACAACAATAAATATTAGCCCAAATAACAACAAACATAAACCAAACAAAAACAAGACAAGATCAAACAACAACAAGTGAACAAATTATTCAACAAAAAGCCAATTATAAAACGAAAAGATAAAAATCGCTAATCATTTGAATTTGTAACTCATTTAATCTATTCAATAAAAATAGTTCATAATTTCATTTTTCCTTAAAAAATTGTACAAAGAAAAATATTGTGGTTGTAAGTTTCAACAGTTTTACTTTTTTGGGCTTTTTCAATTGTAACAATTTTGCTCTCCTTACTCCTTAGCGACTCAACTTGTAGTTGTAGCAAATACTCTCTCTCTCTCTCTCTCTCTCTCTCTCTCTCATAGAATTTTTCACTTAATTTATTACCCTAATTACAGCATTATCAGTTCCTACTTTATCTATTATCAGTCATTTTTATTTTCTCTTTGTTGGTAAAAAGAAATTTAATACTTCATGTATTTATGCTTTTTTTGTTTTTTGTTTTTTTTTTTTTTTTTTTTTGGGTGATATTGATATATTCAAGTTATCACTTTATTATATTTTATATAATTAAAATTTTTTAGTGACCACCCTAAAAAAAATTCCTAGAGCCACCACTAGGGTCCATGACCACTAAACCAATTACCCCGAATAGTAATAAAGTGGTGTTTTGAGAATGCAAATTGCGTATTTTTTGCATTCCCAGATGGGGGAATGCTCTAAGGGTTGGAAACCTTAAGCCTAGCATTTGTAAAAAATTCTAGAATAAAGGAAAATTAGGTAAGAGTTAAGACCTCTCCAAGTAACAAAAGAACAGAAAAATTTAAGGAGAATGGAATTACTGATAATGGTTGTACTAAAAAAAAACCATAAAGACATGTTGGCAGGGTTGGAGCTTGGAATTTTTGTTTGGGGGGGCTTAATTGCAACTCTAATATATTTATCAGGACATCCCTACATACACATATACATACGCTTTTTTATTATATACACACTTTTTTATTTGATAAGTTATATATATATACACACACCAAACAACAACAAAAATAGTTTAGTAATTTCAATCAAAATTATATTTGGTGGCAATCTTACATAAAATAAAATTCATTTTTACTATTTTTATGGTGAAATTCTTAAAAAATTTCATCTTTGATACAAATTATCAAATTTTATACAAAAGTAAGTAAAAAAATCTTTCAATTGAACTAATGAAATTTTCAAGAACATAAATGAACCAAAACTTGGAGGAATAAGTTAGGCTTCAAACATATTTGAAGCTATCTTGCTCTAACCCATTATATAGTAACTAAATAGACATTTCATGTATAATTATAGTGACATTATTTTTTTAATGAATTAATGACTTGTTAATTGCCACATAACTAGTTGAAAAAGATATAAATTCAAATATGTTTGGTGTCAAACTTTATCAAATATTTAACAGATATAAGAGCATATTTTATAATAAAAAATAGAATTGTGAAAAATAATGTTATGTCTCTATAATTATTAGACCAATTTTTTTTAAGAGCATCATTTGACTAAATCAAATATTGGGGGGGGGGGGGGGTCAACTCTTATTTTTTAGACTAAATTTTGAAAAAATAAAAATAATTATATATTTATATATATTTATATATATCCTTAAAATTTTCAAAATTTTGGGGCGCCCATGCCCCCCCCCCCCAACATAGCTACGCCCCTGCATGTTGGGTTAGAAAACGTGTTTGCACTTTTGTTTTTCTGCTAACTGCTGCTACTTCAAAAGATCTATAAAAATGTATTCCATGTGAAATCGGCAGGCTCTCTCTGTGAAATTGGCGCGGGGGGGGGGGGGGGGGGGTCTCTCTGTGAAATCGGCCGACTCTCTCTGTATATATGGCCGACACAGAGAGAGCCCGCCGATATATACGGAGAGAGCCCGCCGATTTCACATATCAGTTTTGAATTTTATTCGAGGATTGAGGATGTACGTGGTGTTTCATTTAATCTTTCTTGAATTCTCATTCACTACATTTCTTATATATCAATATCATCCTTTGAATTTTTCTTCATCTTTTTTTATTATTTATTTTTAAATATCATTCTAGATCAGTCTTTGGATTAATCTAGTTCTTTTAAACTATATATTATTATTCTTAGAAACTACACGGTTACACGTACACCTACTATAAAACGGATCCGGATCCTCTCCATTTCTATTTGAAATGGAGAGTGTCCAGTTAAGGGTGAGAATCTGCTTAAAAAGAATCTGAGGTCTACATAGTGCCACCTCAATTAAAAGTTTTTTACTTGACCAAATAACAAATAACTATGGTAACCAAAGTTAACTATGGTTCAAAAATAAAAAAACGCACCAGATCCTTGTATCTAGATTTTGGATCCCCTTCAAGTCTCAATTCTTCAATCCTGACTGCCATCAATCACCGGCCACCATCTTCAGTATTATCGCGCTACTGTCGACCCATGAGTTGATTTTCCAAAGTTGGGGCGTCGTTTCTCTCTCTCTCTCTCTTGTTCTTCATTTGGCTTTTGCTATAGGCCTCGCGAGATGTGAATTTCGTGTTTATTTTATGTTCTGTGGTTGTGATTTATGGCTTGTTTTATATATTCAACTTTTGATGCTTCGTTAGTCTTTTGGTGCTTTTGAATATGATGAACTTGTGGTGAGAAAAGAAAAAGAAATGAAAAGAAAGTGAGAAACCAACAAAAGCTGGAAACTTCAAATTAGGAAAAAACTACCACACTGCCAAGCCGCCCACACCAACATTGTATATAAATACTCTCAGCTAAATTAATTCTTTTTTTTTTTTCCTTTTCTTTGCCTTTCCAGTAATTTCTTTATAACCAAATAAATCAAAACTCAAAACTTTAGATAAAATAATAATCAACATCCACCAACCAAAATCCAGAAATCAACATACACCCACCAAAATTTAAAACCCAGAAATCAACATACACCAACAATCAAACCTAGAAACAGGTATGCATATCCAGAAATTTGAACCCAATATACACCCACTAAAATCAAAAGATCTGCATCATCTTTATTCACAAAATCAACACCAATCTCGAAGTTGTAAACCCACCAATCCATCAAAACACAAAATCAGATCCAAGTTGGAAACCCAACATTCTCCACCAAGCTTCCACACATTGTGGTTCAAGTTCGCCATGGACGATGTTAGGGCAAGCTCAGCTTAGGTCACCACCCACTCCTCCCATGTGGTTGTCAACTCTGCAGGTTTTAGGTGCATGACTAAAAATTTGGTTTTTTGCTTATGTGTAATTTCTGTAACAATGATATTAACAATGCTGCATTTGGAGGCTGAGGAATTTTGGATTGAGAAAGTTGTGGACAATCCAAAATCCAAATACAAGGATCTAGTGCCTTTTTTTTTTTTTTTTTTGAACTATAGTTAACTTTGGTTACCATAGTTATTTGTTATTTGGTCGAGTTAAAAACTTTTAATTGAGGTGGCACTTTGTAGACCTTTGATTCTTTTTAAGTAGATCCTCACCCTTAATCGGACACTCTCCATTTCAAATAGAAATGGAGAGGATCCGGATCCTATAAAACACGCACTTCCAAGTTTCGCATACAAATTCAATTTCTTAAAGAGAAACAAGTCGCCAAACTCAAATACAAGTTGTTATCTAAACATATCAAGTGGAAGTAGTAACATATTGTACCAATATGCATGTGTGATTATTAACACTCCCGATATTTGCAAACGGCTAAGTAAAAATCATGTTTTTGCACCTTGGGGTTATTCATTCCAAAACAAACAGATTTGAAAGATGGGGCAAAAAATCAAGAGGTAGTAATGGATCTGAACAACATGGGGAGAGAGAGAAATGTAAAAGGCTGCTTGGGAGACCACTGATGATAAAATAAAATCCAAAGTTTTTGAATACCATTTTAGATCTCATTTTGGTTTGTTCATTGAAATGAAATATTTAAGTATATCAACTTATTTCAAATTACTATTTTGTGGTTATAACTAATATATATATATATATATATATATATATATATAACTCTCATTATTAGAGCTCTTAAAATTATAAGCCATTTTTTAAACTAATATGTTAATCTCTAAATTAACTACATTTTTTAAAAGAATATAATAAGAGTAATATGTACCTAGGAAAAAAAAATCAAGAAAGATGATAAATCACGTGGAGAAGATTGAAAAGCCAACATTAAAAGCTGAAATTTTCACTTCCTTTTTATTATGGTCCATTTGATTGGGGAATGAAAAAGTAGAAGAATAGAAAAGGAAGAGAGGATGGCAAAGTGGGAGGATAGAAAAGATTTCCGTTTCTCTCATTTGTATTTGATTGGGAAAGTGGAAAAGTGGAGAGATGTAAAACTTATTTGTTTGGTTAAGAAGAAAAAATGGGAGGATAAAAAATATGATTTGTCTAAATTTACTCTTATGTTTTTATTTCTTTATATATAAGAAATACTTTTCTTAGTAATAAAATATTAATTATTTTTCAATTATAATTAATAAAGTAACATTTTTTAAAATTTAAAACATTATACCTATTATATTAATTTTTTTCTCTTTATTATTATATTTATTACATTTTTTATAAATCAATGGGAAAAAACGAACAAAGAAATGAGATGGATACTGAACAAGCAAAAAAGAGAGAGAAAAAAGCCAAGGAAAAAAAAATGTTTCAACATATAAATAAAAATAAATAAATAAACACACAAGAAAACGGTATTAGAAAAAGAAAACAAGAGAAAGAATAGGAAAACTGGAAAAGAATAAGCACAAAAAGACGAAAAGAAGGGGACAAAAATCAAGAAGAAAAAAAAATGAAAGAAAGATGAGTTGTCCAATGTTAGAAAATGGGCAAATATGTAACTCACTCAGTTACAAGTTTGTCACCCGTGTTTTTTCTCTAATTTGGAGAGAAAAAAATTTTGGTAGGTTAGAAGAGAAAATACCTCGACCTCACTAAAATCCTTCCAACTTTTCATCTCCAACCAAACAACCCCAAACTTCATTTTTCTCATATTTTCTCTTATTTATTTTCTATCCTCCCTATTTTACCTCCAACCAAATAACCCTTAAATGTTACTCACGTGGAAGTAGGGGTGTGCATTGGTTAGGTTGAGGAGTTTTTAGTTTTTGTAATCTAACATATCACAAGGGTCCAACCCAATTCATGTAGGTCAGGTAGGACATTTAAAAAAAAAAAAAAACTCTAAGCATTAGAACAACAACATCTAGCCATATTACAAGTGTTTTTTTTTACATCCCCTATCATCTTTTTAAATTCTAAGCATAGCACTATAAAATATGAAGTGTAAACAAATAATAAAACCAAATGACATTTAAATAGTAAGATATCAAATAGTTTTATAGTTGAGAGACAAAATAGAATAACAACAATATTACAATGAATTTAATAAGTATCAAATAGTTTTATCCCAAAATAGTTGAGAGTGGCGGCAGCAATAAGGAGAGAGTGGAGTGAGAATTGAAATGAGAAATAATTTAAGAGGTTAGAGTTTTTGTTTTATTATAGGAAGGGGTCAAAGGAGTAATTGACTAAAATATCTAATATATATATTTTAAATATATATTAAATGAATATAAGTCAAGTTAGATTATACGGATTTGTGAATAACTAAACTAATTGAAGAGGGGATATTATTATTAGTATTTTTTTTTTTTG
This sequence comes from Quercus variabilis, assembly GCA_030445155.1. NCBI lineage: Eukaryota > Viridiplantae > Streptophyta > Magnoliopsida > Fagales > Fagaceae > Quercus > Quercus variabilis. Next base: position 12,097,503 of record CP129452.1, on the reverse strand, counting down.
AGGGGGTAGGGGGTTTGGGGGTTAATTTTTCTATTTACTTCATTTTTTTTGTACCAATTTCCATTTCATAAAGATTGAATAATTTGAATTTGTTGCCTTCTTTGAAATTGGCGGAAGAGGTAGTTATTACCCTGAATTTGGAAGTTGAACTACCATTGATCACCGTATTTGCGTGAAACTTACTACGGCAATATATTTCAACAAATTCAAACATTTCTAGGTCGTGAGTATAGTGATAAAGGGTCTGTTTAGATACCGCTTATTGCTAAAAACTAAAAATACTGTAGCAAAATAATTTTTAAATGTGTGAATAATACCGTGGGACCTAGTTTTAAAATTATTTTTGCTAAAAAAAGTACTTGCAGGTCCCATAAACAGTGCACGGGACCCATTGTTTAAACGCAAGATGTAAAGACTTGGGATGCCAAACGCAATCCAACGTATACAAAATATAAAAAATCATAATTAACTTCTTATTGGCATAAAAGGTCATAGCATGCGTTTGGATTGGGTGTTTTGCCCAATCCGCACGTTTTAGTGTTTTTTTAGTAGATCCCATGGCTACTGATCACGTACCACCAAACTCAGCAAAACATAGATTTTTAGGTAAATTTGAATCCCACAACACTATTCACACATTTAAAAATTATTTTGTTACAGTGTTTTTGGTAATAAGTTTTCAGTTTTTAGCAAATAAGCGGTATCCAAACACACGTATCTTTTTCTAAGAAAAAAAATTTGGTAAATAAAGAAGCTCCTGCCCCAACCTAAGCTCTACGGGTGTTTCAAAGCAAAGGTCTTTTGAGATGACTTAATGCAACGAGCAACAGATTGATTTGTGAGTGTTATGTAAAAAAAAAAAAAAAAAAAAAAAATTCTGGACAATTTTTTTGTTTATTCTATTTTAGTTAAGAGGGAAAAAAAAGGGTAAAGCTTTCTTTAAAAAAAAAAAAAAAATCTAAATCTCGAAGTTAGACTGGCTAAACATTTGTAATTTGAAAATTCAAGATTAATCTTTAGTTATAGTCCACATTTGAATTTATACAACACTAACTTCCAACTTAAAAAAAATAAAAAAACTAGCTTCTTATAATTTATTATCAATAAAACTAAAAGCAAGTTAAATTGAATCTGTCATTACATATTCCAAATCTAATCTAACTAATTTGAATGAATCACACAACTAACTATAAACATTGCTTATATAATACTAATAAAAATAAGCCACATAACATTAGGCCCTTGTGAATTAGCTAGTATTGTAAGTATGGACAGACCCAGGATTTCAAGTCAGAGAGGCCGAAGATAAGTGCAAAAAAAAAAAAAAAAAAAAAACCCTTCAAATGTATATATATATATATATATAATTTGTTACTTTTATATAAAATAATGAATTTAATTTAACTTTTTTTAGAAATCTTAAATAAGGTGGGATTAAAAATATATATTTATTTATAATCTTATTCACATTTTATATAAGATTTTTAACTTACTATTTACTTACGGCAATCTTGTAAATAAAGAAAAATATATGATTATTTTTAGGAATAATTACAGTAAACCCATCTGAGGTTTGGCTCGTTTTCACATTGCCTACTCGTGGTTCAAAACTTATTACTTTGCTCACTTGTACTTCAATCCGTTACCCCCTCATTGCTAAGGGTGGCAAAATTGGACACGACCTGTGAACCCGATATGACACGACATGAAATTAACAGATTATGGGTTGAGACTTAACGAGTCTGTGTTATATTTAGATTGACACGGCTGACCCGTTTAATAAACGGGTTGGGTTAGTGTTGAACATATAGAACCCGTTTAACCCATCTGACCCATTTAATTATATGACATTTTACCAATATACCCTTCAAACTCTAGGTATATAAACTTATTAGTTGCCGTAGTTTATTTTCTTAGACATATTATGATTGATTATTTGTGATATTATGATATGCTTTAGTTTTAAATGATTATTTGTGATGCAATTACTCCTTAGTTCTAAATTTTTATTAAAAAAAATTTATTTGTTTGTTTTTTCATAATTGTTTTTTTTTTTTCATTTTAATAAAATATGATAAACAGGTCAACATGACTAACTCGTTTAATAAATGGGTCGTGTTAGGGTTGAGGAATCTTGACCCGTTTAATAAACATGTCGAGTTAGTGTTGACCTATATCGTCGAATACTCATGAGTTGACACGACATAAACCCGACACGTGAACACGAATTGCCACCCCTACCTGTTGCCCACCTCACCCTCAAACGTTAGACAAACACGTTTTTATTTCAAATTAGAACATAACACGGATCAAACAACACGAACTCACTCTCTTTCCCTCACAAGCCCTAGGAATGCGAAAATCCATTCTGCATCTGATATTGACATAGTGTTACAAGTGTAAACCTAGACGAGCAACGAGTTGTTTGAGAGAATAAAATCCTGTTAAGAAATCAGTCACTGTTTATGTTTTTACTTTGGGCTTGTGATTGTTTTATTGTTTTTTAAGTAATCAATCAATAGTCAATGTTACATGTAATGGAATGAAAATATTGGTTGTGTTTGTTGATGTTTATGAAAAATGTGACCGCCTGTTCTTTGGTTTGTGTTTGTTTATGGGCATTTTGTCTGTCGTGGTCATTGTGTCTCACAGTGGACCCAAGTTTCTATTGGGTTTAAATTTTAGTGTTTGCATGTGCTATTTAGTAAAACAGAATCAAAAGCAAAGCAGAAAATGTGGTCCCTCTGTGTGTGTTGCATCCTAAAAGCAAAATAGAAACATACAATTGTTTACTCTTTTGTTGTTTACAATTCTTTAATTGTTAAATGTATACGTGTCAAATGGTAATTTGCTATTGCAGATAGATGATGAGGTAAAATTAGAGGTACATTATGGGGGTGCTTTTCTGTGGAACCCTAGTTTAGAATACTTTGGTGGGACAGTTGAAATAGTGTATAGGGATCCTGATTTGCTTAGTTATTTTGAGATAAAAGGTATATGTGAGGAATTGGGGGTTGATGAACCGTGTAGGGTTCATTATTTAGGTCTTGGGGGCAACTTGAAACAAGACTTGAGACTCATAGAAGACGATCAAGATGTGGTATCCATGTGCAAGCCTAATAACGGAGGGCTAAGAGACATTATCATTCTGTATGTGGAAAGTGATAATGCCCCACTTTTAGTTGAAGTTCTTGATGATGGAGGGATTGGTGTAGGAGCTGGTGTAGAGGCTGCTATAGGGGGTGATGGTGCTAGTGCTAGTGTAAGGGCTACTATAGGGGGTGCAGGGGCTGTTGTAGGAGGCAGTGCAGGAGTTGTTATAAGGGTGATAGTCTAGAGGAGGAGTTTGATTGGTTGAATAAAGGTTTGGAAGGAAAAGACTTTGCTGATGACATTTTTGGTGAGTCTTCTCCACCTCACACAGTGCAATATGAGCCTAACACTGTTCCAACCACTTCTCCACCTCAGCCAAACACAGATGCACCTGGCCCAAGCAATGTTCCTCCTCCAAACATAGATTTAGATGAAGAGTGGGCTGAATTAACTTTAGAGGATGATATTGCAAGTGTGGATAGTTCTGATGATGAGCAAAGGCCTGGAAATTTGGAGTTCAATGAAAGGACTGATATGAAAAATGTTAGGTTGGCAAAAAGGATGAAGTTCCCAAACTCCCAGGTGTTTAGGAAGGCTTTGAAGGAATATGTGATTCAGAATCACATTGATGTCAAGTGGAAGTTGAATGAGAAGAAAAAGATTTCTGTACATTGTAAAAATAATTGTGGATGGAGGTGTTATGCCTCAATAGTGACTGGAGAGTGCACATTTGAGTTTAAGACACTTTATCCTGAGTGTTCCTGCCCCCTAACATTTAAAAATAGGCAAGTTACATTAGCCTATGTGGTAAGGAGGTATTTGGAGGATTTTGGTAAGAATCCTAATTGGGAGGTCTCCGGTGTTAAGCACCATGTGATGCAAAAGATTTCAATTGATTTAAGTCTTAGTCAGGTGTATAAATCAAGGAAGGCAGCTAGGGGGCTGATTACTGGGAATGAAGAGGCTTAGTATGGCCTACTTAAAGATTATGCAGAAATGATATTAAGGACAGATGTAGGAAGTATGGTGATTTTGCAAACAGAAATGGAAAATGAAAATGCAGAGCCCAATTTTAAAAGAATGTACATTAGGTACAATGCTCAAAAGGTTGGCTTTCTAGGTGGTTATAGACCCTTTGTTAGGCTAGATGGATGCCACTTGAAGGGCAGGTTTGGTTGGCAATTATTGTCTACCACTGCCATGGATGGAAATGACAATATATTCCTAGTGGCAATGGCTGTGGTTGAGTAAGAGAACAAGGAAAGCTGGATCTGGTTCTTGGAGCAGTTTGCAGATGACATTGGCAGGCCAAAAGAGCTCAATCTGGTATTCGTCAATGACAGGCAGAAGGTATTATCATCTAGCTCATGTTCATGACTTCATTACTTGCTTACTTGCTGACATTGAATGCTTACTTGCTTACTTGATTGCAGGGCCTTCGACCTGCAATGAAGACTCTATTCCTAACTGTGGAGCACATGTATTGTGTAAAGTACATATACAACAATTTCAAGGTTAACCACAAAGGCATGGAGTTGAAGAGTGTATTGTGGAGGTGTGCTGGCACAACATCAGCTAGGGAATTTGAGAGAGAGATGGACCATCTTAAGAGTTTGGATGAAGAAGTTTGGAAGTACCTGGCTGACATTGAGCCTGCACAGTGGACTAGATCCCATTTTTCTTTAAGAGTTTTGACAGATTGTATGGTAAAAAATCTGAGTGAGAGTTTTAACTCTATGATTGTGAAGGCTAGAGACAAGCCCATCTTATCAATGCTGGAATGGATCAGAGTTAGGCTTATGAGCAAGCTGTATATAAAGAAGACTGGCATAGAAAAGTATGGTGGCAAGTTGTGTCCAAGCATATAAAAAAAGTTGGAGTAGTTAAAATTAGAGTGTAAGAGTTTCTGTGCAATGCCTTCTAGGAGGTTTGTGTATGAGGTTGACAATGAGAGGGAAAGGCATATGGTGGACTTGGTAAATAGGACATGCAGTTGTAGAGTGTGGGACTTGATAGGAATCCCCTGCAAGCATGAAGTTACAGCTATTTTTGTGAATCGTGAGAAACCAGAAGACTACACCCATCCATGCTACTACAAGGATGCTTATGTGGAGACATACAAGACACACATACCTCCTATGCTTGGCTAGTCTGAGTGGATGTCAAGTGGCCAACCCAAGCCTATTGCACCTATTGTCTATAAGCCACCAGGTAGGCCACCCATGAAGAGGAAGAGAGATGCTAATGAGCCAAACCCTTACAAGATGTCTAGAGCAAACAGGCCAGTGAGGTGTGGAAGGTGTCAAAAGGAAGGGCATAATGCAAGGGGATGCAAGGCCAATGTCACTGGTGAGATACCATGAGAGAAGAGGCAGAGATTGCAAAAAGGGAAATCTGTAAGTTTTTACAAATTTTTTTATTCAAATGCAAAATGCTAATAACTGACATGCTCATATTTGGTTGCAGGGAAGTGGAAAGCCTTCTACACACAAACAAGGATCCTAGGCCCCATATTCATCACAGACCCAATCCTCAGCTTAGCCCCCACCAAAACATCAGCCTTACACTATGGCCTTATCCTCATCCAACCAGGCAGCAGGATCATAGCCACAAGCTCTAACTCCACAGCCACAAGCTCCATGGTTAGGGCCACCAGCTCCATGATCACAGAACCCAAGTCAGTGGTACTCTTCAGACTTCAGGTACACAGTTAGAGGAGCTCCTTGGTTCTCTTCAAGCTAGCCAACACCATACGCCCCTGCAGAAACATGGGACAGTAGAGCACCATCATCACAGGTACTGTACTGTTAGGTTTGATGTTTTATTCATAAAATTGTAATACTAGTAGCTAACATGTGAATTCTTGTACTTTGTAGCCTACAAGACTACCTGCTACCAGAGGAGGAGTTGCTTTGAGAGGAAGGGGTGATGTAGCTAAGGCTCAGAAATGTAGAACAAGATGTAGAAAGGCCAGCTGTGGTGGGAGAGGCAGGGGCAGGGGTAGTAAATAAAGACTAAGTCAAGCCACTTTTGTTGCTATGTATAATGTATTAGGGTTATGTAGTGTTAGGGTTTTATGTAGTTTGTAGACAATGGCAAGACACTTTTTTATATAGCTGTTCAAACACTTTTTGTATTTTTGTAAGTTTTGTAAACATTGGGCAGCTGCAACTGTTTTGGTTGTTGTACCAAATGCCTTATATTACTGGTGGTTGATGAAAGACTATTCAATACCACCTTAAAATATGTATACAATTTTCAGCTTAATGACAAGTGTTCAAAATTATTATTCTGATTATTGCAGTTTTTTATATGAGTTATTATTATATGAGTTTGTTTATGTGTGCAGAGTGTATGTGTTGAATAATAGGTGTATGTGTGCATTTGTTGTCTTTTCTTGCAAGTTGACAGATTGTCATGCACTTTAAATTTACTTTCAACACAATTGTCTTCACACAATGCACTTTATGCACAAACCAACACAGTTCACAACATACAACAAAACACCAACACCAACAGCTCACAGGTCACAAGTAGCCAATTCACTTTAAACAAAAATACCAACAATATCTAACAAAAATAACACTTTATCTTAAAAAGGCTTATATTATTAAGTGGCTTCAAGCCAATAGCATCTTCCACCTTACATAGTTCTCATTCTCAAAAAATTCTTTCATAGTTCTATTACAATACAATTGAGGACCAGCTGATATTACAACCCATTAGGCAGACTCAATCTCATCATTCCAACATTCTCACTTGAGCCAAAACATGAAAACAACATAACGAAAATAAAAAATAAATAAATAAAATAAATAAAAAAAACCATGACAGAATTAGTGCAATTCTGCACTTTCTCTCTTGCTCTAAAGCTCTCACTACTATCTCCTTAGCTTGAACAGAGGAAGCTCGAAACTTTCTCTCCCTCTCAGTGGCTTTTGTTGCCCTGTCTTGAGTAATTTCTACCATTTGGGTAGCTTCTGCTGCTGCCTAGATAGCTTCTACTGCTGCCTGGGTAGCTTTTCTTTCCCTTTCATGTGCAAGTTGCAGCTTTCGTTGCACCAAATGGGCAGCTTCATTCCTACGCATACCAGTGGGATTATCAATCCATTCAAAGAAAGGGCACTTGGGACCAACCTGTTCATAAATTGAGTTAAACACATGACATTCCAATCTCACGCGAATCAATTAGATTAAGTAAAAAGTATACTTATCTTATATTAGCTACAACCCAGAAACCTTCTCCCAAAATTATCCACTGTCAGACTTGTTCTCAACACATAAGTCTCATATGTACACATATGCCCACTTGAACCTGAGTAATTTCTACTTGAAGAAGACATCGATTACCAACTTCTTATGAATCAAAGCTACCATCAAAAACTTGAAACCCCAGCTCAGAACCATAAAGCAGAAATGTCATACCTGATGATGATCTATTTTCGAATATTCAATGCCTCAAGACAATCCAAAGTTAGAACCTCACCCACTAAAGCATGATCAGGAAAATCAAAGCCCCAGCTCAATTATAGGCATTTTCGCGTTCCTAGGGCTCGTGAGGGAAAGAGAGTGAGTTCGTGTTGTTTGATCCGTGTTATGTTCTAATTTGGAATAAAAACATGTTTGTCTAACGTCTGAGGGTGAGGTGTGCAACAGGGGAGTAACGGATTGAAGTACAAGTGGGCAAAGCGATAAGTTTTGAACTACGGATAGGCAAAGTGAAAACGAGCCAAACCTCAGGTGGGTTTACTATAATTATCCCTTATTTTTAAGTAGGAAGTTTCCTAGAAGTTTCCTTACAAGTGTTTTACTTTTACCATCAGATCTCTTTTTTCTATTTTCGCAACCAAATTTCTTCCTCATAGTCTCTCACCAAGGAAACAATGCCCGGATCTCAAATTAATTCTTTGTTCAAATATTCTTTCATACTTTTAGTCTTCATCATTTGACCGTGAATCTAAGCACTCCTCTCTTCTCCTTCTTAGCATCTTCTTCTTCACGTCCTCCGTGCTATAGTAAGACAAAGATCAAAGAATGCCATAAGTAAATAGTAAGTTTGCCCAAGTTTCGACTCATTCAAGAGGGCAAAATCTCATTACAGGGGAAAAATGAAGAAATTGACCGAAACAGATGAAACGGGCTAGAATGGGTCTTGCGTGGTGGCTTGAACTGTGAAGGCTGGAGCAATGAAGCAATCAGCAAGAAGATGGGTCTCGCGTGGTGGCGTGGGCGTGAGTGCCTCTCGGTCTATCTCGCAGGAATTAGTTTCTATCTTGACTACTCTCTATTTTTCTTTTTCTTTTTTCATTCGTCTTTTGTTTTCTTTTTTCTTAATAAAATTTGGATTTGCTTTTTTTTTTTTTTTTTTTAAGATGTACATAGGCTGGGTTAATGGTTCACAATTTTAAATGATTTTGTAAGTCTTATACCTTCCCCCCACTCCCCTACGTGAGTTAATAACTAAAAGTAATCTCTAAAAAAGAAATAAATCATTTATGGAAGGATACCTTATTAAGCTTACTTAAATGATTTCATTGACAAAACGAAGCGCGTATATGACTATGACTACGACTGAAAGTTCCTAATTATATGGAGGAAGCATCTGATCCAACACATCACCCCCCTGACCTTATCTTTGTACTAGCGCTTTAAGCAACTCTCTGGAGGAGCAGTAGCAGGAGCAGCTGCTCTCTTCTATACTTTCAATCATAAAGGGGAGAAGCACCCAACGTAACATCCAAAGAAGTTGTCCAAAAAACACTCAAAAATGGCGTCCTCAGTTCATACATATCATAAGACACGCAAACGCGCCTACAAAATATTCATAACCGACACACAAAAAACACGCCTATATGGCTATATACTTAACATTCCGTTTTCTATCACAACACATCTCCACTATTACTTTCTTAATTCCCTTTATTTCCTAAATTCTTTCTCCATCATTCATCCTTCATCATCATATATTTACTTTGAACAATTAAGGATATTACTTTGCTTAAATTTTTTGCCTTCTGGTTACTGCTACATTGTCAAATCCTTGCTTTCCAAACCACGTACTGTTCCCAGCCTTCAAAGTTTCAGGTCCAATTTTACTCGTACTAAAATATTATTTCTTCTTACGACTACATTAATTTTGTCAATCCCTTGCTTTCCTAATCCAATTCCTCCTATATATATATTCCATTCCAAACAACTCATTCCAAAATTGTACTTAGGTAAACAAAATAAACTTGGCCAAAGAAATCCTTAGATTTCATCCATTTCGCATCACAGCATATATTCATCACCCTTTCCTTCTTTCTTTTCTTTTATTATTGTAATTTCCTAAAAACCTTTTTGCTCATTCATCCTTTTACAATTTACTCGTGAATATATATTTTTGCTGTTCTTGCCTTTCAATTACTACATTGTCAATTCCTTGATTTCTTAAAAAGATTATTTTTAGTGAGCTGCTAAATTTACATTCATCCTGTACTTTCTGAACCATGCCTACTTTTAATATCCTAGAAAACTTGGAGCAGATTCAGTATTTACTTCGTGTACCAAACTCCCTTAGTGAACCCAAAAAGAGATGGTTATCGGCTTTTGTTTCCATCTATTATTCTAGACCCTCACTACCAAAGAAGAATAATGCCAAGATTTCACCCTGTCCATCTTTTATAATTTTGGATCTCAATCCAGACAACAGGTGGAAGACTGATCAATCAAGTCTCAACAAAATTGATCAATCAAGTCTTACTGAGCTTGTAAGAGAGAAAAACATTGAAAAGCTCAAAATTGTTGGAGGAGTTGATGGAGTGGCATCTAGTCTTGAAACAAATGTTGAATGCGGGATTCATGGCGATGCTAAAGACATTGCTCACCGACATGAGGCTTTTGGCTCAAACACTTACAAAAGACCGCCTACAAAGAGCTTCTTCCATTTTGTAGTAGAAGCCTTCAAGGATCTTACCATTCTCATCCTTCTAGGCTGTGCTGTACTTTCTCTTGTGTTTGGCATCAAAGAGAATGGAATAAAAGAAGGATGGTATGACGGTGGAAGCATATTTGTTGCTATATTTCTTGTCATTGCCGTTTCTACCATAAGTAACTTTAGGCAAAACAGACAATTTGACAAGTTATCCAAAGTTAGCAACAATATCCAAATTGAAGTTGTAAGAGCTGGGAGACGTCAACAGATTTCAATATTTGAAATTGTTGTTGGAGATGTCATTTGCTTAAAGATTGGAGATCAAGTTCCAGCAGATGGGCTATTCTTAGATGGACATTCATTGCAAGTGGACGAATCTAGCATGACAGGGGAAAGTGACCATGTAGATGTAAATTGCAGTCATCCATTTTTGTTTTCTGGTACTAAGGTGGTTGATGGCTATGCTCGGATGCTAGTCACTTCAGTTGGGATGAACACGATATGGGGAGAGATGATGAGCTCAATCAGCCGCGACACCAATGAACAAACACCTTTGCAAGTTCGGCTTAACAGGCTAACTTCATCAATAGGTAAGGTTGGTTTGGCAGTTGCTTTCCTAGTTCTTGTAGTCCTATTGGTTCGATATTTCACAGGGAATACTGAAGACGAGAATGGAAATAAAGAGTTCAATGGCAGCAGCACCAAGGTCAATGACATACTAAATGCTGTGGTGGGGATTGTTGCTGCTGCAGTTACGATAGTCGTGGTTGCAATTCCAGAAGGTTTGCCTCTGGCTGTGACGCTTACACTTGCTTATTCCATGAAAAGAATGATGGTTGATCAAGCTATGGTGCGAAAGCTATCTGCTTGTGAGACCATGGGGTCTGCCACCACCATTTGTACTGACAAAACAGGCACCCTCACTCTGAATAAAATGAAGGTGACTGAGTTTTGGCTAGGGAAAGAATCTTTTGTACCAGCTACTTACTCATCAATTGCTCCATATTTTCTCAAACTGCTACAGGAAGGAGTTTCTCTAAACACAACTGGTAGTGTTTACAAGCCTGCTTCAGGATCTGAAATTGAGTTCTCAGGTAGTCCCACTGAGCAAGCAATTCTTTCATGGGCTGTTCTGGAGCTTAGCATGGAAATGGAACAATTGATGCAAAGTTGCAAGATTCTTTACGTTGAAGCGTTCAATTCTCAAAAGAAACGAAGCGGAGTCTTGATGAGGAGAAATGCAGACAACACAATCCATGTACATTGGAAAGGAGCTGCAGAGATGATATTGAAAATGTGTTCAAGTTACTATGACGCTTCTGGAATTATGAAAGATCTAGATGATGGTGAAAAGATGAAATTTGAGCAAATTATTCAAGGTATGGCTGCCAGTAGCCTCCGATGCATTGCTTTTGCACATAAGCAAGTTTCAGAAGAAGATCAAGAACATGATTCCGAACAAAAAAAGATAGAAGAAGAAGGTTTGACCCTATTAGGACTGGTGGGTATTAAGGACCCCTGTCGTCCAGGGGTAAAGAAAGCTGTGGAAGATTGCCAAATTGCAGGTGTGAACATCAAAATGATCACTGGAGACAATGTTTTCACAGCAAAAGCTATTGCCACTGAATGTGGAATACTGCAGTTTGATCAAGACATGAGTGGAGCAGTGGTAGAAGGTGTCGAATTCAGAAACTACACATCAGAGGAGAGAATGGAGAGAGTTGATAAAATTTGTGTGATGGCAAGGTCCTCTCCCTTCGACAAGCTATTGATGGTAGAATGTTTGAAACAAAAAGGTCATGTTGTTGCAGTCACTGGGGATGGCACAAATGATGCACCAGCATTGAAAGAAGCTGATGTAGGACTTTCAATGGGAATTCAGGGCACCGAAGTGGCCAAGGAGAGCTCAGATATTGTCATTTTGGATGACAACTTTGCCTCCATTGCCACAGTCTTAAGGTGGGGAAGATGTGTGTACAATAACATCCAGAAGTTCATTCAGTTCCAACTCACCGTAAATGTTGCTGCTCTTGTGATAAACTTTGTGGCAGCTGTCTCAGCAGGAAAAGTCCCATTAACAGCAGTTCAATTATTATGGGTGAACCTAATTATGGACACATTGGGTGCTCTAGCTCTTGCAACAGAGAAGCCCACCGAAGAGTTGATGACAAAGCCACCAGTAGGTCGAACTGAACCACTTATTACCAACATAATGTGGAGAAATCTCTTAGCTCAAGCTTTGTATCAGATTATCGTTCTCTTGACCTTGCAATTCAAAGGTGAATCAATCTTCGGTGTAACCGAGAAGGTAAATGACACCTTGATCTTTAACACTTTTGTTCTTTGTCAAGTGTTCAATGAATTCAATGCAAGAAAGCTTGAGAAGAAGAATGTGTTTAAAGGGATACATAGGAACAAGTTGTTTCTGGGGATCATTGCCATAACCATAGTCCTTCAGGTGGTCATGGTGGAATTTTTGAAGAAGTTCGCAGATACAGAAAGGTTGAACTGGGGGCAATGGGGTGTGTGCATTGGAATTGGAATAGTATCTTGGCCAATCGGTTGTATTGTCAAGTGGATACCTGTTCCACACACACCATTGCTCAGCCACCTAAGGATGAAATAGAATTAAGGACTGGGGAGTGTAACCCCTCCAACAAGCAACAAGCATGGAATGAGACCTGTGCAAAATCCTCTTCAACCGTGGTTCCTCCCTGGGCTTTTCTCCAATATTCTGTATTCATAGCAATAATTCTCTAGGCTTTCGAAGCAAATATTTTATGCTTTGTATTTTTTTATTTTTTATTTTACTGTTTTAGTTCACACTGTAGCATAAGATATAATGATATATGTAAGCATTTGATGTCATAAAATTAATAAAAATATTTTACTGATCTTTTTTTTTTTCATATCTAAAGAGCAGTTTCAATCATGTATTTCTGTGGTTTGTTTGAATGTTAAATTTAAAATCTTAACCCCAAGATTAGTTACTACTTTCTAAACATTTTACAACAATTGTGCTAAGAACATAAATTCAAGTAACATATATCTAAAAGATTATTTGGCGTAATCAAGATCTATCACCAAACCTTTATGGCACAATCAGCAGTTGTAGTCTTCCGGTCTATTTGGAACAGAGAACACCTCCCCTGAATTTTTTCATGGAAGCAATGTAAAATTGTGCTTGGACGCCACTTGATACTGTCACTTCTGTAAAATTCAGAACTCTCTCTCTAAATAGAAGCTGATTTGTTATTGAATATGAAAGAATGAATTACATCTAATGCGAATTCTACCTTTATATACAACTTGATACCAAAACAGAGAAATAACTTCCTCCCTAGTTTTAACTCATTCTACTCCTATGCATTATCCCTCTCTTAAACAGGGCCCTAGAGCCCACTTTGGGCTTTATTTTCTATTTTCAACAAATTTCCTTTCTTTTTCGGCCATTGCTTGGGCCACATTTGTGTGCTTTCTTACTTTTCGAGCTCCTGGAGAATGGCCCAGTTACCTTTTCTTTGTCCACACCCCAAATCATTCCTGGGGCTGACTTGGGCATTTGGGCATGGATTAGCAAAAATAGGTATCAATAATAGTTTTGACGTAGACCGTGTAAAAATAGTTTATTATAGTATTTTCAATTTTTAAAAAAATTTATTTTTGAAAACAATATTTTTATAAATATCATCAAATATGTTCTTTTAAAAGTAGTTTTTTTTAAAAAAAATAAAAAAAAAAGTGGTTTTTTTAATTAAAAAATATATCCAATACGATAAATATATATACATCAAAACCTCCAAAGCATGTTTCTGGAAATGTCATACTTCAAGCGTGACCCGTGGAGTCTCAATGTTTGAGGTTATGACCTGAAAACCTTGTGTCACATCATATGAAATGTTATACACATCACCTCTTGTGTTGTTAAATATCTAAAATTTCCATATATCACAGCTAATGATATAAGGAGCGACTGTTTGGATTTGTAGTTTTCGATCACCCATAACTCTGTCTTCATTACCTATAACTCAAAACTAGTGAGTCTCACGGTTGAGTAGTTTGTTTGAATGTGTTTTCAGTTTTTATTTCCATCACTTAGGGTCTGTTTGGTTTAGAGGAGTTCTGAGTGATATGATTCAAAACTTATAACTGAGTTGTCAAAACACATGGGACCCACACAAATTTTTTTTGTTTGACTTGATTTTCACATTGTGTCCAACACTCAAAAGTCACAAATTTTGAGTTAGAGTAATGGAAACACAAAACAAGAAATAGGTGTTTTTAGTTTTTGAGAATTGAGTTTCAATGGCATTTTTGTAAAATTAAGCAAAGAATGGGACCCACCCGTATGACTTGTCCCATCAAGTAACGTCTCTCTCCAACCCATTCTTCTCTATCACTTCTCCTTCTTCATTTTTTTTTTTTTTTTTTTACCCAGAGCTCTCTCTTCTCACTGAGAAAGAGCTGAACCAAATCTCGCAGAGCTCTCTCTGTGATCGGAAGCTTCGTCTGCGACAGGGGATTCGAGAAACAACGTCGGACTGAGCCCAGGCCGAATCGTGAGACATGCGAACCTCAAGATCAAAAGCTTCACTGGCAATAGGGGATTCGAGAAACAACGTCAGGCTAAGCCCAAGCGGGATCGTGAGACACGTGGACCTCGAGATCATGAGATAGGTGGGTTGGAGCTCCATTTTTTGGCTTCGGTTTTTTTTGCTCTGTGTTGTTCTTCTTCTTCTTCAGCAATGTGGGATTTGGTTGTGGGTTTCCTATGCATTCTTTTGGGAGAAGTAAAGAAGAAGATGGGCTTCCACAAAGAAGTAATGAGACGCGGGTAGTAACAGTAGGCAACACCAGTGGTGGGGTCCACGGTTTTGGGGAAATGTTGTAGAGATATGTAACTGAGAACTGAATCCAAACATGTTTTTTGCAATTTTTGCGTGAATGTAAGATTTGAGTAGGGAGTTTTGAGTTTGAGTTTTAAAAACTGAGACACCTCTAAACCAAACGAACCCTTAATTCTTTGATTTTTTAGTGATAAATTATGGAAATTGAACACATTTTAGGTGTTTTCAAGTTATCAAAACTGAGTTTCCATGGCATTTTGGTAAATAAACACACATACATGGGACCCACTGTCAAACCTTTTTTTCTCTCCAACACATGTTGTCTTCTTCTTCTTCTTCTTCTTTTTTTTCACACTAGGTATGGGACAATCACTTTTATCTATTCTCTTCTTCTTCTTCTTTTCTTCTTTTCTTTCCTTTTCACGTTGGTTTCTGGGTTTGGTTGCATTTTTTTTTCTTTTTTCCATTCCTTTTCATCGAGTTTCTGGGCTTGGGTTCTCTTCTTTTCTTTTTTTCTTTTTTCTTCTTTTTCTTTCCTTTTCACATTGGGTTTCTGGATTTGGTTGCATTTTTTTTTTCTTTTTTCCATTCCTTTTCACTAGGTTTCTAGGCTTGGGTTCTCTTCTTTGTTTTTCTTCTCTTTCTTTCTTCACTTCTCATAATCTTTTCTATTCTCTGTTTTCCCTCTTTTAGTTCTTTCTAAGCTTTATAGTGTAATTTGTTATGGTGTTGAAGGTGTTGGTGGTGTGAATGGCCAGATCTGCTATGGTGGATTGGTTTGATGTTTTGTGGTTTGCACAGTGATGGTTTTTTTCAGTTGGGTGTCAGGTTCAGTGAATAGATGAAGAGGGAGGCGATGAAAAATGCTTGAGAGCAATTTGGGTTTGGTGAGTTTGGGTTTGGGGGTTGAAGGGGAAAAAATAAGAAGCTCTGGGTTCAATGAGTTTGGATATTGGGGGTTGAAAGAAAAAATAAATAAATACAAAGTAAAAACTGCACTAACTCAATCCGTGGGTCCCACAAAAAGTAAAATTTTTTGATAAATAAGAAGTAAAAATTGCACTAACTCCATGAGTCTCACAAAAAGTAAGATTTACAAAAAGCAAAATTTTGGCGTAAATGCACTTTTAGTCCCTACATTTTGACTTTTTTTTTTTTTGTCCTTACATTTTATTTTTTCCACTTTTAGTCCCTAAAACCAATTTACGCCCTTCATTTTAGTCCTTGAAGCCCCATTTCGTCACCAACTAGCGGAAAAACTGACGGGATCAATAAAATAATAATAAAAAATTTACTATAGCATTGACACGTCAAAGTATAAATTTTAAAAATTAATTACTAAATAAAAAAATCAAAACAGAATTAAAAATCAAAACCCAAATGAATTATGATTTAAAGATTAAGAAAAGAGAAGAGAGATTTGGTTCGCAGGGTCTGATTTGGTTCGCAGGTTCTCCCTTCGTCAGCTACGCTCATCACCGCCGGAGGTCAGTTCTCCAGCCTCCAGCAGTGCGGTTCCTAGACTCAGTTCGATGCTGTGCATCGGTAGATCAACGTCCACAATCAGTAAGCCACAGAATGACACCCACAACCACAGATCGACACCCTCAAATCCAAAAAAAAGCAAATCAACACCCATAATCATACATCCAAATATCTACACCCACAAATTGAAACCTAGTAACCCACAAAGATCAAAACCCACTAAACACAGAAAAATTAGCTAAGATTAAAGCTTATGAGTGTTGAGTATCGAAGATCCGAGTTTGAGGAGAGAGAATAGATTGATGGCAGTGGCGGTTAGGGTTTGGTGAGAGAAGGGATCGATTCGGTCTTGCTATGGTTTTTGTATCTCGTCTCCGACAACTTCACCGCACCAGCGTCGGAGCAAGTCCCGATCTCCACTTGCGGTGTTCGGCTTCTTCTTCTTCTTCTCCACCGCTACTACTGCTGCTGCTGCTTCTTCTTCTTCTTTTCTACCTCTTCTTCTTCTTCTTCTTCTTTTGTGCAATATGGGTTTGATGATTCATATATATATATATATATATATATTGTAAATGGGTTTGATGATTTTTTTTTTTTTGGGTATAATGGGTATAATGATTCATATATGATTGATGAGTTTGAGATCTAAATTTTTGTATATAGGTGTAATGAGTTTAGATCTAAATTTAGGATGATTTTGATAAATTTGTAGAGATGCTGGAATTCAAGAGGAGATAGTCGGAGAATAGAGTTAGAGAAAGAGAGATAATATGATAAGAGAGGGGAGGGGAGAGAAAATATAATAAAAATTTCTGTTTTTATTTAATTAAAATTAATAAATTAATTTTTAAAATTTATATTTTGACTTGTCAGTGCTATAGTAAATTTTTATTATTATTTTATTGATCCGTTAGTTTTCCCGTTAATTGGTGACGGAATGAGGTTTCAAGGACTAAAACAAATGGCGTAAATTGGTTTTAAAAACTAAAAGTGAAAAAAATAAGATTTAGGAACTAAAATAAAAAAAAAAAAAAAAAAAAAGTCAAAATGTAAAGACTAAAAGTGTATTTACACTTAAAAAAATTTTTTGAGTTATCAAAGTTAAAAACTACCAATCATGCCACCATATTTTAGTAATGAGTTCTTACGTAATTAATGATCATTTTTTAAAATCTAAAAATCTAAACAGCCCCTAGTTTCTGAAATTGCGTGTTCTTAAACAGTATTTATTAAAAAGAGGACAGTTTGTTTTGAAAATGTTAAACTAGCATTTTAGGGGCTTCCCCTTAGGAGAAACCCCTCCAAAAATAGGCGTATGCCACTATTTGCGGCGCCCACACGGTATTCTTTAGTAAAAGGCGAAAGAATAGTTCGCTCTGTGCTCACCGCGTGGCTGCGTGCTGTGAAAATGAAATGAGCTTCCATTTTATAACAGCTATCTTACCCAACTTTATTGTATCTGTCCTATATGGGACATTTACGCGAATTTGAAAGCACATCATACGTGCGTTGAGACTTGAGACATATCTATGGCCGTGGAGAGTTCTACTTAGCAGGATGAAAAAGGTGCTGCTCTACATCATCTCTTAATATCAAAGTGCATTTGTTCCTGTTTCTCCAAAAAAAAAAAAAAAAAAAAAAAAAAGAGCATTTGTTCCTAGGAGATTAATAACAAACATCATCTTGGTGGCTTTTGAAATGTTGCATTATATGAAAACCAAGACAAGGGGTAGGAGTCCACACATGGCTCATAAGCTTGATTTGAGTAAGGGATATGATAAAAGTGGAATGGGGATTTTTTTAAGGAATAATGCTGAGATGGACTTTCATTTTTGTTAGGTTAGTATCATTGTGTAATGTATTATGTATTTCCGGAGTCTTATATGCTATTCTAGTTAATGGTGCCTCTGTGGGCTACATTAGACCGGGGCAAGGAATTAGGCAGGGGAATATCTTGTCTCCCTACCAATTTTTCATTTGTGCTAAGGTTTGTTTGCCTTATTGAGACATGCTAAGAGAGAAGGCAATATTGGATTCTGTCAATCTCAAGAGAAATTCCTGAAAATTTCTTGCTCACTTATGATAGCCTTTTAATTTGTAAAGACACGATGGAGGAAATGTCTAGCTATTTTTAGCTGTGTTTGAGAGAAGGACAAGGATTTGGAGTTCTATTCTTTTCAAAATCCACAATAACTCATAAGATTATGATGGCTGGCTAGCATGATTTGAGATAGAGGTGTTTATCAAACCACTCAAACTACATGGCCACATCCAAACTAACCAGAACCATCCAAAAATGGAATAACTGCCCCACACCACAAGTGATAGTGAACCATGCCCATATATATATTACTAATAGAATATTATATGAACGAAGTGACTACCTTAGTGTTAGTACGTTCCAATTTCACATTAAAAATTGCTTTATTTTGGTTAAATACAAAATCAAAAGTTCAAAAAAACCCCATTCGCTTCTCCATCTCCATCTCACACTCTCAGTCTCTCTCAAGTATAGCATTGGATGGATGAACCATTTTTGTTGCGTTCATATTTATTTAAAAAATTTCTTGTTGGATTTGTAATTTAATACTTGTTTTGGGTTTGTAATTTATTTCAAGCTTTGCTTTAGACTTCTTTCCATTATAGTTGTGATAATTGAAACTAGTTGGTATGGCTAGTAGTCTAGTAGCGTATATGGTACGCTGTTATACTATGGATCTTATGGCTGTTGGTTATTAAGCATGTATAATTGTGTATGGTTTTACTATCTTGGATTTTGTTTTTGTTTTGTATATATTTGTGGTACTTTTAGTTTACTATTAATCTATTATAGATTTTTTTTTTTTTTTTTTTTTTTGTGATCTTAGTTTTGTATTGGTTCTGTGTGGCCTCAATTTTGTAGTGGTTCTAGCAAGAAGCGCGAACACCCCTAAATAGAGATTTTGGACATGCATATCCTGTCCATCCAACAAGCCAGTCATCATATGAAATGTTAAATATCTAAAAGTCTTAAATATCTCAAAAACGGTTCTATACCAAAAAAGCAGTGAACCATGCAAACCAAGATTGAACTACCCAAGTTTGAAAACCGTGGATGGTTCTTGCGATTCATATCAGAGCTTTAAAAAAAAGTACTTACACCAGTAACAAGTTTCGGCCTGTACCAGAATTCTGGTCGAAATTTCGGTATGCCAGGCAAAATGAGTGCATTGGCCCAAAATTATAACACCTAAGAGGAAAAAGAAAAAAAAAAATTGAAAATGGAGAGAGGCGAGAGAGAAAGCAAGAAAGAAAACCGGTAACTGATACGAGGTGGAGATGAGGGAGAATTTAAAAAATAAGTGGATTTAATGGGGATAAGGAAAATGATGAGACTGATGAAGGAAGAGAGTAATAGGGAGGAAGAAAAATAAAGCAAAAAAAATATAAGAGGAAGGTGGGTTATAAAGAGGAGTAAAAGCATCAACTGTGCTAAACAAATGTCATTTTCATACACCAAAAAGTAACTTAATCTATTTTAGCACATTATTTTACAATTTTCCATTCATCAGATGTTCTATTTTAATATCACAACACATTAAAATATTATAAATAACACCTCTACAGAATTTTTAAAAAAAAATTATAAAGCCTACACCACTGTAAATAAGCACAATCCTTTGCCTCCACCCACAAGTACAACCCGCCACCACCACCCACAGGTGCAACCCACCACCACCCAATATTACTTTAAAAAAAATCTCAAAATCAACACAAAACTCCACACAAATAATAATAATAATAATAAAGAGATGAATCAAAAATCAACTAGCCAAAATAATCACAAAACCACCAAAACAAACGCCAACCCACCAGAAAATCTAAAGACCCACAAAACCCAACAAACCACAACCCACCAAATTAACGACCCGCATAACCCATCGCCGCCACCAATAAAGCCAATATACATAGCCCAAAAACCAATGCTGACCCACCTATCACTGTCGTCAGAGAGAAATAAGAACGGAGAGAATCCATGAAAACAGAGCCACCTTGGAAATAAGTGGAAGCAAAGGTTGTGGCGAGACAGCTGTGGACAGAGATCTGTGGCAAAGATCAGCGGCTTGTGATAAAGAGGAATAGAGTGAGAGAGAGGTTGAGATAAGGAGAGAGGAGAGAAGGGCTGAGAGACAGACGGAGAAACAGATCTATGAGAGGAGAGAGAATAAATCGAATAGATAATTGAAAGGAGAGAAAATTTTGAATAAAAAATTATTTTTTTGGTTTAGCATTTGTGGCCGTACTATTCCAAATTTGGGATGGTATTGTTCACCTATGCTAAATCTTTTAATATTTAAAACATCTGATGTTAGAGGTTTTTTGGTATTTAGTGTCAAATATCAAATATTTGGTATTTGACACACCTGATGTTAGTTCTCTAAACATACGAAGATTGGAGCATTTGGGAAATAGAAAAGGAATTAATAATTGTGGTCTAACATTTGATTAGATCTTGACATGATTTTGGCGGGTGAGAGGGAGATAATAGAGGGAGAACTGACTAAAAACTAAAACGAGAAAAAGAAAATCCAATTTGTATTGGGTTTGACTTTAAACATTTGGACTTTAGCTGATAAAGATTGTACACTACAACAATAGTTCGCATACAAATAACATTACTCTTTAAAAATGAACAATAATTTGCACATAAATAACAATAATACAACAACATTTTATTATTATACTAACATTTTATATTTATATTGCATTATTTTAGACCATAGTTTGCTTAGGATTTGATCTTTTTTATTTGTCTTGTAAGAGTTATGATATAAAATAAGGACAAAATTTAATTACAAAATTAATCGTAATATAAAACTACAACCTTACTCATTATCTTTTTATGCAAACTTTTTAAAAAATTAATAATTAATAATTATATTGCCTATAAATTATTTAAATTACAAATTTTTATAATTTAAAATTATACATAAAATATATATTATCTTAAATCATTAAATATAACATGTTAAACTTTCTTAATATATAATAATATTTAATTTACAAAGAATAATTATTACAAAAATAGCTAAGCTTCTTCCAATAAAACATATATATTTCAGTATTAATCTCATTTTAGTTATTTTCATATTCATACTGCTATATCTATTTTGGTTAATGTTTAAACTAGCATTTTGGGAGCTTTCAATTAAGATAAACTCCTCCAAAAATAGGCGTATGCCACTATTTGCGGCGTGCACACGGTATTCTTTAGTAAAAGGCGAAAGAATAGTTCGCTCTGTGCTCACCGCGTGGCTGCGTGCTTGTTGATTTAAATGAGCTGCCTTTCTATAGCAGCTATCTTACACAGCTTTATCGTACCTGTTCGATATGGGACACCTACACGAATTTGCAAGCACTTAATAGTTCGTAGTCCATAGTCTATACATCCGTGAAAGACGTATGGCCGTGGAGAGGTAGACTAAAACTTCGGTTTTCTTGAGACAGAAGTGCCAGGCTAATGGGAACAGAGAATATAATTTCGTCCTATTAGCTCAGGTGATGTGATCGATGTGTGAAATTGTGTTGAAGGCTCTTCCTAGCAGGATGAAAAAGTTGCTGCTCTACACCATCTCTGGAAATCAAAGTTCCTACAAACAACGGGTACCGGGTAGGAGTCCACACATGATTCTTAAGTTGAATTTGAGTAAGGTAAGGCGTATGATAGGATGGAATGAGGGAATTTACAAGCAACAATGCTAAAGATGGACTTTCATCCTTGTTAGGTTAGTATCCTTGTTTTCATATAAAATTATATGCTTCTATCCTGGGTAGTAATGGTATCAAAGCAGAAACCCTTGAGTTGTAATAAGACGTCTTTTTTCTGTAGTTCAAACACTTTTGCTGTTGTGGAGAAAGATATTCGGAGAGTTATGATTGCAACTTCTCTATTTCCTTTTGAGACATACCTTGGGTTACCTCCTTTAATTGGCAGAGGCAAGAGAATGGCTTTTGAAGAGATAGAGTTCTGTCCACTAAAAAATTGAAGAAGATTTTATCTCAAACTGATAGGGAGATCTTGATCATGACAGTAGCCCAGGCTATCTCAATCTATGCCATGATTTGCTTTAGAATACTAGACAGCTTTGTTTTGAATTAAATTCTTTAATGAGTAGATTTTGATGGGATCAAAATGGTGAGGAAGGGAAAAATGATTGACTAAAAGTTGGGCTAAATTATGTAGATCCAAGAATTGGATTTTGAGACTAGAAGCTTTTAATTGAGCTCTTGTAGCTAAAAATAAGGGTGGAGCCGTCAATAATCACTCTTATTGTCTTCAAATAAAATATTTTCCAGACTAGTCAGTTAATGTTCCTACTCACTCTTCTTATGCATGCAGTCTAGCTCAGGCAAGGGATGTAATTGCCAAAGGGTTGAGACTCGAGATTGATGACACAGCCCGGGTTTGAGGTAATAAATGGCTTCAGTCCCAAAAAAAGAAGTTTATCAAACAAGAAAGAGGTCATAACTAATAAGTGGCTATCATCACAACAGGGAAAAAAGATAGTTTCTCCATATACAGTTCTTCCAGAATATGCAACCACTGTGGAATTCTCAGTTGATTGATTCTATTTTTCTCCCCTTTGAAGCTTCCCAAATCAAGCATACCTTTGTCTCATAGACGATTAGATGGCAGCCAGATTCGTCATTGTGAATGGGTGCCTCAAATGGAAAATTTGTTGTGAAAAAATCATGAATTCCTAGTGAAGGATGCGACTCCTAAGGTCGAAAATAAAATCAAAGGTTCTCTTCATCCAATCAAAAGGATGTGCATTATTTTTGGAATGGCCTTTGGGCTGTCTCCGTTCCTCATGAATGAATCAAATCATTTATGTGGCGTGTGCCAAGTGAGGGTAGGTATACTTCCTACAACAACAAATTTAATTCACAAAGGGATATCTTCTACGTTTGCTTCTGTCCACTGCTTGGAGGCTGAAACTTTTTCTCATGTGCTTTGGAGTTGTGATTTTGGCATTTTGCAGTGTTGGTGTGGAGTGGATTTCGGTTCAAGGTTGATCAAGTGGTATCTTTTCAAGAGGTGGTCCACTGTGTTGAAAATCTAGGAACTAAACAATAATGGTTATGTTGCACACTGATAAAACGTTATCAAACACCATTATCTGTAAACCAGAATTTTAACTAGTCAAGCTATTAAAATAGTGTTTGAGAACTTTCTACCACCACATTATGCGAACATGTTTGCTTATCTTTCAAATATGAACTTCGATAAAGCATCTCTTTCAAAAAGAAGCATCAGAGTGCTCCTAGATGCCCAGATGAAATTCTCAAGCAATATGCAGCCATTCACTGAAAACTACAATATAAAGATGATCTGCAGTGATAACTGCATTGATACATTCCAAATTTGTTTTAAACATGAGTGTCAAAGGGTTGAAAATAGTCTTACAAGTGACGAACAAAATTGAAACATCTCAACCCAAAAAAGAAAAAAGAAAAAAAGAAACAAAGAGGGTGTTCTTTAGTTTATTTGTAATGGCATACCGCATACATGAACACCGCCATCAAAGCTGCAAACGCTTGATAGCCGTTTCAACATCCTTATCCCCTCTGCCACTGCAATTAAGCACAACCCTAGTTCCATTGGGGAGAGTAGGGCAGAGCTGCTCCAAATAAGCCAGTGCATGAGATGTCTCCAAAGCTGGGATTATGCCCTCTAGTCGAGATAATCTCTTGAAAGCTACATATACAAAAATAACCAATAAAGGAACTGATTTAAGTGGATAAAAAGACAATTTTAAAAGCAACTTCAACCTAGGGCAACAGTGAAATAACAGA
Source organism: Quercus variabilis (assembly GCA_030445155.1). Classification (NCBI taxonomy): domain Eukaryota; kingdom Viridiplantae; phylum Streptophyta; class Magnoliopsida; order Fagales; family Fagaceae; genus Quercus; species Quercus variabilis. Next base: position 12,073,329 of record CP129452.1, on the reverse strand, counting down.
CTTTGTCAGTGACGGTAGATCGCTCATACATAACCTCAAAAAAAGTATTCAGGGCCTCATTATCAGTTGGAAACAGCAAGCAGGCATTTATCTGGGGGGACAAAGTTTTCCTCCAAGCCAATACAAAGTGGTTTCCCAAGTTTATATAATTCCAACAAGACTATTAAGATTATGTTCTATCAATATACTGTAATCCAACACCTAAACCATCATTAACATGTCTTCTTCTGAAAATAAACCATTCATGTAGAGCTAGAGGTAAAATAATGTTCTAGTAAACTGTATCAGTTAGTTCGTCATATCAAGTCATTCATGACAAGATTGCAAATCCAAAACAAGGTGAATGTGAGACAAAATATGTTTGTAAACATGGAATCAAGGTTGACGTTTTCAACAGCAGAAAAAGTTTCCATCATAACCATCTTTGATCAGCAACCATCTGTGTTGTATAACATGGAATTTTTTTTTTTTTTTCCAGAAAATGTGATTCTTTTCAATTCTTTTCTAGTTTGTCTAAACTTCAAATACATAGAAGCTGTTCTCTCTCTCTCTCCCCAAAAGAAAAAGGAAGAAGATGATTAACCATGTGCTACTAGATGCCTTTTTACCTTTTTTTTTTTTTTTTTTGGCAAGAAAAGTAACTGAAAAGAAAATGGCTTGTACAAGGAGACAAGAAATTGATGGCTGAATAACAAATACATCATACTATCATAGTACATTAGAGGACTCTACTTTGATAACAGTGTTATTTAGGCCTTGTATGTTAAGTTTCAAAATTTATCCTATTAGACAAAGGAAAAAACTCATATTGGCAAAGAGACCACATGCATCCCCATAATAATTCCAAATGTCGCAGATATAAACATATTATTAGCAACATCATCATCATCATGTATGACAGAATTGACCCCCCTTCCAAGAAAAAAAAAAAAAAAAACCTTACCCGCACTCCCCACCCCCCCCCCCCCCCCTGGCGCGCACGGGGCAAAACCCCAGGAATACAACAGAGAACGTAAAGAAGTTTGTAGACGCCATACCTTCTAATGCTTCATCATCTGTGACACTATAATATTCAGCACGTCCTATATCTTTCAAGTAACTGTGCTCTGGCCCAACTCCAGGATAATCCAAGCTAAAAGCCATAAAGACAATATGTACATTTAGAAAGAATACAACATTAAACACACCAAATGTGATAATGGAAAAAATCAATCAACTGTCTTACCCTGCACTTATGGAATGTGGTTCAATGATTTGCCCATCATCATCCTGTAATAAATAGCTCATAGCTCCATGCAAAACCCCAACTTCACCTTTTGACAAAGTAGCAGCATGCTTACCACTGTCCAATCCAAACCCTGCAGCTTCCACACCAATTAACCTTACATCTTTGTCATCTACAAACTCATGGAAGAGTCCCATGGCATTCGAACCTCCACCAACACATGCTACCAGAACGTCTGGTCCCCCTCCCCATTTTTCCAAAGCTTGTTTTCTGGTTTCTTTACCAATTACCGCGTGGAACTCTCGAACCATCATGGGGTATGGATGTGGCCCAGCAACCGAGCCCAAAATATAATGAGTCGTCTCTACATTTGTTACCCAGTCCCTAATAGCTTCTGATGTTGCATCTTTCAGGGTGGCTGTCCCAGAATGGACTGGTCTAACCTGTAATAGGAAAAGAGAAATTCATAACTTAATGATGCAACATTGGCAAGAGCAATTTCATATAAAAATTAGAGGATAACTGCAACATAAAAATCCATCTGAGCCCTTTAAATACTACAATTAGTAATATATCAAGAACAAAATGAATCTTGTCATCCCAAGAACCTAAACATGATTTTTAAGAGAATTTGATGGTTGCATTTAATGAAAAAAATAATTGAAAGAAAGAAAAATATTCAAAAGAGGAATCAATGACGTATACAAATTGTGTTCCCAATCCCTAAGACTCCTTACAAACAGTTGCAAAACCAAGAGATTGCTAATTATCAGCAGAAGGGATTCCATACTATAAGTAAAATATGTAAAACCAGCAAAGAAAGAATGTAAAACCAGCTCAGACTGGAAGACCTAGGCAACAATCTCACTTACCACTGTCTGCCTATAAGAACAGCCAGAAGTATGTTTCTGTTTGGCCCTGCTTTGTACATAGTACGAAGTTTGCTTCAGATATTTTAATTTATATATATATATATATATATATTTTCAGATATTTTAAAATAAAATAAAAACCATCATGCCTACACAAATGAAGAGCCAGTTAAAAAAACATTATGCAAATAAGGCTGCTAACATCACAAAGGATTCCTCAACTTCTAGGATAACTTTAACTTTGTTATGAAGAGAGAATGAAACAGCAGTGCTGGAAAATATGCAATGTCTAATCAGACCAGTTAAATGAACCATGGGATTGTGAAATGGTCTATGTATAAATTAGGCTACATAGCTCAAAGAACTAAAGGATGAAAACGATGACAACCAACCTCAGCTCCAAGAAGCCGCATTCTGAAGACATTAAGTGCCTGCCTCTCCATATCTTGTGCGCCCATATAAATGATACATTGCAAACCAAACCGGGCACAAACAGTCGCTGTTGCAACTCCATGCTGACCAGCTCCAGTTTCAGCAATAATCCGCTTTTTGCCCAACCGCTTGGCAAGCAAAGCTTGGGCAATGGCATTGTTGATCTTGTGAGCCCCAGTATGATTCAGATCTTCTCTCTTGAGGTAAATGAGTGGACCTTCACCATTGGGACGCTTATAATGCTCCGTCAGCCGCTCTGCAAAATAAAGAGGACTCTCCCTCCCTACATAGTCTTTCAAGATCCCGTTCAGTTCTTTCTGCAAAATCAAATATTTCTTCTATAATTCAATAGCTTTGACATATATTCACACAGAAAAACACAAGCAATCGAGTTCCCCCCCCCCCCCCCCCAAGATACTTGAGTAGTCAATTACATTTTCAATAAAGATTGAACTTTATGGTCTAATTCAGCTTTGGCAAACTAAAACAAGTAAAATCTTCTCTAAAAAAAACCGAAGGTTCATTGCAATGCCAAGACGTAAGATACAAACTTCTTTTTTGTAATCTATAATGGATTCCTCAAAATTCATAGTAAGCAGTAAAGTCCCATATCAGAGTCTCATCAATCCCACACTAAGCTAATACTACCATAACACATCAAAATAACATGAAAATCAAGGCAATAAAAGCCTATGCCAAGAGAACCATTTCCTTAATCCTACATCCTCATACCTTCCATTAGGTAATTGAGAAAATTAAGGAAACCAAAATAACCCCACATTTCTACAGAATTTAAAAAAAAAACAAAAAACAAAAATTATTGGTAAGCTGCACACACTGGAGTGGGTCTAAAACCCACGACCTCACCATTATTATGAGACAAGGAAGTACCATTTGAGCTATATGCCTATATAGCTCATTAGCCCACATTTTTACAAATCCAAACAAAATGAAAAAAAAGCTTTTCAAATTGTAAAATAGAGCTTCTACTCTAGCAACACCAAAATCATTTCTGCATTCAATACCATACCAATTTGCTTCTCAAAACTAATTTATTTTCCCAAATTTCCAACAAAACCAAACACAGCCAAAAAAAAAAAAAAACTAAAATTGAAAACAAATATTCAAATGAAGAACCCCAGCAACAAGTCCCACAAAATTAGTTCCTTTTTTTCAAACAAATTATCCAATCCTCAAAGTAGATATCACATTAAGCAATTAAGGTTCAATTTCACAGTCTTATCAATCCCCGCACTAAAAATCCAAACAAAACTTCAAGCATTTCATTTTCACCCCCAAGAAAAATTCACTCTTATACTTTTTCCCAAGCTTTCCACCGAACCAAACACAATTGAAATGGAGGAGAGAACCTGAAATTCGTGGTCACCGGCGAGAGCATGGAAAGCAGACTCGAGCTCGGAGAGGGCGTACATTAGGGTTTCGGGGACGTACTTCCCGCCAAACTTGCCGAAACGGCCGAACGAATCGGGTCGCTGGAGTGGGGTGGAAGACCCGTTGTCGTCCATTCGGAGCTCCGGTGGGTCACGGGTGGAGATAGTGCAAGAGATAGCGCGCGAAGAAGCAGAGGGGTAGGTGGGCGTAAATCTGCGGAACCTGAAGGGCAAATGTATAGAGGGCTTGAAACGGTGAGTTCTAATAGAAGAAGAATGGGCTGGTGTTGTGGTGGTGGTGGTGGCGGCAGCAGCAGCTGATGCCATTATAGTAATGAACGAGAGTTGTTTACTCCTTCCTTTTTTGCTTATTTGGGTTTTTGATGGCAAGTTTTTTTTTTTTTTTTCAGTCTGTTTTTTGGTTAGGTAATAATGACCACTTTTTGAACAAAAAAAATGTAACGTTTTTGGATTTTTTCTGATGATAACGTATCAATGATATCATTCACCTTTGGTCTCCATGTGTTATGTTATGAATAAGCAGTGGGAATTGTGTTGGACCATAACCATTATATGTGTCCATATCAGGACTTGCAAAGTACACGTGCACGTAATTTTCATCACGAATTGATGTGAATGCGTTTTACTCTTTTGCCAACTTTCTAAGTCTAACCACCACCGAAGGTAGGTAATATGTACTAATTTTGAAATTTTGATTCACAAAATAGTACTACTTTGATTGGCTAACATTCATTGGTGTACTTGCATCCAATATTGCTATTTTGATTTCTAATTGTAGGACGTGACTCGTTTTTGTGTGAAACCAATAGTATCTAGCTGCCTAGATGGACCGACGAAAATGACTTGCAAACAAGAGACCAAGAATAAGATAGTTGTCTCTATTGTGTGTACTCCCACGAGAGTGCTCACTACGTATAGATAGTTTACTTAAATAAATAAAACTTCCCTTTTCGACTAAAAAAATGTAAAATGCGTAAATATTTCTCTATTTTTATGTGTATAGAATATCAAATTTAACAAAGACTCAGGATCTTATAGCTCATTTTGGCCTTAAATTGAATATAGTTTTGAATTTTTATTCATTTATTGGCAATATTAAACACCTAAGCTTAATGCCAAAAATGATATAATTCTTAGGTGTTTATATATATATATATATATATATTTCAATTCTTTATAAAAAAGAAGTTAAAAAACCACAAACCTCTTTATCATTACGGCCCTATTTGAATTCATTTGTATAAGCACTTAAGTCAATAATTATAAACAAAGCTGGTTCAAGGGATTTTGGGGCCTAAGGCGACATTTAAATTGAGGCTTTTATATATTTAAATTTTATGAAATAATTTTTTACTTAAAATCCATTCTTCTAATTTGTTAAGAAGCAATTTTTTTTTTTTAATAATGAATTTCTTGTTCATTTGTGAGTTATCTAATTTTTTATTTTTTTATTTTTTGAAAAAATGCGGAGACTTTCACCTAATTTTTTTATTATTATATATAGTAACAAATTATCTAGAGAACACTGTTGAGATATGATTATTTTTTCAGAAAATTTAATTAATTTTTTTCGTTAACTAGTATATAAATAAATCTACAAATAAATTTTTATTAAAAAGAAATTAGTGGATGGTGGTCCACTTACACTTTACTAATTTTATTTTTATTTTTATTTTTTTATGTGTGACTTTGATAAAAAATTTCTTTAAGTAATGCATGGACCCAATTTCTTTTAATTTTACACAATAATTATACAAAATTCCTAAATTAGCATAGCAAAAAAATTAAATTAGATATTGTGGTGGACCCAATGTGTGAGTTGACATGTTAATTTAGAAATGTTATGAAATTATTGTGATATTTTGTTGTGTTTATAACATTACTCTTTTTTTTTTTAATCTATTGGGTATAATAAAGTAATTTTTTTCAATCTATTGGGTATAATAAAGGAATTGCGTAGGACCATTATGTGTCCATATCAGGACATGCAAATTGTGTATCAACTTGCACATAGTTTTCATCACAAATTGATATGTATACATTTTACCTATTGCCTAACCACCACCAAAGGTCTCCCAATAAATATGTACTAATTTTGAAAATTTGATTCACAAAATAGTACTACTTTGATTGGTTTTTTTTTAAAAAAAAAAAGGGGGGGTGGGGGGGAGGGTATCCATTGTAACTCATCCCCCTGGGCGTGACCATAGAGGTACCCTCCGCTAGAAAATGTTGGATTGAACCATAACTACTGTAATCTGAAGTGACCACAGACCTCACCCTAGTACCATGAGAGAACTGGTAGCCAGGGGCTAGCTATAAGAGGATTCTCACACTCCTTCCTAGGTACCTACCCTGGCTGGAACTTGGGACCTCATAGCAACAATCACATACCCAAACCACCAGGCCACCCCTCTCGGTGGTAGTACTACTTTGATTGGTTAATCCCTAATGGTGTACTTGCATCAAATATTGCTATTTTGATTTCTAATCGTAGGACGTGACTATACAATCCTCCTAGAGCACGTTTTTGTGCGAAACCAATTGTAACTAGTTGTCTAGATGGACCGACGAAAGGGGCTTGCAAACAAGAGACCAATTTAGAAGAATATGATAGTTGTCTCTATTTTGTGCACTACTATTATGCATGAAACTAAATGTATCTGGGTATCCCACGAAGGTACTCTATATGTATAAATAGTTTACTTAAATAAATAAAACCTTCCTTTAAAACTATTAAAAAAAAAAAAAAAAAAGGTGTAAAACATATAGGGCATGTTTGGGAAGAGAATTGTAGGTTTGGTTTTCAAAACAATATGAAACATGTGATTTAAAAAGTGTACTAAAATATTTTTTTGAATATTTATAATGCAAAAAAATGTGTTTGATAACATATTTTTGTAACATTATTTTCAAACTGAAACCACAAAATTGGGTATTTGGTATGAATATTTATTTTTTTAGGGAAAGCGTGTATTACTCTCACATGAATAGTGTAAATAATTTATTTTGTTAAAGAAAGAGAAACTTGTCATGTCATGTAAAATAATTTATTTTATTGAAGAGAGTATAAAGAAGGAGAGAGAGGAGCATTGTCGGTGAAAGGAGAGCATAAAGAGAGAAAGAGTAGGGATGGCAATGGGGCATGGCGGGGGCGTGGCAGGGCAGGGTGAGGTCGAAGGATGAGGTCTTCGTCCCCTCCCCGCATGGTTTTGTTTAGCAATTCCTGCCTGTCCCGCGTGACGGGGAAAACTTTCTCACCCCATCCCCGCCCCTTGGAGCCCCGTGAAACCCCACCTCACCTCGTAAAACTCTACTTTTTGTTAATTTACCCTACAACTAGTACTATTTTTTTAATGAAACCTATTTCATTGATAAAAATATACTTGAAATTACAACTAAATTTATCCCATCAAATCAAATCAATTTTTTTAAAAAATTGAATAATATATTCAAGTGTTTAACAAGACAATCATAAAAATAAAAAATTAAAAAAAATCTCATAGTATAACACATAACAAAATAAAGGCAGAAAACCACATTAGGTAGAACAAAATAAGCTAATATTGATATTTTTGTTTAAATAGTAGGGTTTTAGGGTATAAAAAATTTACAATTATAACCCTTAGTAACGCATAGCGAGGCGGGGATGGGGAGGGGCGGGGCAGGGATGGGTCTACCTGCCCTGTGGTGTGGGGCTAAATTCTTGCCCCATCCCCGCCTCACTACCTTTGCAAGGCGGGAAAAATCTGCACAAGGCGAAGCGGAGAGGGGCGGGTTAAGCGGGATAGAAAAAAATTGCTATCTCTAAGAGAGAGGAGCAATCAACTTGTCATGTCAAGTCAATTTTGGTGGGACCCACGTTTTTCACAATATTTACCACAATGCCACCGAATATTGCTACTCGAGTTCTAAAAATTGCTTTGAAGAGTTCTCTAAATATATTCTTTAAATCACTTAAAGTGAGGAGTGTTATCTAAATATCCAAACAAGAGTTTCCTTACCAAACACAAAACTTAAAAGTGGGGCCTGCAGTTTAAACATTTAATTTACACAAAATAGTCTTTAAGTTTTGCTACCAAACGGGCCCATAATTTCTCTCTATTTTTATGCTTATAAAATATCAAAAATTAGCAAAGACTCAAGGGTCTTATAACTCATTTGGGCTTCAAATTGAATATAGTTTTGAAGCTTTTATTCATTTATTGGCAATATTAAACATCTAAAGCTTAATGCCAAATATGATGTAATTCTTAGGTCTTTTTATATAATTTTTTTTTTTTTTTTTATAAAAACCATAAAATTCTTTATCATGAAGGCCCTATTTGAATTCATTTGTATAAGCACTTCAATAAAAAATTGTAAGCAAGGCCGATTCAAGGATTTTGTGGCCTAATGAGACATTTAAATTGAGGCTTTTATATATTTAAATTTTATTAAATATTTTTTTACTTAAAATCTATTCTTCTAAATTGTTTAGATGAATTTTTTTTTTTTTTTAGTTTTTTTTTTTATATTTAATTTCTTGTTCATTTTGAGTTATCAATTTTTTTTTTTAAACTTTTTTTGAACTTTCACCTAATTTTTTTTTTTTTTTTTTATTGTATATCGTGTTCATTGCTAGTAACAAATTATCTAGAGAACTCTTTTGATATGTGATTAATTTTTCAGAAAACTAAATTAATTTTTTTGTTAAATAGTATATAGATATAAATCTACAAATATAAATTTTTATTAAAAAGAAATGAGTGGACGGTGGTCCACTTACACTTTACTAATTTTTTTCCTTTTCCTTTTTTTATTTTTATTTTTTTATGTGCACCTTTGATAAACAATTTCTTTTAAGTAATGCTAGGGACACCAAAAAAAAGTCACAATAATTTTACAAAATCCCTAAATTAACATCGCAAAAGACTTCAATCAAAGATTGTGGTGGGCCCAATGTGTGAGTTGGCACTTTATTTTAGAAATGTTGCGAAACTATTGTGATATTTTGTTGTGCTCATAACATACTCTCTTGTTTTTAATCTATTGGGCATAATAATTACTTTTATAGATATAGAAAATTTCAATTGGTTAAAATTTGGGGGTCTTGTTCCACTTGGAAGCATTAGGCGACGGACTAATTGGCATAGTGATAGGGCTGCCCTGATTGTAAGCAATCCACCATATGAATTACATTATGAATTATTCTAAGACCACAACTAATTCCACACCTATTTTTCACAACAAACTTATGTGGCATAATGAGACTAAGATCTACGACATTTTTTTCACTACTCACAATTAGTCACATTGAATAGTTGGGAAAATTGGTGTGGAATTGGTTGTGATCCTAGAATTTTTCTTATATCCTATTTAAACACATATTTAAGTACCATATCGATTTAGTGGTTTTTGGACGGAAATATACCACAAATCAAGAACTTAATTATAGGGTCATGACTCATGACCTCGACAAGTACTAATATTTTTTTTTTTCTTTTAGGTATTAGTTACAAAAGAATAATAAATGTGTGTATACGCTAATTTGATTTTTTAAATAGTTAAAGCTTAATTGGGGTAGTGTTGGTTCCCATAAATAAATAAATAAATATAAAAGTTGGGGTGTCGGTGCTGGTGGTGTTCTAGGAAGAAGCTGTTTTATTCATTTAAGTTTTGGGGTTCTTTAACTTAACTTTTTTTTTTTTTTTTTGATAGAATTTACTTACATCTTTTAGGTAAACCGTAAATGAATGAAACGTTCTTTTTTGGATTCAAATCAGAGCTGATCTGATTATCAAAAAAAAAAAAAAAAACCAAAACAAAACAAAACAAAAACAAAAAACAAAAAATTCTGAGCTGATCTCACTTTGGTCCAAATGCTAGTGACTATACGCCAAATGTCAAAATCAAAACATGCAAGTGATGTATGCATTTTGCATGTACCAACGCAACTACCGACGCACATTCCACAATTTACGTATTGTACACCACATGTGCCAAGTTGCCAAACCCACCGTTTTGTCTTACCACGAACAAACCCCTTAAGATGAAACAAATAGTTTTACCACTAATTTGATTCTCAAAAAAAAAAAAAGAGTTTTTTTTACCAATAATTTGAACTCTCTTGTAAATACAAGACTCCTGGCCATTTCATATATATTGTAAACGGGGATATACTACAAATTAAGAGCTTAATTATTGAACCATCAACCATGACCTTGACAAGTAATTATAATTATTTTTTAAAACATAAATAACAATTACAGTCTTTTCGTCTACCATATTCATCAAACAAGTAATTATAATAAATGGATTGAGATTCAATATTTTGTTATAATTCAATGGGGTAAAATAACCACTAATCACATGAATGCTAAAATTTTAAAAGTTGTGCATAGTCCATACACGTTTTCCAATTTAAATCTACTCAGCAAATACAAAATTTCTGGAATTGCAATTTTTGCTTTCTCAGCTCGGGCCATTGCAGTGAAAAATTTGAGGCTGTCTGTGGGTACCTAGGAGATCCTCTATTGTGATCGCTAATTGCCTCAAATTTGTCAAATCAATCTTTGAACGGAGGTCAGTAGTATCAAATTCATCGAATGGCTTTTCTTTTGTGGTGAACCGCTGAACACTGATTGAGACTCAAATGGCATTTCTCCCAAGTGACACTTATTTTCTCCCTAAAAGAATGAGAAGGATGAGGTCCTAATCATAATTTCAAAATTCAGTTTAGTGCATATGCAACTTATCAATAATTAAAGGGGAAAATTAGGGGGGTTAAGGCTGAAAGAGAAACTCAACATCAGTATAGCACATTGGATTAGGAAATCTGAGGAAAACTCTGATCCAATCTCACTCAGTTGTCATCCCTACTTCCAAAAATCCTGGAGCAAGTGATCATGTGAGCTATACGCCTAGCAGCGTAAGTCCTAATCAACAGAGTAATAAGATCTGACAAAAAGAAATGTAAAATGAAGATAGATTGACTCAAGTGAGACTGCCACAAAAATACTGTCTTCCATAATTTGTAAATGAAGATACATGTCATAAGCCATTTAAACCGTTCCTTCCAGCACCATTGGCAAAAAGATAATCAAACTGAATTGCACCCATAGATAACGCAGCAGAAATACACTTTAAATAGTTCCCACACTTCAACGAATCAATATGTTCCTCATGTTGAAAGGAGGCACATTGGAGTAGCCAAAATTTGCCCATCACTCGGCTGATTCCTCGTGCAGTAGTACATACTCTCGGCTACAAAAACCAATATATATATATATATAAACAATTAAAATGATGCAACATTAACTATTCAGATTAATACAGTAAGGTCATGAAATCATAACAGCAGCAGAACACAAGAAATTCTTAAGTGTAGTGATTCTAAAAAAATTCTCACAGTTCAATAAAATACTCACTTGACAACCAATGAATACATCAATTTTCCAACCACACATGACTAATAAGCTCCCATGTTTACGGAAGAATTTTCTTTAAATGAGTTTAGTACACAGTAAGATTACACACAAGCAGGCCCATCAGGCAGAAATGCTCAAACTTATTCACACATCAGAATCCAATATAAAGAGCTCAACACTCTTTTATACAGTCTTTACATATTCCGAAGCTGCTCATTCTAGTTCTTTCTATAAAAAAATAAAATTTCTGAACAACAAAACGATTAAAACTGTCATAACTCATAACCGCACACACAAATAAGGTCACAGGAAAAACCAGTTCTGGAAGAGAAGGAAGAGAAGGGAGGGGTAGATTGAGCCTACAAATGTTTCTGGAAACAAGTGCTCACTGTTTACAAGAAAAACATGCTTTTGGGGTCATCACGGAAAGAATTCCTTTGGCTGAATAGCCACAAGAATTGCTATCTTTATCTCTTATAGAGGCGATAGGAACCTTTTTTCTAGGAAACAAATTATTGCTTATAATTAACACCATAAATCTTTATGTTATCCTATGGCCAAGAAAGATTCAACTTTGCTTAAGCAACAAAAACGAAATGTATTCAACATTTTCCAAATATCCTTATTCCTCTGGTTTTACATAACAATATGACCAAATTCATCTTCTAAGAAACTCAAACCCCTAAAATTTAAGGTGAAGGAAATCAGGAGTTCCTTTACAAGTCCAAAACTACCAATATAACTACTAAATGAAAAATGAAACTCATCAATCCCATAAGAAAACAACCGTTTGCAAACAAACAGTACTATTTCTTATTAGAACCATTGCAAATAATTTTTTTCTGCATGGATGAACTCCAATGATAAAATAACACTCAACTCAGGTACCCTCATGCTGCACAATATTATATAGGATTTGACAAGCGATGAACTAAGTTTTACTTCCCTTTTCTTTACTTTCAAGAACAAACCCCAACTTTGTTGTGTGAATGTGAGAAAGATGGGCAGCATTACATTTAAAGGAAGCATCATAATTCATCACTTGAACTTTACATGCTTTTAGATTCCACTCAATTAATTAGCTGTGATCACAGACATCTCAATTTCAATATCCCCCCTCTTTTTTACGGTTTGAATTTTCCATCAACACCCACCCAGCTTCTGTGATAAAAATCCAAATGCAAACCAAAACAAGATTTGTTAGCTTACAGTTATTGGATAGTCCATAGTAAAACCACAAACCTACAGCTGAAATTTCATACTTCCCTGGGTACAAATATGAATAGGTGACTTGATATTGTTGAAGAGACTCAATAGAGCTGACAGATGAGAGTCACAAGTCACAACAACCCATATTTAGACCAAGAATTACCTGAATATTTCAAAGAACATCACCACATCTAGACACAGGAGTTACCTTTTCCACCTTAATCTATTCAGCAGACTATGTTCCTATTACTAAATATGGAAGAAAAACGGGGGGGGGGGGGGGGGGGGGGCGCCCGCCCGGGGGGGGGGGGGGGGGGTGGGAACCAATGTTTTCCTTCAATTAGAAAAAAAAAAAAAAAAAAGTTGTAGAGATTACAAATCTTACATGAAAATGGATGAACTCTTTATTTGGACCATCTTAGAAAGGGGGGCAAAAAAGTATAACGTGTTTTTATGAAAATATCAAATCATGTTGAAAAAAATCAAGTCACAAACTACCACTAACACATTAAAACACACATTCACATTCAATTGCAAATTTCATCATCAAATTGAATAAAATAATACTAAATGTGATCAAAAGCATATATTAAATGTTAATTAGTGGCCTACCTACTATTACCAAATCTAACAGTGTCTTTTTCTATAAGTTCATAATAGCGTTGAGGTTCAACAGCATTATCCTGCAAACACAAGAGAACATGTTACACAAAATTGCTATAAAAGACGAGCGAATTTCAATTAGTTAACACTATTTACACCCAAAAAAACAAGAAACAATATATATATATATATAAAGAAATGGAAACAAGAAAACAATATGAGCAACTTACATTAATGTAAGTTTTATTTGTGCTTCCAAGGTCCATTAAGTAAGGCCTGCCATGGTAAAAAAAAAGGCCCTTAGATATTAGATTGAAGATATTCCGATTACCAAAAAAAAATCTCTATCCAATGAGTAAAAGTAATCACAAATCAGTTTTCAGTTTTAGTCTTACCTTACTTGCTTTGATACTGTACCATCAGGTTGCTCCTTTTCCACTTGTCTGACAATTTAGGGGGCAAAAGTTAAAACAGTGTTCAAAAATGCCGATTAAAAATATGAAACTGCTGAATATGAATATACCTGAATTGAATAACAGCATGTTGCTTGCTGCAGGATGGGTGGTCTGTTGGAATGTCTGCCACCCTTCGTTCCCTCCCAAAAAGATAACAACTTTGACGATGTATATAAAGGGGTTCTGTTGAAGATGTGAACTTCTTAGAGCGCATAAATATTACAAGGAACTATAAAAACTTTTTTTGATCAATAAGAATATTTATCACAAACATAAATTAATAATGCAAGAAGAATGAAAGGACTTATTACATGCAAAACAAGAAAATATCTTAATGAAAAAATGTGCTTGCATCATATGGAACATCATCAAACACAAAGTTGTCATTGAAAAGAAAATGGAATAAAGGATTAATCCTTTAAGGCTAGGAGAAACTAAAATTGACCAGTCATATAACTATCTTCTTAGGGAAAAGATTTTTTTTTTTTAGTTACAATTTTAAATAATGAAGTTTAACCCCATTTCACAGATGTTAGTAGTATAAGATACATACCATGTGCTTTCCGTTTATAAAAATAATAATAAAAAAAGATAATTTTCAATATAGATGTTCCCTTAATTATGAGAATATAATTATAAAAAATTTTAGTGATTGCTATTATGTCTCGTCCACAGGAAGGACATTTTTTATTTATTTTATTTATTTTTTATGAAAAGGAACCCCCTCAAGGTATGGGCCAGTGGGACCACCCCACCCCTGAGGGGCAAACCCCAGATGCCTACACACCCCCATTGAGCAGGCATTGGGTAGATTGCAAAATGCCTCAGCTAGGAGTTGAATTAGAGACTTCTGGGTTTACAGTTAGTCCAGGAACTCTCTCTTACAGCTGAAGCACCCCCCCAGTGGGGGCAGGAAGGACATTTTAAAATATTTCGAGAGAATTTTCAAACCTTGATAACTTTAAGGGAAAATTCTTAGAGAATCCTGGAGCACGGAGAAATGATGCTCTCTCCTCTCACAGTTATGGTGGACCCCACCGTAAATGTGAGAGGAGGGAGCACTACTCTTTGTGCTCCGGGAGTACCTAAGAATTACTCGACTTTAAGTGAATAAAACTGAAAACCTGCCCAACCAAGAAAATGACACATTTCTGTTCGGAACAAAATAAGTATCTTATGGTGCAAGAAGGGAAGCAAGAACAAGGAGAGAGCACTTGGAAACTTGCATATATAAGCTATATAAGACTTACCATTCAGCACTTCGCCACCCTTGAAAACATAAAGTCGCCATCTTACATCAGGTTTTCGAGCCTCTGGGGGTTCATTGAACAGAAGTGTCACACCTGACAAAGTAACACCCACTTAGAAAAGGATAAAAGATTTAAGGTAAAAACCATTTTTACATCCAATTGAACAATTGAATCAGAAAGTCCTTCGCTACCAAGCAAACAACACAATGTGAATAGTTTATCAAATTCTAGGAAATAAAAAATCACCTTTGACTCTATTGGTTTCTGCAGCAAGCTTTCCTGATAACTCGAATGAAGGTTTTTGCTGCAATAAACATAACAGTGATTAAATAGGATTGCGATGCATATCCTTTACCCTTTTTTTTGGCTAGGTAAGGGGGTTGGGAGGATTCAACCCCCAGACGTGCCCCATGGGTGGACATGCTGGTTGGCCTATAGGCCATTGGCCTTTACCCATTTAAAACAACAAACTTTGCACTGTGATAAGACTGCTCAGAATTTAAGGATAACAAAGACCTGCTTCGGCCACAACTTGTATTCAGGTCAACAGGGGTAAGTTAGCACAGATAACCAAAAGATAAACCATAATCTTGGCATTATGACAAAAAGAAATAACCAAGCTAAATGATACCTTTTCCTTTGCTTCCAAGGCCTCCTGGGCAGCCTTCATCTTAGCTACTGAATCATTCTCATTATTCCTGCACAAGCAGCAAGCAACCACCAGTCAAATGCTATGTCAAGGCTGACGCAGGGCAAGACCAAAACCAAAACCAAGACAATGAATAAAAGATAGACAACTGTCAACACCAAAGCCTGCTTGGTGTCAGCAGTCAGCACTAAGCAAGAAAGAGGACTCTTAAGAATTTAATACAATACGAATAACCTAATTAACTACTAATAAATTAAATATAATTGATCCATAAAAATACAATTGACACCAAAATTATATAAGAATAAATAAATAAATATTTCCTTGCACTCTCAGCGTCAAAGACTGATTTCAATAATAGTAGTGCACTCTTAATCTTGAGAAAGATGAAAGAATAAAAAAGAAAAAGATCAGTAAACAAAGACAAAGTTAAGTCTATTAACTCAGATTTAATTTACTTATGCTAAAAGATGAAAATTCAAAAGGCATTTTTGGTGCAATTGGAGCAAACTCAGATCCTTGAACTACAGAGCAGCAAATTACATCTTTTACTTTACATTTTTATTTTTAAGGAAATCAGTTAAGTGATTCTTAAGATTTGCTTCAGAAATTTCTTTTTCTTTTGAAGCCAAATCCTTCAAAATTCTTGTAAAATCTCATTTCATAAATTTATTCTTTCTGTTCTTTGCAGCTGCTGTGATTTTTATATTAATTTTATTGTTTATCAACTATATATGACTCTTGTCCCTTGTTGGCAGGGGAAAGAGAGAGCTGAAATCCAGAACCAAGGGTATAAGACATAACTATGATGATGAAACTGAAAATTTCACATAACAGGGAACAATATGCATAAATTCCTTTTCTTTCTCCATCAATTTAAAAAGAATATATACGTCACAAATACAAGGAAAAGATGGCATTACTCCAATGCAAAATTCACCATTTCCATCACATCATAAACTGATGAAAGCTTAGTCAACAAAATGGGGCAGATTGGTCAGGCTGCAGCTTTTCAAGATTTAGGAATGAGAGAATCTCAGCAGTGTTAAAAAACTGCCATTGAGCTGCTTCTTTAAAATCTTCCTAAACCCACTATGAAAGTAACTAAATACCAAAGGCTGCAGGGTAGCCTCTGCTTTTTGGATGCAAAAGCATTTATGAAAGGATAAAGTTTAACTACAAAATTGATTGTAGCATTGGGCTACAACCTTACTCAATAAAATAAATATTAGTACATATTTTAAAAATCTAACTATTTAATTTCATGTTTTTTTACGCTCTTTGTACGCATATCAAATTTTGTGTCAATTGAATATTATTTACTATATGATTTATAAGTTAATATTTTATGCATAATTTTAAATTACAAAAACTTGCAATTTAAATAATTTATTGATGACATAATTATTGATCTTTAATTTTCTAAAAATTTTGCAAGTATGGAGAATATAAGAAGAATATGTCATCCAATGGCGGATTTGTCAAAATTCACCTCTAATAAAAAGATATTGAATAAGATTGTTGCCTAAAACTACAACCAATTTTGTAATTAAACTTTGTCATTTTTGAAAAAGTTGGCCCTACACCTTGGTAACAACATAATGATTCCAATGGACTGTACCAATCAACATACACCTAAAGTATATAATATGGCTAAAATACCAAGTTACAAGATTACTTTGGACATCATAAGTGACTTCTTTGTTTTCTACTTTTATTTTTATTATTATTTTTTAAATTCCTCACCTTATATCATTAATGTTCCCATAAAAGTAAACTCTAAACTAGAGATAACAAGTTCCTTATTGAAGCTAAGTGAAGAGTTTGCAATTCATCAGCAGCTTACCGCTCTTCAGATCCTCTTAAGTCTGTCACCTGAAAAGGTTTGACCAATGATATCCCAGTCAGTCACTTTATAAAAAATGCAATGAAAAACACTATCCACAAATATGGATAACTAATCATACGCTCAGAAATCAAGAATCATAATTTCCGAAATACTTTGATTGTTAAATTTAGTTTTGACCTATGACTATGAGCATCAGAGAAATGCATGTCAAAATTAAAAGAATAAATAAATTTACAGCTCAGAAGTCAAGCTGAAATTAATCTGGAAACTCTAATTTAATGTTTCCAATTTGAACTCATTAAACTTGTTCTAATATGAATTACATTTATGATAAAATATTATTTCCTAGTTTCACAACAACAAAAAATTAAAGGCACCGTTAAACCTTTCAGTATAACAGGCATGCTTCTACTTTAATCCTATTTTCTTTACAATCTCTCCCAATTGCCTACCTTCTTGTGGGTAGTTAGATTGGGGAACAAAAACTATCCATTCATAAAATCAGGTGAGATCATCCAACCGACTAGAAGGTCCTATATAGTCTACTAGTTACGCAGTAATTGCTCCTTACTATGAATTGAAGTCCACAAGAGTATGAGTTCAACTCAGATCTAAATTATACAGGTAGTACCCTAAAAAAGTCAACATATAAATAGTAAAATAATGAGTTTTGTGATGACCCATGAAAACGAATGTTCAGGAATCAAGGGTCATCTGCAAAATAACTTTTGCCATCTTACAATGAAAAGCAAAAAAAATTTCTTGCATTGGTTTTCCTGAAGTGGAAAATATCATAAGAAAACAACTAAATGAGGAAAGACATTTGAAGGGGTGGATATCACCAGACACCTCGTCACGATCTCTGGAATCAGCAGCTGGTTGAGGTGATTGAGATCTGTGCCTGCTCTTGTGATGACGATCTAATGGAGAAGTAGACCGCTCGTGTCTTGATCTTGAAGACTTGCTATCATCTCTACCTGACCTCTCTTTTCTATCGCCCCTAGTTTCCCTTTCAGAACCCCTTTCCCTAAGTGTCCCCCTATCGCTCCCCCTGCTATGATGACTTTCACGCTCTCTCTCACCCTCGTTATCATCCCTCCTCCCCCTGCTATGATTACTTTCACGCTCTCTCTCAACCTCATTATCATCCCTCCTCGACCTCTTCTCTTTTCTCTCAACCCCACTTTCTCTCTCAGAACCCCTTTCCCTATGTGCCCCCCTATCAATCCCCTTTCCATGATTTTTTTCATGCTCTCTCTCAGTTTCTCTCTCAACCTCATTATCATGCTTAGCTGGCCTTCTCTCTTTTCTCTCATCCCCAGTTTCCCTTTGTCTCCCCCTATCACTCCCCCTGCCATGATTCTTTTCATGCTCTCTCTCAGTTTCTCTCTCAACCTCCCTTTCATCTTGAGTTCTCCTCGACCGCTTCGATCGGGGAGAAGACGAGCGAGCTCTCTCAGTTTCTCTATCAACTTCCCTTTCAGCCTGAGCTCTCCTCAACCGTTTTGTCCTGGGAGAAGGCGACCGAGCAACAGGAGAGCTCAAAGGTGCCTGCTTTGGAGACTTGGCACGACCAGAATGTTTCTCTCTTGCCTCCAAACCATTTCTGTGGGAACTCCTATGTCGGGTGGGTGATCTTTCTCTTCGAGATGGACTCCTCCTATGAGGAGACCTCCGCCCCCTAACCGGAGATACTGAATGATTGGATACATCACGCCCCATACTTGATCCACAATGTACTACCTACTGAAAATAAGTTCAACATAAAGTCACATAAATTCGACCATTACCCGTCAAAACAAGCATCTAGACATCATACATAACATAAGTTTCCAACCCAAAAGTTGAAGCTTTGTGCATTGGGTACAACCACTATCAGTTTCCAATTCACAATACAAAAACAACCCCAATAGTATAGATTTCCAAAAATTTTAACACAATATTTTCCATTGCACATTGGATGTTAGCTAAAGTTATCAATCATTTCACTTTCGAAAACAAAAATCATAATGTTGGGCTACATCACCTAAGCCATAAAGTTGAACTAAGACCTAACTAATCCATCACTACATTTCTAAAATCACTGTAAAATGAAATTATAAAACAAATAATCTCAAAATTCAATTTTGAATATTACTCTACATTCATTCTCTCATCCCCAATGTCGGAAAAAAAAAACACATAAATTACGAATTTAAAACCCTAAGGGCTTAGGCTCCGTTAGTTTGGACAGAAAATTCCAAAGAAGAAGGAAAGTATTTAGGGAAAATGAAATGCTGTGAGGAAAACAAAGGAGCGAAAGAGAAAAATTTACCGAGTGAGAGGAGAATCGGAGTGAACTCGCCAACTCGGTGGTGATACTGAATACTGATAGGGTTTGGGCTTCGTTGTGGTTTGTATTGTATTTTGTATGCGTGTGTTTTCACAGTGATTGAGAAGAGGGGTTTTGGGGGAAGGCTAGAGTGTATACACAGTTTTAGTGGGCTTCAGTCCAGTTGGATTTGGCAACCAATGGGCATTGGCCACGTGGGAAACGGCTTGGATCGTGTTCTACTACCTACTCGTAGCAAACTCCTCCTCCCTCTCAGTCGTGTTAAGGGTGGGTTTCTCTTCTTCTTTTTATTTATTTATTTATTTTACGGGGTGAGTGTTTGTTACCGTACAAGGGGATTTTTAAAAAAAAAAAAAATTCTGAATTTTTTTAATTATAGTTTTTTTTTTAGAAAATAAAGTAATAAAATTAATTTTAAATTCAAATTAAAGCAAAATATTAGTAGTTTTGGTAATTTCAGGCATGTTTAATACATGTATTTAAACATATATTTTTAACTTTTAAACAACATTACACGTATTCCTACATATTTTTTTATCCACACGTATTTTTAAAAAATACAAACAACGTTATTAGAACAACGTTATCAAACGGCTCCTTAACTGCAACATAACGAAAGTTTGAATTTGAGTGTTTTAAACTTTATTAGCAACATTGTGCACCCTTAGCACGATGATCACTTTACAAAGATAAGTACTTGTAAAGTGTGAGATGTGGAGTGTAGGGGGGTAAGAATTGGGATTCAAGTTTCTAAAAAGGGGCTTCACACGTACATACTTAAATTAGATTAGAGTAGAATTTTACCTTAGAGTAAACGTTACCAAACGGCTCCTTAACTGCAACATAACGGAAGTTTGAATTTGAGTGTTTTAAAATTTAATAGCAACATAACGTTATGCACCCTTAGTACGATAATCACTCTACAAATATAAATATTTGTAAGGTGTGGGATGTGGGGGGTAAGAGTCAGGATTTAGTTTTTAAAATATAGCTTCACACATATACACTTAGATTAGGTTAGAGTAGAATTTTACCTTAGAGCAAACGTTACCAAACGACTCCTTAACTGCAACATAATGGTAGTTTGAATTTGAGTGTTTTAAAATTTAATAGCAACATAATATCGTGCACCCTTAGCACGATGATTACTCTACAAATATAAGTACTTGTAAGGTGTAGGGTGTGAGGGGTAAGAGTCGGAATTTAAGTTTTTAGAAGGGAGTTTCACACATACACACTTAGATTAGGTTAGAGTAAAATTTAACCTTAGAGCAAAAAAATAAAGAAAAAAATAAAATAAATAAAGGACTAAAATGAAAGAAGACAAACTTAGAAGATTGAAATGAAAAACAGGGAAACTTAGAGAGTGAGTTTTGAAATTTGGAATTTTCTATTTTACATAATTGTTTTTTCAAAAATACACATGTCAGATTATCTATTCTACACTTTATTTTATTACAATATCATTTTTTATTGATTTTTTAATAAATTTTTTTTCTTTACATGCAATAACCATTATCCACTTTAAACTTGTTATTAGAAAAATGAACATAAGCTTATAATGTTGGAGCCTTGAGCTTCTTAGCATTTTAAACTTATCACATAATAGATGAAGATAATCTAAGTTTGTTGTTAACATAACTCACTAGTTTTTCTTTCCTAGTACAGATTTAGCATGTAAATTTCATTCCTACTAACACATTTTACTCAAGATAAACCAAATAAGTAGCCAAAGTCTAAACATGCCATTTTGTTGTATTAGTCTTACAAGCCGACAAATTCCTAATAAAATTGGTAACACTAAAATGTCTAGAAAAATTGGTCATGAATAGAGACCTAAAAGCACTATTTTAAAAATTGAATTGGACCGATTAGTTGAATCAAGAACCAAAGCCAAAACTAGTTTGACAAAATCGAAGAAAAATTGATGGTTGAAACGTGAGAACCGTTGGTTCAACTAATAAAAACCAAGAACTGACTTATTTTCTATTCTTTGACTGTTTCGATTTTTAAAACCATACTTAAAAAGCTAAATGTCGAATGACGTATATGTGTTTACTTTGAAAATTGACCCATTATTGTCAATCTTATTTTTTAGATGGAATGCAAACAAATGATTAGAGAGTGATAGACCCATTTTACAAAAAATCCTACTAGAATTGAGATTTGTGAGTCGTCCTAGTTGCAAGTGTGACTGCCAAAAGCTGTTATCCACAAAATGGCCAGATATGGGAAATTGGGAACTACAATAGGTTATAATGTATATGATTGAATAATGAAAGAGGTCTTTCTCTACACTAATAATCTTATTGTGGAGATAAAAACTAGACCATAGTTGTAAAAGGTGCTCTTATCTCTTTGTGCTAAAAATCATTCTAAGGGTTCATTTGGAATTCGCTTATTTTACTAAAACTGAAATTTTTTTGCTGAAAGTACTGTAGATAAATGTAAAAGTTACCTGAAATAGTACAGCAAAACTCATGAATAGTACTAAAAAATGCAGTGGGACCCATTGCATTTTTTGGTACTATTCATGAATCTCACTCTATTATTTCAGTTAACTTTTACATTTATCTACAGTACTTTCAGTAAAAAGTTTTTAATTTCAGCTAAATAAGCAGATCTCAAATAGACTCTAAATGCTAACAAGTGAAGTTAGTTATAGAAGTGAATGAAATACTCATGCATTTAATGATTTTTTTTTTTTGGTAAAAGAAAAGGTGTGGGAGGGGAGGCCGGTATCCAAGAGAATCAATTTTGTAAATCATTTCAGTTTGGTCAAGGGAATGATATATTTCGGTACTGGCTGATATCAGTGTACCGTTTCGAAATTATTGTTATTTATGTAAATATATATAATCAAATATAATGTTAGTTATTTTCATTAATATATAAAAAATAATTTTATTAATAAACACTACACATCTTAAAAAAAAATTTACAAATTTAATATATTTTTTTAATAACAATTGAACCATTAATATAATTTTGTATTTATTTTTATGCATAACATGCATAATATTGGCCCACACCCTTTTATCAAAAATAAAAATAAAAATAAAGCCCAACCCTTTTCCCATTTTATTTATATTTTTCTTTGAGAGATAATTATTATATACTATTAATCTCGTAGTTCGAACCCTTTCCCCCTAGACCCCCAAGTACTTTGTGCATAAAGATGTGTTAATTCAGTTACAAGACCCTTAACTCATTCTATTTATCTTCTTCCAAACGTTTTTTCCCCCTAGTTTTAACTTTATTTTTATTTCTTTTCTCAAAAAAAAAAAAAAAAAAAAAAAAATCCGTGACCAATGGCTTGAAAGTTGAAACCTCTCCCCCCACACTTATTTCTTTTAACCCTTCTGTTTTTTCTACTGCACACCTAATGCCTAGGTAGTTGCCTACTAAAGTAATTCCAATTTCTAAGACTCAACATCTCTAATAGTCTTTCTAAAGCCATCTTTGGAGAGCAAACCCAAAAAAATCAGCTCCAACAACCTCCTTAAAATGCAAAAAATAGAATAGATTAGCTATAGTGCTCTCCACCCCTGTAGTCTTCCTGTTGCTTTCTAAATGAATTTTTATGACTAAATTATTTAGCCTCTCTATCTCTATTGATTAAAATATTCAACCACTTTATCTTTTTCTCTGTGCAACCACTCTTTCTTTTTTGCTGTGTACAAACAGATAAAAGAATGGTTGGAAGAGTGGAAAAGAGGAAAGATAGAAAATGGTGGGAGGATAGAAAATATTTTATTTTTTCTCATTTTTATTTGGTTGGGAGTGAAAAAGTTGAAGAATGGAAAAAATAAGTTTGAATAAATTTACTCATATACCATTGTTAAAGAATAATACCTAATTAAAATAAAAAAGTGACAAATAACCTCAAAAAAAGAGCAATCACCCAAATTTATTAAAAAAAAAACATGTCCCCAAAAAAAATCACGTCTAGTTAATAAAAAAAAAAAATCATGCCTAGGCCTTAGAAAATCAAAAGAAAAAAAAAAAAGAATAGAGAAAAAGAAGAAGAAGAGGCAACGTTAAATGCATGCCTAGGCCTAGAAAATCAGAATAAAAGAAAAAAGAATAGAAAAAATAAAATAAAAAGAAGAGGCAACATTGCCTTAAAAAAAAAAAAGGCAACGTTATTTACTGCATAGAAGAGAAGAAAAAAAAAAAAAAATAAAGACAACTTGAAGAAGCCCATGTGCACATGCATATGGGCATTTTTGTCAATCAAGAAAAAATTCATCCTGACTTAGGGTACGTTTGGTACACTGTTATAGTTCCTGTAATGGAATAGCTATTTCATGTGTAATATCAATTCGGTCATTTGGTTGTATTTTTATTACATGGATTAATTATTACATTGGAATAACTATTCTTTAAATTGAAGAATAGCTATTCCTCTTTAAAATGGATGTAATAGCTATTCCTCAAGGTATATAATAGGTTTTAAAATTAATATATTTCCAAAAATGTAAAGTTTCCTTATACATTTTATTTTACAAGTTTTCCATATGTAACAACCAAACTAATGAATAGTAATAATTATTCCATTACAATGTCTTCTATTCCCAGTAATAAAGATTACTATTCCTAATGTAATCTACATTCAGTATACCAAACGTACTCTTAGTTTTCTCTCCATTTTGGTGGGCTCGGGGAGAAAACATTTGGACCCCACCATTTATTATCCTTCCTTCTTATCCAACCAAACACACTCCAAAAAGGTTTTCATTTCCATTTTCTCTTCAAAGTTTTCGATCCACTTTGTTTCACCTCTAAACAAACACACCCTTTGTACATAGGGAGGTATCAATTCAGCTACAAGGCTTTTGACCCATTCTATTTATCTTCTTCCAAACATTTTTTCCCCCTAGTTTCAATTTTATTTTTATTTTTTTCTCAAAAACATAAAAAATAAAAATCACACTCATGACCATACGCTTGAAACCTCTCCCCCCACACTTATTTCTTTTAACCCTTTTGTTTTTTTTCTACTACACAACTAATGCCTAGGTAGTTGCCTACTAACGTAATTCCAATTTCTAAGACTCACCATCTCTAATAGTCAAACCCACAAAAATCATCTCCAACAATCTCTTCAAAATGCAAAAAATAGAATAGATTAGCTATAATGTTGTCCGCACCTAGAGTCTTACTGTTGCTCTCCAAATGAATTTTTATGACTAAAATATTTAGCCCCTCTCTCTTTATTGATTAAAATATTCAACCCCTTTCTCTTTTTCTCTATGCAACCACATTCTCTTTTTTGCTGTGTACAAACAGATAAAAGAGTAAAGAATAAAAAAGATTAAAGAAATAATGAAAAAAATAGGATCCAGATTCTCTAGATTTTTTAGGATACTCTACTAATAGATTTCCTTAAATTCTAATCATTCTTTAATGATTTAATGGTCTAGATTTTGCTATGTTAGCATCTAAACCATTAAATCATTAACGAATAGTTAATATTTAAGGAAATCTATTTAGTTGAGTACCCTAGGAAATTTAGAGGATCTGAATCCAAAAAAATAATATCTAATGTGATAAAGAAATGATAGAGAATTTATTGGAAAATGTATTTGAAAATGTTGCTAGGTAAATCTGTTTACTTTCCAAATAGTGTATAAATTTGGCCAAGCTAATGGTCACTTCACACACGTTATCTCGTCCACTTTCAAATTTCTTTTTCTTCTAGGTTCTCTTCCACTTTTTCTATACAGATCTCTCTCTCTCTCTCTCTCTCTCTCCTTAGGTTGGAATGAACTTACATCTATCTCTGCCTCTTTCTCCTCCTTACATTGCGACTAGGAGCTATCGATTGGTTGTGAACAATGGCGCTGGTGAATCATTATTTATGGCTAGAGTTTTAGAAGTTGAAAATTGGTGCTAAAGTTGAGAGAGAGAGAGAGAGAGAGAGAGAGAGAGAGAGGCATTTTTGTGAAATTAGTACTAGTCTGGTATCTATTAACTGGCCAGATTCATGTATTTACCTTGGTAGGGCCGAAATGGACCTGGTATGATAGGTATTTAAGTTGGTAGGAAATATGTGTGTTTTTGTACCGACGTAGGTATTGGTACAGTAAATACTAGACGGTACAGTACTAAATTGACTTCCCTAGAGGCAACCTTATGCGTTTAACTAACATAAAAGGAGATAATGCACTTACTAGTATGAATCAAGGGGACTCGAACTGCATTAATCTATATATATATATATATATATATAACTGAAACTTTTGAAACTCTCATAGTTTTCCATGTCAGATCATTATTTAAATAAAATTATTTTTGTTTGGTCTAAACTTAACAAAGAGTGAAATTTTATTTCTCTAACAAGTCCAACTTAAATTCAAACTCATTATTATCATTTTTTTAAACAAAATTATTTTTGTTTAATCTAAACTTAACAAAGAGTGAAACTCTATCTCTCTAACAAGTCCAACTTAAACTCAAACTCAAACGTTGATAATTTATATTTTTAAATTTGATTTAGTTGTTTGGTGCTATACAACCACTATACTTAAGGAGACCTAAATTATCACCTAAAATAATGGAATATATCTCCATCAAATGGAATAATTTTTTTTTTCTAGAGCAAACAATTCTATGCACCTTACATAGTTGGAACTGAACTCTTAAAGATTTGTGAAAATAATAGTATGATTTGAGATTTGTACTTTGTTGTTTTCGTATGTGAGTTATGGTTGTTTTAAATTGATATTGCATTGATCTTTGATCTGATATGGTTTTATTTATTTATTGGTGGTTATATTTGAGTTTGTGATTTGTTGGTAGTTATATAAAGCTGCACTTGGCAATTGCTTTGAAGCAGAAGAGTGGGGTCCGATTGAGTATTGCATCATGACGAAACACTTTGAGCGTTAAGGGTTTTTTTAAAGCCAAGTAGAGGTATGAGCTCTTCTTATATTATTTTCTTCTCTTCTACTTCGTTAAAAAAAATTATTTTATGGTTTTTCACGTATATTTTGAATAGTAATTTTTGTACATGAACCACCAAACTCTCTTTAGCCCTTTTTTACAAGATAAAAAATTTTGCAATAATTGAAATCATTCTTTCAAATGTAACCCATCTTTCTCTTATATTTCTCAATTGTTTAATTATATATATTTTGTTTTGTTTCAATAAGTCTTTCAAAAGTTTTAATGTATGAATTTTTGAGTTATTTTTTTGCAGTATTTGAAACTGTTTGACAATTTTTTTTGTAAGTCATTGTATATTTAAGCAATGACTTCTTCATTAAATTGTAACATAAATTGAAGTCATCTAAGAGCAAATCATGCAATGGTGTAGTTTTATAAATTTTTTATAAAATTATTTTAGTCTTTCTCACAAATAGGTAGGTTCCCGCAACACAATAAAGTTATTGTAACTAATCTAGTCATTGTAACAGTATCAACCGCTTGAAAACTAACCTAACAAACTTTAACCGCTTACATTAACTACAATACTGCATTAACTAATCATCCAAATACAACCGCACAAGTAATTTACATGAGAGACACGCTAGTAATAAAATGGAAAAAAAAATTCAATTCAAAATAATTTTTAGACATGAACAAAAGTTGATAATAAAAATAAGGGAAAAGTGCTCTGACACCCCTTGAACTTTAAGGTAGTGGCCAAAAGACCCCTTAAACTTTTATTTCAGCCAATTTTCTCCATAAACTTTGCATATTAGGCAAATCAAGACTTTAGTTAATTAGCTATTAACAAACTAATGGTCAAACCCATGTGAGAGTCATGTGAACTTTAAAAAACAAATCTTTTCCTATGAATTTGAAAACTGATTGAAATTGAAGAGAAATCTAAGTTTGACTGCGAGAGAATAGAGAGACGATGGAAGTAGACCCACCGCAGTTCTTTGATCTTCTTCAGCTTTGAATGAAATATTAACCACAAACCAATACGATTAATTAAGAATAAAAATTGCACAAAAGAACACAATGATTGTGAAGCCTTAGCCAACCTTTGTCTTCTTCTTCTTGAGAGAGCAAAATTTGCCTATGAAGATCATTGCTTGCACTTCACACGGTGTCCACTTTGAGATTTTGTAAGTTTGGGAAGTCTATGATTGTGAGGGTCCAAGGAATATAAAGCCTTCATAGATAGGTCGGTTAAGGTCTTTCATATAATATTTAAATGGGTTTGTGAGCTTGTTTAATTTGTTTCATAAAAAATCACTCAGGGATCCACATATACCAAATCAAAGAATGAGATTGGCACAATGATTTGAAAAACAAAGAGTAGGAAAAAGAAAGAAGAAAAAAGGAAAACAAAAAAAAAAAAAAAACCACAATGGTGGTTGGCTGTCGGAGAGAAGATGTCATGGTGGGTCTGGTTACACCATCTTCCTCTTCCTATCTTCTCCCTTTCTCGGTCAGACATAGATTCATGGAATTAGATTTTTTGTTTTTTAAAGTTCACATGACTCTCATATGGGTTTGACCGTTAGTTTGTTAACAACTACTTAACAGAGGTCTTGATTTGGCTGATATGCATAGTTTATGGAGTAAATTAGCTGAAATAAAAGTTCAGGGGGTCTTTTGGCCACTATCTTAAAGTTCAAGGGGTGACATGACATTTTTCCCCAAAAATCATCATTATTCCACAATAATTATTAAAAATAGTTTGCACGATAAGCAAATAAAAAATATTTGATCACTTCAATAAGGCTGTCAATTAAGTTGTGTTTACTATTAGAGATATATTAGACATATTAGCCCAATGTAATAGGTCTAAGTCCACTCCTGCTTGTACTAGTAGTTTAGGGTTTTGTCGCCTATATATACTCATATTTAGGTTCATTGTAATACAGATTATTGTACTACACTCTTATATAATAAAGATGTAGCCTTTAAGGGATTCCTCCGTGGATGTAGGCTGACAAGGCTGAATCACGTAACCTTCGTGTTCTCAGTATTTCTATTCTATACTTCCCATTTTGCATCCATTCTAGTATATACAATATAGTATAATACATCGACTGCTAATATATTTAACATGGTATCAAAGCCAAACTTCGTTCTTAGCATCAAACAAACATCTCTATATAGCAAAGAAGATTCATACATGCATAGCATAAATTCACAATGCCCCTGCTTAATTTTAGATCTAGACTCCATGGCATCATGCAATTGCCATGGCTTACTGCTATGTCAAGATTCTCAAGCCTAAGCAATCCATGCCTTTCCCTATAAGATCTGTGCAAACCAAGGCTTCACCTAATGAAACCAACCATACAAATGTGCTCCACGGCCTTTTGTGACCAAAACCCAAGAAGCTAGTCTCCACAAGAATCTGTATGTGCTTGCACGTGCCAACCAAGATTCCAGCACTCACTCCACGCGTTGCCACAAATTCTTCACTCCTAGATCATCTTCTGGACACATGTGTTGCCATGAAGGCCTTGTCGTTTGTCGATCTGCGTAGCTTAAGAATCTAACCCTCATACAACAGTACACACGCCCTCATATGCCTCCCAAAATTTTGGCCTCACCTTCATGCGCTAGTAGATAACGCACGCTCCCACACGCGCCGATGAAACGTGCTGATGTCATCAATGACGTCATCAAGTGCCACGTCAACCTTAGCTATGTCAACAGCCACATAGCTCGACACATTAGCAGTGTCGCCTTGTTAGCACCACGTTACCTAGCTGACCGTTGACCCGGATCAACCCGACTCGAACCACTCGGATTTGACTAGTGAGCATTGACCGTTGACTTTATTATTTGGTTGACTTTGACTTTTGCATTGACCTTTGACTAAAAGTCAAAATTCTCAAAAGGGCTTATCTTATTCAGTTTTTCACGTAGATTCCAGTTTTGGACTCTGTTTCTTCATTTGAAACTCTAAAATTAGTCAATTGGCACATTCTTCATCGTGGTTTCTTCAAAGGTATTTTTCAAGGCATCTCCAAGGTATTTTCTCATGTTTATCTAATCTCAAGCTTTCATCGAGTTTCTGCCTTGAGTTTGAGGCAGGATATTAGAGATATATTAGACATATTAGCCCAATGTAATAGGCCTAAGCCCACTCCTACTTTTACTAGTAGTTTAGGGTTTAGTCGCCTATATATACTCATGTTAAGATTCATTGTAATACAAGTTATTGTACTACACTCTTATACAATAAAGATGTAATCCTTAAGGGATTCCTCTGTGGATATAGGCCGACAAGGCTGAACCATATAACCCTCATATTCTCGGTATTTCTATTCTATACTTCCCCTTCCGCATCCACTCTAGTGTATATAATATGGTATAACACATCGGTTGCTAATATATTTAACATATACAAAGCAAGAGAGTTAGTATAGTACCAAGGTTATTTCAATTTGCTCAGGAGAACATAATATTTTGCTATTGGTTAATACTGGTGTTCTCTCTCTCTCTCTCTCTCTCTCTCTCTCTCTCTCTCTCTCTCTCTCTCTCTCTCTCTCTCTCTCTCTCTCTCTCTCTCTATATATATATATATATATGTTAGTCAAAGTTTATATTATTTGTTAAAATTTAAGAGTATTTGAAATGGCACCAAGGCCTAAACAACAACTACAACAATAATAATAATAAAAAAGGTTGTGTGACTTGATATATCAATATAATGATGGGTGGAGATACTCATACTTTTTTTTTTTTTTTTTTTTAATTTTTAAAGTTGAATTAGTTTCCTTCCCATCTATTTACATCATTCACACACACACAAAAAAAAAAAGAGTTTGAAAAGTTTAATTCAACTTTTCAATTTCCTTCCCATTTATTTACATCATTCATATGAGGCAAGCAAAACAAGAAAAGTTATAAAAAAAAAAAAATTACTTAATAAAAAAAGAAGAAGTGGGCGGAGATACTCACACTAAAAGACAAAATTTTGAGGTTAGGTAAGTTTCTTCCTATCTATTTACATCATTCATAGAAAATGAAGAGCTTGTAATTTTTTTTTTTGGGAGAAAAAAATACACACGCACAAGGGAGAGGGAAAGATGTTATAACATAAAGGTACACTACAACTTCACTCAAAAGCCATGATAACTTTTAAGGGAGGGTGTGACAAGTTATATTACACACAATATACTCTCTAAAGCAATGTGGGACAAAACAAGAAAGATTATAGAGTTTAATAAATAGAAGGCAGAGAAATAGGGATGAGAAAGAAAATACTCACACTAGAAGATTAAATTTGAAAGTTGAATAAGTTTCTTTCCCATCTATTTGTATCATACACACTAAAAGAATAGTTTGAGAAGTTAAATTCAGCTTTTCAGTTTCCTTTCCATTTATTTACATCATTCACATTAGACAGACAAAACATGAAAAGTTAAAAAAATTAATAAAAAGAAGATTGAGAAATAGAGATGATAGAGGTGAGAAGAAGAGAAAAAAAGGATCCATGTGAAATATATCAATATAATGGGTGGCTAAAGATACTCACACTAAAAGATAAAATTTAAAAGTCTAGAGATAGTCACACTAAAAGATAAAATTTAAAATTTTAATAAGTTCATTCTTATCTATTTATACTGTTCATTCCCATTTATTTACATCAAAGTTATAAATTCCATTCAAGTGACCATTTTGGTTTATCCATTGGAACGAAATACAATACCGATGTATCTTGGTGTACTGTTTTGAAATTATTGCCATTTATATATATATATATATATATATATTCAAAATCAAATAATAATAAGTCATAACACCACATATCATTTTAAAATAATTAAAAAAAAGGAAAAAAAAAAAGGAGAACCCATAAAAAAAGGAGAGGAAATGGGTTAAAAAATTAAGGTTAATCACTTAGTTGAAATATATTTTTCTAGAAGAATTTAGTTAAGATATTTATACTATTTTTTTTTTATAATGTAAAAGATTTCATTTTGTTAGTATTTATGGTGGTCAGACAAATATATATAATGTAAAAAAAAAAAAATGATGTTAGCAAAAACAAAAAAGCGATGTTATGGTGTGAGTGTGACAATAGATATATTACCTAAAAAGGATAGAAAAAATAATGTGTCACCCATTCAGGAGTCTTTTGGCTAAATATTACTAATTCTGAAACATATTTGTGTTATATGTACTGTTACAAGTTATTTGGAGATTTGAGGAGAGAGATTGAATTTCGGCAATAGTGTTGCCGAAATTTCAAGAAACATAGGAGAGAGAATGAGGGAAAAGGTGGAGAGAGAAAAATTGTGAATTACGGTAACACTGTTGCCGTAATTCGCTGCCCAAATATCTGCCTGGACATTGTGAGAGGAAGTGCTCTAAGTGGTGCCCCAAACAAACTAAAAAAAGAATTGTCCCTATTGTGGCAATACCATTGCCAAAAATGGGAGTGGAAAAAAAAAAGTGAATACCAAAATCTGGGAGGAATTTAAAAAAAAAAAAAAAATAATGTGCTACGTACACAATATTTTTATAATATTTTCACAACAAATCACAAGTAACTGGTTATTATTAATTCAAATTTAAATTTAACATTGAGATTACTATTTTAATCCAACAATAAGTAACAACCTGACACTTAGAATTTGTTGTAAAAATATTGTAAAAATTGTGTGCACTTCATTTCTAAAAAAAAAAAAAAAATTTCCCAATTGTGGCAATGGTATTGCCGAAATACTATTGCCACAATTGAAAAAAAAAAAAAAAATCCCAATGGTATTTCGGCAATACCATTGCCACAACTGGGAATTTTTTTTTTTTTTTTTTTTTTTAGAAATGAAGTGCACACAATTTTTACAATATTTTTACAACAAATTCTAAGTGTCAGGTTGTTACTTATTGTTATTGTTGGATTAAAATAGTAATCTCAATGTTAAATTTAAATTTGAATTAATAATAACCAGTTACCTGTGATTTGTTGTGAAAATATTGTAAAAATATTGTGTATGTAGCACATTATATATATATTTTTAAATTCCTCCTAGATTTCGGTATTCACTTTTTTTTTTCCACTCCAATTTTCGGCAATGGTATTGCCACAATAGGGACAAATTTTTTTTAGTTTGTTTGGGGCACCACTCAGAGCACTTCGTCTCACAGTGCCCGGGCAGCGAATTACGACAACAGTGTTGTCGTAATTCACAATTTTTCTCTCTCCACCTTTTCCCTCATTCTCTCTCCTACTTTTCTTGGAATTTCGGCAACACTGTTGCCAAATTCAATCTCTCTCCTCAAATTCTCAAATAACTTGTAACACTACCTATAACGTAAATATGTTTCAGAATTAGCAATATTTAGCCAAAAGACTCCCCATTCAGGCTAAAATTCATTAAAATGGATTGATTTGATTGGAATGCATTGAAATTTAAGCCAAGGTGGAACAAAGGTGTTCCAATTTTTGGTTTCATAATTGGAACGAAATATTTAAGCTATTTCGGTCAAAATGGAACAAAATTCATAACATTGATTTACATCATTTATATTAGGAGGACAGAATAAGAGAAGGAGAAGGTCATGTGACTTGATATATTAATATGATGGTGGGTGGAGACGGTCACAAAAAAGACAAAATTTAAAGTTAAATAAGTTCCTTCTTATCTATTTACATCATTCATAGTAAATGAGGAGTTTGAATAATTAAATTCAATTTTTTAGTTTCATTCCCATTTATTTTCATCATTCAGATCAGGTGGACAACACAAGAAAAGTTAAAAAGCTTAATAAAAAGAAGATAGAGAAATAGAGACAAGACGAGAAGAAGAAGAAGAAGACCATGTGGCTTAATATATCTATATGATAGTGGGTTGAAATATTCACACTAAAAGACACAATTTCAAAGTTGAATAAGTTCCTTTCTATCTATTTACATTATTCACAATAAAGGAAGAGTTTGAAAAGTTAAATTCAACTTTTCAGTTTCCTTCCCATTTATTTACATCATCACATTAGGTGGACAAAACAAGAAAATTTAAAAAGCTTAATAAGAAGAAGACAAACACAGAGATGAGATGAGATGAGAAGAAGAAGAAGGTCACGTGACTTGATATATCAATATGATGATGGGTGGAAATACACACACTAAAAGACTAAATTTAAAGTTGAATAAGTCTCATACCCATCTATTTACATAATTGGCACTAAATAGAGAGTTTTAGAAGTTGAATTCAACTTTTCAGTTTCCTTCCTGTTTATTTACATCATTCACATCAAGTGGACAAAAAAAAAAGTTTAAAAGCCTAATAAAAAAAAAAAAAGACAGAGAAACAAGGACGAGACAATAAGAAGAAGAAGAAGAAGAAGAAGGTCACATGGCCTAATATATCAATACGATGGTTGGTGGAGATAAACACACTAAAAGAAAAAATTTAAAAGTTGAATAAGTTCTTTCCTATATCTATTTACATCATTCACAGTAAACGAAGAGTTTGAAAATTTAATTCAACTTTTCAGTTTCCTTCTCATTTATTTACATCATTCATATTGAGTTGACAAAATAAGAAAAGTTAAAAAACTTAATAAGAAGAAGACAAAGAAATTAACTAGGACAATACGAGGCTAAATTTAAAATTTAAATAAGCTTCCTTCTCATCTATTTACTTCATTCACACTAAGTGAAGAATTTGAGAAGTTGAATTCAATTTTTCAATTTCCTTTTCATTTATTTACATCAGTTACATTAGGTAGACAAAACAAGAAATGTTAATAAACTCAATAAAAAGAAGATAGAGAAATAGAGATAAGATGGAAAATGAAGAATAAGAAGGCCACGTGACCTGTTATATCAATATGGGGGTGGATGGAGATACTTACACTAAAAGAAAAAATTTAAAAGTTCAATAAACTCTATCCTTTCTACTTACATCGTTCACAGTAAAAGGTGATATCACGATACTATATTGATTCCCTTGATACAAAGTCTCTAGAACAATTCAAATTGCATCTCATTAACCGCAGGTGTCAAAATAAAATTCTCAACAAGGACAAAAATGACTAATATGAATAGTAACATAGATTGTCCACAGCAAGCACATAAATAGATTAAATAAAAGTTAAGTACATGAAAAGAAGCTATTGACTACTAATGATACAAGAAATCAGCAATTAAGTTCTTCGTCAGCATAGATGGATGATGGTGTTGGATTCATCTCTGATGAATACTTGCAATAAGACTCAAGTTAAGAAAATATACACCGGTGTGGTGTTGGTCAAAAACCTTCCGATGATTAAGTTAGAAAAGAATTTCCAAGAGGTGTCCTATCAAGAATTCAACTTGAAAGTAGTTTTTGGGGAGA
The DNA here is from genome assembly GCA_030445155.1 of Quercus variabilis. Lineage (NCBI taxonomy): Eukaryota > Viridiplantae > Streptophyta > Magnoliopsida > Fagales > Fagaceae > Quercus > Quercus variabilis. The sequence continues at coordinate 12,038,363 of CP129452.1, read as the reverse complement.
AAATTGTGAGCACCTGTATGCCTTGACTTCTCTTAATTTTATAGCTACTGCCGTATTAATAAGCAATAGATCTCTGTATTTATTTGCAATGACTAGTGTGTTATAGGTTGATATCTAGATGGACATAACTTTCTTTGTTACCGTTGTTCTGTTCGTTACTCCTCGGCTTGAATACCTTCAATAAATGCGTAAAGTACATTTGCTTCATCAATAACTATGGGCGGTTCCAAGTTTTTTGGACTTATCAACTACAAAACTTATATACCCATGTCAATTAAAAGCCTAATTTTAACTAAAACCCATGACATAAAATCATAAACTAAACACTTCACAAACAAGTATGTTTGCCATGCAATGATCAAGGAAAAGAACCGTGTGAAGATATCTCACAAATTTTTTGGAGAGCTTGACACAATTACCCTCGTTTTTTAATGGAATGTAGAAAACCAAATAGGGAAACCCCAAATTACCCCCAAAAAAAAAAAAACTTAAAAAATTGATAACCCTAAAAAAAGTGAAAGAAGATTGATGTGTAGTTAGATGAATGACGGTAATTTTGATAAGATAGGGTGCCAAACATGCAAATTTTGGGACTATTGTTGTCAATTACTTAAAGAGGGAGAGAAGAGAGACAAGTGAGATCTGAAATTCAAAGCAAAATTTGAGAGTGAGAGAGACAAAGACAAGAGCGATAGAGGGATTTGAGTGTGAGAGAGACAAACGACAATGTGAGTGACATAGACAAGAGTTATCTTAGAAGTTGGGTAAAGTAATTTTTCAATTTTTTTAAATGCCACATTAGTCACAAGAGTTGATTTTGAAGTGGAACTTGACTTTTCAGGAGTTGAGTTTTAAAATGAGGCTATATTTGGATATAAATTTGAAAGATATGTTTTGTTGACCTTCATTTCATTAAGTAAAAAGTATAAAAAAAATAGAGTCAAGATGGGAGGAACCCAACGAAGGTAAGCTGGTGCTCAAACTTATTAACTTATGAAGCATCTATCCGTGCTGTAATGGATGGATTTGTCTATGCCTATCTACCAAAAGTTGGAAGAGTAGGACTTAATGAGGGGTATGCTTCTAGGTCTCGATCAAGATGGTCCTAATCATCGATAACGATCTATGAAGGCAACCACGATCACGAGAAGCATAAGCTCGATCAGGATCTATATATGTAACTTAGTCAACAGCTTCAACTAATGCTCGGCCACTCCCCATGCTACTCACTCTGCGTCATGGTGTTGTGCCTCCACTAACTCTGCTATTTGCTCAAATGTTGCTTGAAGGGAATAATGAAGAATTCATATGTTCTCAATGCGAAGAATGCATCGTAACATAACAAATATACATATTTGATTCCCAGGAAAAAAGAGAATCTCAGTGATCCAACAATGGAGCCCATCGTGTGCTGCGAGTGAAGCAAATAATAAATGAATAAGATCAAATTAACTTGTATACGAATATATTTCACAATAGTAACTATGTTAGCTTAAATCCTCCTTAGTTTGACACGTACTATAAATTTCAATGCTTGAGAAAATTAGGGACCATGTGGAAAGTGGGGAACATTATGCATAAAAATGGGTTTGGCTTACCTCCAGTACTTTTTAAAAAGAGAATTTGTTTTTATTTTGATAAGAGATTGCTACATCACCCACTAATTAAATAAAAGGTAGAAATTAAAACTTACTACTATTTACTATTATATATTTAAAACAAAAATGACATATTTAGTTAAAAAAAAATACCAAAAGTAAGCCAAATCTCCATAAAAAAAATATTTCAATAGCTTTACAAGACCAAGATACAAGTGATTTGATGTTAAAAAGGCATAACGAAGGTGGCATTTATTATGAAATGAAAGCACAGTTGGCATTTCATGAATAATGTTGATATTATTAACAAGTAATAAATTGTTTTGGTTATAAATTTGGATAACAAGTAAGACTAACTGGCTATCTACGTACTTAATAAGTTTCCTTAAAACTATTCTAATAATTGGCAATATCTTGAGAAAAGGAAATGGCAACCTATTATGTCCATGAATATCATGAACTTCTTTTTTTTAAGACAACAAATAAACAAACACAAAAAGGCAAAAATAAGATTATAGCACAAAAGCATATCACAAACTATATACAAATAAATTTATGTAAATGGCCAATGTATAGATTCTATTTTCTTAGAAATCAAACTTAAATATTTAAATTACAATCAACCCTAATTTTTTTAAAATTTTTAATTAATTAGCCTCTCACCCTATCCACATTTCCAAACCTATACCCATAAATTTTAACAATGATTCTTTCTTTCAAAGAGCACACTATACAAGTGTGGTGTAGAAATATGATCCTTGAGTGCCTCATGTCAACTTTCTTAATAACAATCTAAATCTCACTCTCTCTGCCTCCGTTTTTTTTGTTGACTAGTATTAGCGACAGTAAAACTCTTTTCTTACACAGTTTTATGGCTTTGAGTCATTATGAGTTGTTTTGAGAAACAAACACAAACATACCAGGAAGTGGAAGGAGAGTTCTAATATAAATGCACATCATAAAGTCTACTCAAAAGTCATGATAAAATTGAGTCATTACGAGGTTTTCTAAAAACTATTGAGTTGATTTTTTTAAATATTAAACATACTAAGTATGCTTAGCAATTTTTTTTGGAAAGATTATTAAGTATATAAATATATTTTTTGAGTTTAACATTCGCTTGTTATACAAAATTACTACTACTTTTTTTTTTTTCATTTCAAAAATACACTAGTGCATATATTAATTATTTTTTAAAAAGAACTTTTATGAAAACATTATGAGAGGGGAAAAAAAGAAGATACCGTGGTTACTAAAAAAGTCAGATACATTTTATTTTGTATGAGAACGTTAAATGTTCAGTTGTCTTATTTTGTATTTATCCAAAAAAAAAAGTTTTATTATTTTGAAACTTGATGCATAAAAATGTATTACGAAAGATTTGTGTATTGAAACTTAAAATTGCACATATATATATATATATATATTAATAGAGATTGACTTAGCAAGACAAAAAAGAAGAAGAATGGAATCTTCTACTTATTTATTTATATTTTGTTTTGTCTCAACAAAAAGTAAAAAAAAAAAAGAAAGAAAAAGAAAGAAGAAGAAGTAAAATAAGCTGATACTAAATGAATAACTAAATCTCACTCTCTCCACCTTCGTTTTTTCGTTGAATAGTAGCTGAAACAGTAAAACTCTATAATCTATATATACGTAAATATGGATTGTTTCCTACTATTTCCACTAAATGTAATTCCATACTTATATATAGATATGTGGCATTGAGTCATTACGAGTTGTTTTGAGAAACAAACATACACATCTAAGAAAGAGAAAATAAAGTTCTAATAAAAAAACACACCATAAAACTCTATAAAAAAATCAGGATAATGTTGAGTCATTGCGAGTTGTTTTCTAAATATTATTGAGGTGACATATTAATTTATTAAGCATAGTCAGTATACTTAACATTTTTTTTTTTTTTGGGAAAAAGTACTAATTATATAAACATATCTTTTGAGGTTTTTTCTTTTTAGAAGAAAGACATCAAATTTTACTAAGACAAAACGGCTAAATCAGTTTGAATAACAGAATGTATTTGTGAAGGAACATCCTTCATTCACTGTTCAAAGAAATTTACTACATTTTTTCCTCAAAAACATTAAAGATAGGTGAAAAAACAAAAGGAAACCGTGGTTACCAAAAAATATTTACCATATTTATCAAAAGAAAAAAAAAATGTACTACTTTCTTAACGCCCCCCACCCCTTCCAAAAAAAAAAAAATTTAAAGAGAGGGAAAAAAAAAAAGGACACCGTGGTTACCAATTACAACGTTAAATGTTTAGTTTTTTGTATTCTTTTGAATTTATAAAAAAAAATAAAAGGTTGTATTGTTTTGAAAACTTGATGCATAAAAATGTATTTCAAGATATTTGTGTGTAAAAATTTTAATAGAGATCAATTGAAAAAAAAATGTTACATCTACAACATTTTTACATTTTTATAACAAATTATAAGTGTTTAGTTGTAATTGGTTCAAATTCAAACATAACACCAATATTACTTTTTTGTCCTAACAATAACAACCAGTAACAACTTGCCACTTAAATTTTATTGTAAAAATATTATAGATATATCATTTCTTAAAAAAAAAAAAAAAAAAAAAAATCTTCTACGCATTTTTTTTTTCCAGTTACAATTACACACCTCAAGTCTTCCATATATGCTCTTTGGTTTGGTAGAAATAAAAAAGACACAACCATTCGCCAAAACACACTATAATCCAAACGGTGCAACCATTGGTCTCAGGCTTTACCAATACAAATCCCATCAAACCCTTCTTGCAAATTCATTCTTGGATATTATCTAAGAAACTCACCATCACAGCAACCACACTGATCTCTCCATAGCCATGACTGATAACATGGACATGTTCAGAAAGTTGAGTGAGCATTTGATCCTGATCATCATCTCTTTCCTTCCCTTCAAAGAAGCCGTAAGGACTAGCGTTTTGTCCAAGCGTTGGCGTTACATATGGCGTGAAACAAGGAACATTGAGTTTGATGAGAGAGCCTTTGTAGATCTTCGTGAATCTCAAGAAATGCAAGCCTCTAAAAGAAGGGGTTTCATGGATTTTGCCCTGCAACTGATCCAAAACTATCAAGGACGTGATATAGATAAGTTTCAACTCATATTATCTAAGCCTGAAAATTTTCATGGGGATATACAACGTTGCATTTCATTTGCCATCACACATAATGTGAAAGGCTTAGGCCTTGATTTTTCTGACCCAACATGGGCAGAAGATAACCTTGATAATCATGCAGCGTTGTTTGATTTGCCATTGAATGTGTTTGGACATGCAGTTCTTGAATCTATAAAGTTGTTTTCCTGCAATTTCCGTAACTCTGACTTCATGAACTTTAGAGCACTGAAGCAAGTCTCTTTCGGTTGGCTTGAATTATCACTGAGTTTTATTGAAGCCTTGTTAAAGAATTGTTCTTTGCTAGAGAGTTTGAGTTTGAAGAAGTGTTGGAACTTGGATCATCTTGAAATCAGTGGACAAAATTTGAGGCTGAAAAGTTTTGTTGCTGATAACTGTTCTCTAATTTCCGATGAGATTGTCATTGACGCACCATATTTAAGGTTCTTTAAATATTCAGGGAGAATGGCTCACTTTGAAATTGAAATACACCGATCCCACATGGAAGAAGCAGATCTAGATTTTGGGATCGAGTTTGAACATTATGATGGTATAGGAACTGATCTCTACAACCTCCTTGATCAACTTTATCCCGTCAAGGTTTTGACTGTTTGCAGTTTTATGCTTCAGGTTTGATCTCTTTACATAGCTTGATATATCTTGAACCGTAATATGCAGTTATATTGAGATTTTTTTTAATATCAGATTATCTATTCTTTTAAGCATGCATATAATGGTGTAACAGTAGGACTTCAATTGCATCTCACCAGGGCATCATGGATTTCACTTAATGTTCTTGGGAAAACTTATGGTCATTTATATGGAATCTCTATATATGTAGTCTACTATCAACTTGTTCTTTCAATGCAAATAAAACAATTGGAATTACACATCTTTTTCCATTGCTTGAGCATCTTCTGTATATCTTACTTATGTCTTATCTAGAAGCCCTTATTTGTTTGTTAATTTCGTGTCTAGTAATTTCCGGTATTTTATTTTTAAGTAATAGGATAGTGGTGGGTTATCCCTTTCCAAGTGTATTGCAGCCAAAAACCCTATCCTTGTAGAGATTAATTCATTTCTTGCTATAGGCAGTAAAAGAAAATGAAGAGGAAAAAAGAGATGGAAAGAGAAAGGTGACAAATAATATACAAGAACATTACTTGAACTCTTTATCATTCTTGGAAGATTGAAAACATTATGAAAGGAAGGTTAGTTAAATTTAAGGAAATAATGAATTTATTTGGAGACACTCTTTTCTTGTTGATAATTTGATAGTTAAGGGAGTGGGGTTTGATAAATATGTCTATTCAAGTGTGTTGGTATAGAAAGACACTTGAGAGAGAGAGAGAGAGAGAGAGAGAGAGAGAGAGAGAGAGAGAGAGAGAGAGAGAGAGAGAGAGAGAGAGAGAGAGAGAGAGAGAGGTCACGTGCCCTGAAATAAAGATAATAATTGCAAAATTGTTGAGTATGTGGCAATCTGTTTTAACAAAGTTTCTAAAACTAAATTGAAGTAAATAGAATGTCTCAAGTAACCGTTGTCTCAAGTGACCGTTGAATCTACAAGTGGTTTCTTGAATCCATAAGAAGGATTCTTGGAATCTATCAAAAAGAAAAGGAGAAAACCTTTCCAAAATATTAAAGATAGACAAAGCAAATGATCACATACCCAAAATAAAGATAATAATTACAAAACTTACTATTGAGTAAGAGGCAATGGCAATCAACTTTTAAAAAAGTTTCTAAAACTAAATTGATGCAAACGAGAAGTCTCAAGAAACCAAACATGTCTCTCTAAGAAAAGTAACTCTTGAATCTAGAAGTGGTTTCTTAAATCCATAAGAAGAGTTCTTAGAATCTATCAAAAATAAAAGGAAGAAACTTCTCTAAAATTATTATTGACCAAATTCCAAATTTACTCGGAGGTCACAACTCATAATATAGACACTAAATAAATCTTATGGAAGCTAGTAGACTGTTAAAAACCCTAATTTGTATTTAACACAAATAGGCTTGAAAATAGGGGAAATCAACAACAAATGAAATTTTGAGAACAAAGGGGACCTAATTATGACTTTTAAATTAACAACTATAAAAAATAGTAAATGATCATAAATAGCAAATTTGACTAATCGAAAACCTAACCAAAGAAATTTTATTGAGATACAATGCAGGTTATTGCAGTAAGGCGATGTGTTTCTATTGTTGCGATCTTCACAGTGATTCCTTCTATGTCACAAAATTTCAGGCGATTTTGTTATTTGCTCCAATAATTTCTAGTATTACTTTTTTATTTTTCAATTTCTTGCATCATGTTTAGATGATATCTCTTTTATGGAAAATTTTGTTCTTTTGTTTCTACATCAGAAAAAAATAAAAATGGCAGCTAATGTGCAACATAGTATTTCAACTAGGTTACATGGTAGAGGGTCGTGTGAAAGTTGATTAACTAACACTCATTTTCTATGTGTACGTTTACTGTTGTAGTTTCTTCCCCTTGGAGATGAACCAGTGCGTATGGGGTTTGACATGAGAATAAAACACTTGACATTGAAGACTTCTGTGCATCCATTTGAATTCATCGGAATCAGATTCCTCTTGAACAGTTCTCCTTATCTAGAGACTCTTACATTGGATATAGGCCCGAGAAGAATTTTTGGTGTGAGTATCAATAAAAATGTACAAATACATAGACATGCATATACATACATTTTTGGCCTTGAACTTAAATCTTGACATATATTATTCCTTTGTTTTAGGGTTACCGCCCTCCGGTAAGGGTAAACTTTAATAGGTTCTGGCTTGAGCGCTCCATCAAATACAAGTGTGTCAACGAAAGTCTTAAGGTGGTGGAGGCAAAAGGCTTTAAGGGGACAGTGCATGAACTGAGCTTGCTAGCCCACATGATTATCTATGGCCGTGTCTTGGAGCGCGTGGATGTTACTGTTTCAAAGGAAGAGGGTGGTAATGGTGGAAATGAGAACCGATACCGAGAAATAGCTAATGCGATGCTTCAATTCCCAAGAGCCTCCCCAATTCTGCAGATATCAATCAAGTAAATCATAATAAATCTGTCGTCACAACATTTTTTTATAACTTTTGACATGACATATTTTGATTAGTGCATATAAAAGTGGTGTTTTTTGAAAATGGTGTTATGCTCCCGTCACAATATGTCATGTCAACAGTTATAAAAAAATGTTGTGTTTATGGTATTTCTCATTAAGTAAGAATATACTATGCTGCTACTATTGGCTGTTAAATACTTAAATGAACAGCTCTTAGTTTATATATAGCACATACATGAGGAATTGGAATGAACCAAGAACTACTGTAACATATATGTCGGGAAACTGCTGTGAGACTTATCTTTTCCATTGCTATCTGTAAGAATATACTATGCTTCTACTATTGGCTATTAGATATTTAAATATATGAACAGCTCTTTGCTTTATTTTATTTGGTCAGCTTTATACTAACAACGGGAGCATTTTCCTCTCTGTGTGTGTGCATTTGTATGTTCATTTTCCTCTCCAGGTGTTATATGATCAGGTTGCCTGATCATGAATGTGTTTGAATTGTTTCCTGAATTTCCAATTACAGTTTAATTAAATTGTGGAAGGAATGCTTAGGGAAAGAGAGCGTGACTGATCCTGTTATGTTCAATTAATTCCCATTGACAGTGGAAATTAATTAATAGATACTTTGTTCTCGCCGTTGGAATGTTGCTGTTTATAAATTTGGAAACATCTCTACTGTCAAACTATGACATTGAGGTCTTAGGTTTTACATTGTTCTTAAATTTTTTAATTTTAATTTTTTTTAAAAAAATTTTGGAGGCAAAAAATCATAGTTATGTTCTTCCATTCCAAATGCTTGCACCTCCCAGCACGGTCATGCTTATTTGCTAATGAAATATATAAGTAATGTACCCTAAAAAGATGAAAATTGATTTAAAAAAGAACAAAGTTTCTCTCCAAACTAGTTTAGAGAGAACTCTTCAAACTTTTTATATATCTCTTTTTTTGTGTGAATTTTGAAAATCTAACCATTGAACTTCATGTTTCTTAGGTTTTTAACATGCATATCAAATTTTGTTCAAATCAGATGTTATTTACTATCTGATCAATAAACTTATTTTTTATACATAATTTTAGATCATAAGAATTTGAAAATTTAACATTTGTTCAATGACATAGCAATTGATTTTTGATTTTCTTGAAATTTTATAAGTATGAAAGATATAATAAGAATATACTATTTAACGGTTAGATTTTCAAAATTCACACTCAATATAAAGATATAGAATGAGTTTGTAGGGTTTCTCTTTAAACTAATTTGGAGAGAAACTTTGTTCTTTATAAAATTATTGTCTCACACTTTCAATGTCCATACTCCATACATCAAATATTATTTTGAAAAATGTGGATTCTTACTACTCATACTTTATAAAATAGTATTTGGTGTGTATAGAGTGTGAACATTGGGGGAGTGTGAGACATTTAGAATAGTAAAAATGTATTTTATTAAAAAAGAATAGTAAAAATGTAATGATAATGGTTTTTGTTGTTGAAATAGGCCATCAAGTTCAAATCGTATAATCCTTGCTTCTGCTCTTGCCTTCTCTTTCTAATTTTTTTGCTTGCAAAACTACACCCTAGAAATCGATGATGGGCTTAATTCACAATAGCCAAAATTTTCCCTACCGTCCATGGCAAGTTAAAGAGCTTGGCCATAAATTCTTGAATTTGAAAATCTTGATCACATTGATGTTGCGGGTTGAACTTGAGAAGAAATGGGTTGCCTCAATTGCCTTTGCATATGCCCTAGCCTGTATGTGTGTCACAAGGTCAATTTTTTACTTAAATTTTCTGCTTGTAATGACCCTAAGTCCCTGACTTAATTTCAGCTAACACCACATACTCACAGCAATAACACTTAGAACAGATTATATAAGGACGTTTAAACATACAACACAAATATTTACAAAAGAAACCCTTTTACAAGCCTAGAGAATTACACAAGATTTATCCAAGGCCAAATACACACTGCTATTGACACTCCCAATAGCATTAAATATATAGAATTAATTGTTATGGTAGTTACTGCCTAGTAACAACCTGGGTCTTGGGCAAATAGGGAAAACACAAGGAACGTAGAAAACCAAATAGGGAAAACACAAATCGCCATTTTTTTTTTTTGAAAAATATATAACCCTTGAAAAAGCAAATGAAGATTGACATGCAATTGGAGAAGGGCTAGTAATTGATGGTGAGATGGAGTGCCAGTGATGTGAATTTTGGGATTATCATCATTTGTTACTTAAAAGAGTGAGAAACAAGAGACAAGAGTGAGGTCTGAAATTGAAAGGGAGATTTGAGAATGAGGGAGACAAAGACGAGAGTGACAAAGGGTTTGAGAGTTAGAGAGATATAAACAAGAGAAAGTGACATAGACACGATAATTTGAGATATTGGGTAAATTAATGTTTCAAGTGGAACTCGAGTTCCGAGCAAGGTCAAATTTTTTAAAAAATGCCACATTAGTTGCAAGAGTCAAGTTTGAAGTGGAACTTGACTCTTTAGGATTCAAGTATTAAAATAAGGCAATATTTTCATGTGAATTCAAAACGCATTATTTAGCAAAAACAGTCCAAATAATAAATGAATAAGATCAAATTAACATATTTCACAATAGAATATATGTTGAGGAGCATTATGCATAAACATAATGTTTCAATAGCATCATAAGCATCCCCCTCAAAAAAAAAAAAAAAAAAAGCATCATAAACTTGATGTTTTAATGGCATCCTAATCCAACTCAATTACTTTATTACAAGACCAGGATACAAGTGATGTGACATTAAAGAGGCATGCTAAAAGTGGCATTGATAATAAAAAATATATATATTAAAGGTGGCATTTATTATGAAATGAAAGCATAGCTGTCATTTCATGAATAATGTTGATATTATAGCCAAGTAATTAATTGTTTTGGTTTTAAAATTTGGATAACAAGTAGAGCAAGATTTAGGTATACTATTTAGGTCATATTCTTTAGGTTTCTTTTTTAAGTTTCTATTATATGGATTTTTTCTCATGTGATAGAAGTGTATTTTTTAGTTAAGTAGCCACATAGCAGAATCTTAAGATGAGAACTTAAGGAACAACATTTAAGGTATTGTACCTAAATTTTGTCCTAACAAATAAGACTAACTGGCTAACTACGTATTTAATATATTTCCTTAAAATTATTGTAATAATTGGCAATGAATTTTGAGATTTGAGAGAAAAATGGCAATCTATTATGTCAAAAAATATCATGACTTTATTTTTAATGGAGAAAATAATCACACACACAAAAAAAAAGAATGAATGGAGTACTAACACAAAGACATATAGCAAATTCTAAAGAAACAAATTTATACAAATGACCAATGTAAAAGACTCTATTTTTTAATAAATCAAGCTTAAATATTTTCAATTATTATCAAACAAAAATTTTAGTTTTTATTTTTTATATTTTATAATTTGAATTAATTAGCGTCCCACCCTATCTGCATTTCTAAACCTGACGATAAATTTTAACAATGGTTCTTGCTTTCAAAGAGCACACCAAACAAGTGTGGTGCAGAAATATGAAGCTTAAGTGCCTCATATAAGCTTTCTTAATCTCAATTTAAGTGTTGTTTCAACTTGAGTTTATTTGTTCAGTTTTTAGTTTTTGTATACAGCTTTTTAAAACCTTTTTTCTTTTTTCTTTTTTTCCTGAAGTATAAGTATACTTTAGCACATTTTCGATAAAAAGCTAAATAAACTGATACCAAACGAACACTAAATCTCACTCTCTTTGCCTCTGTGTTTTCGTTGTCTAGTAGTAGAAATGGTAAACTCTAAATACACCTAGATATTGATTGTATCCTATTATTAATTACCACTAAATATTACTTCATACTTATATACAGATATATGGTATTGAGTCATTACGAGTTGTTTTAAGAAATAAATACACATATAAAGAAGAGGAAATAAAGTTTTAATAGAAACACATTTCATAAAGTCTATTTAAAATTTTCAATCTCTTACTTACCTCAAAAAAAGAAAAGAAAAGAAAAAAAGAACTCTAGTTAAAAGTTAGGGTAATGTTAAGTCATTTACAAGTTGTTTCCTAAACACTATTGTGGTGACTTTTTACTTATTTATTAAACATACTAAAAATACTTAACAATTTTATTTTCTTTTTTAAAAGTATTAATTATATATAAAAATATCTTTTGAGTTTAACATTCACTTGTTCCTCATTATCACTGTGCACCCTCACTTTACAAGTATAACTACTTGTAAGGTGTGGAGGTAAGGACTAGGGTTCAAATTTTTAGGAAAGAGTTTCACACGCATATACACTTAATTAAGCTTGTATAAAAAAAAAAAAAAAAAAAAAATCACCGGTTAAACAAATTTACTACTCCCCCCCCCCCCCCCCAAAAAAAATACATTAAAGAGGGAAAAAAGGGACACCTTGTCTTCCTTTGAATTAATTTAAAAAAAAAATTGTATTGTTTTGAAAACTTGATGTATTAAAATGTATTTCAAGATATTTGTGCAAAAATTGCATATGGATTAATAGAGATCAATTGAAGGGAGGAAAAAAAAAAGAATCTTCTACGCATTTCTTTCTGTTTCAATTACACGCCTCAAATCTTCCATACATGCTCTTTGGTTTGGTAGAAATAAAAACCTTTCGCCAAAGCCCACTATAATCCAAACGGTGCAACCATTGGTCTCTGTCTTTAACGATACAAATCCCTTCAAACCTTCTTGCAAATTACTCCTTGGATATTATCTATGAAACTCATCATCACCTATGAAGCACAAATGCGGCTGGGAGCCGCATCAGAGTCCGACGTGGCTGCCCGCATGTAGGTGCCGCATTTGAGCTTCCTTTTTTTTTTTTTTTCATGGATTCATGCCGACTTGGCTCGATTCACGCTGAATCAAGCAGATTCAGCCAGAATCAAGCCGTATCAGCCGATCAGATCGTATCAACCGGTGACCAAAATGGCCAAAACAAGCTGAAATTAGCCTTGAATCATGTCGGAACAGCCGAAATTGGCTTTGAATGAGGTCCAAACATCCTAAATCTATCATTCTTTAATTTTATTCTGAATATTTATTGCTTCTTTTGTGTTTTCTTTTTTGTTTTGTGTTTCTTGCATTATTTTTTCTTTGTTTTGTGAATCAAAGCATAATAATGTGTTTTTTAAGAATATTTTAATAGTAAAAATATATAAAAAATAAAAATAAAAATATTTTTAATAATTTTTTAATCGCCGCACCCTGCCATACCCGCACTTAACTTTTTTAAAAATTGCCGAGTCCCGCACCCGCACCCGCACCCGCATCTGAATCCAGAAACGCAACTGTGCTTCATAGATCATCACAGCAACCACACTGATCTCCCCATAGCCATGGCTAATAACTTGGACATGTTCAGAAAGTTGAGTGAGCATTTGATCCTGATCATCATCTCTTTCCTTCGCTTCAAAGAAGCCGTAAGGACTAGCGTTTTGTCCAAGCGTTGGTGTTAAATATGGCATGAAACAAGGAACATTGAGTTTGATGAGAGAGCCTTTGTTGATGTTCGTGAATCTCAAGAAATGCAAGCCTCTCAAAGAAGGGGTTTCATGGATTTTGCACTACAACGGATCCAAAACTATCAAGGACGTGATATAGATAAGTTTCAACTCACGTTATCTAAGCCTGAAAATTTTAATGGGGATATACAACGTCGCATTTCATTTGCCATCATACATAATGTGAAAGGTTTAGGCCTTGATTTTTCTGACCCAACATGGGCAGAAGATAACCTTGATAATCATGCAGCGTTGTTTGATTTGCCATTAAATGTGTTTGGACAAATAGTTCTTGAATAATAAAGTTGTTCTCCTGCAATTTTCGTAACTCTGACTTCATGAACTTTACAGCACTGAAGCAAGTCTCTTTCGGTTGGCTTGAATTATCACTGAGTTTTATCAAAGCCTTGTTAAGGAATTGTCCCTTGCTAGAGTTTGAGTTTGAAGAAGTGTTGGAACTTGGATCATCTTGAAATCAGTGGACCAAATTTGAGGCTGAAATGTTTTGTTGCGGATAACTGTTCTCTAATTTCCAATGAGATTGTCATTGAAGCACCAAATTTAAGGTTCTTCAAATATTCTGGGACAATTCCTCATTTTGAATTTCAAATACACCCAGCCCATATGGAAGAAGCAGATCTAAGCTTTGGGATGGGGTTGGATTATGATGAATCTATAGGATATGATCTCTATAAACTCCTACAACTTTATCCAATCAAGGTTTTGACTATTTGCAGCTTTATGCTTCAGGTTTGATCTCTTTACATAAATTAATATATATTATTGAACAGTAATATGCAGTTATATTCAAATTTTTTATAATTATCTCAAATTATCTATTCTTTTAAGCATATGATGTATACCTGGTGTATAGTAGGAGTACTTCAAATGTATCCCTCTAGGGCATCATGAATTTGACTTGGTATTCTTTTGACTTTGATTTTGTGAGAAAACTAATGTTCATTTTTTTGGCATCTCTATATATGTAGTCTACTATCAACTTGTTCTTGCAATATATGCAAATAAAACAATTGGAATTACACATCTATTTCCATTGCTTGAACATCTGTATATCTTACTTAAGTCTTTAACTAGAAGCCCTTTGTTTGTTCATTTGGTAGCCTCCGGTATTTTATTTGCAAGTAATAGCACAGAGGTGGGTTATCCCTTTCCAAGTGAAATTGTTGCATAAACCCTAACCTAATAGAGATTATTTCGTTTCTTGCAATAGGCAATAAAAGAAAATGAAGAAGAAAAAAGTGAGGAGGGAAAGGAAAAGAGAAATGTGACGAATAAAATACAAGAACATCACTCAAAGACGTATCATACTTGAAAGTTCAAAATATTACAAAAGGAAGGTTAGTTAGATTTAAGGGAAATAATAAATTTTACAAAGGCACTCTTTTCCTTGTTGATAATTCAATAGTTATGGCAGTGGGGTTTGACCACTAGACATGTTTATTGAAAATACTTTGAATTGTCTGTTGAGTTCCAAGTATCATGGTATAGAAAGATACTAAAGAAAAAGGAATATGAGAGAGAGAGAGAGAGAACACAAATGATCATGTGTCCTAAAATAAAGATAATAATTGCAAAAGTTACAATTGAGTACATGGCAATCAATTTTTAGCTAGGTTTTTAAAACTAAATTGGCAAAAATGGAAAGTCTCAAGAAACGAAAAAACATCTCCCTTAAGAAGTAACTCATGGATCCATAAGTGGTTTTTTGAATACTATTGAAAGAAAAGGAGAGACCCTCTCTAAAGTTATTATTGATCAAATTTCAAATTTTCTAGAACGCTACAACTCACAATATAAACATTAAATAAATCTTAGGGCCGCTAGGAGATCCTTACAAAACCCTAGAAAATCCTAATTCATATTAAGCATGATTAAGCTAGAATATAGGAAAAATTGACAAAAAAGAAAATTTTGAGAAAATTACATAATCAAATTATATGGACTTTGGGAAATGTTTGAGAACAAATGTGACCAAATTACGGCTTTTAAATTAACAACCGTAAAAAAAAAATATATATATATAAAAAAAAAACTAAAATGATCATAAATAACAAATCTGACTAATTGAAAGCTTAACCGAACAAGTTTGCGTGAAATACAATACATGTATTCATGTCGTAAGGTGAAGAGTTTCAAATCTTGTGATCCTCATAGTGATTCCTTTTATTTCACCAAATTTCATATGATTTTATTATTTGCTACAATAATTTCTAGTACTACTTTTTGAATTTCTTGCATATTGTTTTCACGATATCTCTATTTAGCAAAATTTTGTTCTTTCGTTTCTACATCAATCATAAACAAAATAAAAATGGTATAGCTACTATGGAACATAGTATTTCAACTTGTTCCCATGGTAGAGGCTTATGTTAAATGGTGTGGAGGCTGAGTTTCTACGAAAACTGCAAAAGCTAAAGCAAAAGGTAACAAGAATGTGAAAGTTGATTAACTAACAACGCTTTTCCATATGTGCGTTTACTACAGCTTATTCCCCATGGAGATGAACCACTGCGGATGGAGTATGACATGAACATAAGACACTTGATATTGAAGACTTCTATGCATCCATATGAATTCTTCGGAATCGTATTCTTCCTTAACAGCTCTCCTTATCTGGAGACTCCTACATTGGATATAGGCCCGGGAAGAATTTTTTATGTGAGTATCAATAAGAATGTTCAAATATATGCACGACGTACATATTTTTCACCTCGAACTTAAATCTTGACGTATAATATTCCTTTGTTTTAGGATTACTCCTCTCCAGTCGAGGGTGAAAACCTTGACAGGTTCTGGCTTGAGCGCTCCATCAGATACACGTGTCGTCAAAAGTCTTAAGGTTGTGGAGGTAAAAGGCTTTAAGGGGACATTGCATGAACTGTGCTTGCTAGGCCGCTTGATTATCTATGGCAAGGTCTTGCAACACATGTATGTTACTGTTTCAAAGGAAGAGGATGGTAATGGTGGAAATGAGAACTTATACCGAGCAAGAGCTAATGGGATGCTGGCATTCCCAAGAGCCTCCTCAACTCTGCAAATATCAATCAATTAAATCACAATAATTACTATGGACAACATTACATAACTTCTGACATGGCTTATTATGATTTGTGCATATAAAAGTAGTGTTAGTGACAAATACAGGTGAAAGTAATGTTGTTCCAATTATAACAAATTATGTCAACAATTGTGAAAAATGTTGTATCCATGTTATATATTTCTCATTATATTCAGATTATACTATGTTGCTACTATTGGCTATTAATATTTAAATGAACAGCTCTTAGTTTATATATTGCAAATGTGGAACTCGAATGAACTAAGATATTGATGTGATGTATATGCAAGTAAACTGCTGTGAAACTTATCAATTATGTTGCTTTTAAGCCACTGTGAGATTGTGATATACTATATATATACAATTTGGTTGCTTTAGTTTATTTGGTCAACTTTAATTATATGAATAACGGGAACCTTTTCCTCTCCATGTTTTTTGTTTTTGCATTCTGTGTGAGCATTTGTATATATGTTCATGGATGCACGCATTATAAGTAGGATTTTTTGATGCATGTACAGATTGTTGTACAGATGCTATATGAGGATATGACCAGGTTGCGTTATCATGAATGTGTTGGTTCTTGAATTTTCAATTACAGCTTTATGAAATGAAATATAGAAGGTAACTGAACCTACCATGTTCAGTTCCCATTGAGAGTGGAAATTGACTAATAGATACTTTCTTTTCGCCAAAAGGATGTTGCTGTGTTTTAAATTTTGCACGTATTAAAAGTGCAGTGGACACTTCTCTACCGTCAAACTATGACATTAAAGTCTAGCTTTTACAAATATTGTCCTTTATTTTTGTGGCAGAAAATCATAGTTGTGTTCTTCCATTCTAATTAATGCTTGCACCTCCCAGCATAGTAATACTTATGTGCTAAATAGAATGTATATAAATAAATATATATATATATATATATAATAAAAACATGAAAATAAATTTTGAAAATTATTATCTCATACTTTCGATGTTAGTACTCCATACATTAGACATTATTTTGAAAAATGTGGATTCTTTATGTCAACACTTAATAAAATAGTATTTGGTTATTTGGTGTGTATAAAGTGTGGACAATAGGAGTGTGAGACAATCCTACCTAATAAATTTTTATATGTCATGTTGTGGAATGTAAACTTACTATGGTGTTAGTATATACATATGCTTTATATGACTTAAGTATCTATCCTATATGTTTTACTGTATATGTATTTTAGTTATGACCCTTACTATGCCATGATTCAAGATATATATATATATATATATATATCCAGTATCTTTAATTCAAGCACAGTCAATGGCCTTTATAAGTCAGCCATTATGTATGTACATATATATATATATATAGGATTCTTGTAATATATCATTTAGAATAGTAAAAATCTAACCATTAATGAAGGGTTTTTTTTTTTGTGCGTGTGTGTGTGTGTGTGGATGTTGTTCATCAAGTTCAAACCTTATAATCCTTGCTTCCGCTCTCATCTTCTCTTTCTAATTTTTCCCCCTTTTGTTTTGACATGGCATCATAGCCATTATGTGGACTTCAAAAGGGTTCAAGTAGTCTATGTCCACCACTGCTTAGCTCAATCACCATTGACCATCGTTTAGGCTACTTGGAATCATTGACCATCGTTTGGACACTATTGTTGATTAATGTCTCAACATCTTTTATAACTACTTCTCTCCGAGTATGGCAGTTTTGGACTTAAGTTTTCGCATAGGTTTCGATTTTTTAGGGTCTATTTTCCCATTTGACTCTTAAGTCACACTAATTGGTGTATCACTTTTTTTTTGGGGTTCAATTTATTTGAAATACGCCAACTCACACATTTGTTTCACCATGACATATTCCTCTTCTAATATTCTCCAAGCCACCAGTGTAGCGTCACTCTCTTACCATAGAAGCCACTTTTAGGTCAGCGGTACAACCATTCTCTAGTCATTGATTGACATTTTTTGTTTCCATGACTAGTATTTTGCATAGTTCATTTCACAATATGCTCAATCTAATTGCATCTAATCCGCAAATTCTTGGTTATGTTTTCTCCATGAAAATACAATTCCAAACTCAAGAATCCACCTTGGGTAGTTTGAGGAGGAATATTAGTATACTCACATGTTCATATGTTTTAATGCATTTGCCCTCTATTTCTATGTATGTGCGCGTATCTTAGTTATGGCCCCTTACTATACTTTGAATCAAGGCATATCAATGATCTTTGAATAAGTTATAATCAATGGCCCATATAAATTAACGATTATGTGTGTGTGTATGTTATTTTAGTTTTTTGTAATATTCACCTTTGTATAGTAAAAATGTGGTCACTAATGGTTTTCTCTTGTAAATGTAAGCCATTAGTTGAACCACAAAACCCTTACTTTCTCTCTCTTCTATCAATAATCTTTTATTTTCTTCCTTTATTTTAACACTTAGATTTGATTCATGTGCCATTAGAAGATGCCCCTCTACCAACTACCAAGGATAAGGCAAAATGTGAAACAAGTTGACAGGTAGAAAAGAGAGATCTAATTAATAGTCTGATCTTTGTATTTCTTTGCTTGTTAAAAAGTACTACTACAACCAGTAACATAATGTTTTCTCAGACATAGAGAATTATCACCTATATCTGCCAGTAAGGAGAAAAAATCTATCACCATTCTCCTTTTCATAATAAAAATTAAAAAAACAAAAAACAAAAAAACAAACAAAAAAAGACAAATAGGTGGTCAGCCCTAGAGAGTGGAGACAATCTGCTTGGATTTAACACATTTTTATTTCTTTTTTTTTTTTTCTTTTTTTTTGGGCTTGTTGATCAGCTATGTACAGACATGGGTCAGTGCAAAAATACACCTTAGAAATCGATGATGGGCTCCCCAAGAGTCAAATTTCTCTCTACCGTCCACGGCAGGTTAAAGAGCTTGGCCATAATGAATTTGAAAATCTTGTTCACATTGATGTTGTGGGTTGCACTTGAGAAGAAAAGTGTTGCCTTCATTGCCCTTGCATATGCCCTGGCCTGTAAGCATATATGTGTGTACACAAATATTAAATCATCAATATCATAAATATATAATCTTTGATAGAAAGCTACCTATAATTAATCTTTAAACAAAGTTAATTCTTTGCTTAAATTCTGACACGACTTTAGAAAACATGGGGCCCTCCCTAACGCGGAGAGAGAAATAGGGTTTGGCAAATGTCAAATTTCCAATTCTCAAAGATTGACAAATGGAGACTTTTAAGTCTTCACCTATTTTCCTAGAACATTCTTGGACGTGGAATATGGGTTTAACATTATCACATATTATCTGCAATTATGTTAAAGCTACTGCAGTGTTTAGCCAACATTAATTTACTAATTATTCCTTTCTTATTCAAGAAGATTAACTAAAGGACTTACTTTACTTTTTTTGCTTTTTTAACTTTTTAATCAAGTACATATATTTTTTTTTAATGTAACTTATCAAAACCCCATTTGTTAAATTGGGTTGGACTTGGATCCCACTTTAGAAAAGATATCCAAAATAAACTATCTAATGAAACAATTTTGTGGGAAATATTTAATTACCTGTGTCACAATTGTCCATTGCAAATCCGGGGGAAGCCTAACAAAATCATCAAATTTTGTTCCTATTATTATGGGAATTGCAGTCTGCACAAAAAAAGGAAAAAAGAAAATTAGATATAAATTCATCCAATACATAACAGTGCTCAATCATGAACTTTGGGGCTCCACTAACTCTAAAAGACAACTAAAGGAATCATAGGCACTGATTTTGCAGGCCACAGGTATCAGCTTTGAAATCAAAGTTCTTTTGTGGGGAGAATCATTTTCACATTTATATAATGACAGAAAAACTATTGTATCTTACTTCATGTCTTTTTCTCTTTCCTCAATCAGGCAATTTATTTTCAAAATGTCAATTATTAATGGCATATAGAAGAAATTGTAGTCTCATTAACATTAATGGAGTAGTCACTATAGTCCTTGCTATTTCAACAACCTTTTCAATTTGTAAAACTGACATATACATCAATATTAAATAACTGATATTAACTACTAATGCAGAATTAATGTTTTCTTACATACCTGATTCCATTTTCTTGCTTCATTATACCATCCAATAACACTGCAAATGAACAAAAACACAAGCTTCTACTTATATTAGTATAATTATTGAGATTTATTTTTCATTTAAAAGAATAAGAAAAATTATAAAGCATGCCTATTTAGTGTAGTCCGGCTAGTAAGATCAAACATAAACAAAATTGCTACTGCATCTTTACAAGCCATTGGAACATGGTCCAGTGATCTGTGGTCACCTACATCCAAATATATAGACCAAAAAATTATATTACTTGAAGTTATAAAATATGACTATATAATCACCAAAAACAAAATCAAAACAAGATTAGTAAAATTAATTAACATACCTCCCACATCCCATATTTCCAATGAAATCCGGGCACCTTGTACGGATAAAGTTTTATCCATCAAATTTAATCCTGCCATCTCCAAGTTTCTCTTTTCCTGCTCATCTCCCACATACTTGATCTTCAAAAAAATAAATATAATTATTAAAAAAAACCATATTAGGTGGAGTAAATCATGTTTTGAAGCTAAAATTTCATGAAGCTAATCACTAAATACTAAATCTACTTACCAAAAAACTAGTTTTACCAATCTGGCAATCACCCAACAAGCTGATTTTCAAGTTTACCAAATCCGAATCCAAGTCATGCCCACTGCATGTGGTACTGGCTTGTTCATCCAATCCCAAACCCGCCTCTACGGCCTCCGGCGGCAGCGCATAAGAACCCCGGCTGGACAACCGCCGGTACTGAGTCGACTTCCCTATTGAACAAACTATAATTCTATCCCAAATGAATCGAAAAAATTGCCTAATGAACGAGACCCTTTCTACTATTCTCCACCGGATATTGACATGAACAACTTTTCGACAAAGCTGTGTCATCTTTCTAGCTGCACCGTGAACAAACTTGGCCATGAAGATTGTAGGTACCTTCTTGTTCTCTCATTGTTTTTTTAATTTTGTGTATTCTAGTGTTGTTGTAAATGTGGTACTATGTTGTTTGAACTAACAAAGCTGATGGGGAGGTTACTGTGTTTATAGGGGGGCGGTTGACCGGTATTTTTAATATTTGCTGATTTCCAATACAGTCCAACTTGCCGGCTTCTTGGGTTTCTTCGTAGAAGTGGCTTGTTTTGGGACAAGGTATGAAAGTTTATTTTATTTTATTTTATTTGGATATATGGGGTGAGGGGGTGTTTTGGTCATTTCCTATAGAAGGGTTGTTTGGGAATTTCACATGCGTGTTGAAGTGGTGGAAGATGTTTATATATAAGCTTTTTTAAAGTGATAAAACTTTGTCGACATGCACACAGACCAAGCATCTTTGTGATGTGGTCTAGATAAGAAGCCCCAAAGAATATAAGTTTTAAAATAGGCAGGAATCATGTATGGTGCAAAGTCTTTTTGTATGGGAAAGAGATGCTATGCAATGAAATTCTTTGCAACTATATATTCAAGAATTTTATTTTTATTTTTAATTGCATGTCTTTTCAGAGAGGCATATAAAATACTTTAGTTTCCTAAATTTGTTAGTCTATTTGGTATTCCATGATTTTCGATAGTTTATTTGTATTGCGTTTATTAAAAAATATATATATATATATATTTTAATAACTTTAATGTTAAATGTATGTCATAGCATTATAAATTAGCTTATAAAATTTTTTTAAAAGATAAAAATTTAACTATTTGCTAAAAAAATAAAAAAAAAAAAAGGCAAAAAGGCAAAAAACTCATACACCCTACAGATGATTTTTGAGTTTTTGGGCTGGTTGATTTTTCTTATTTTCGTCGCAGGAAGGAATGTAAGCCTTTAATTTAATGCTTTTTGGTTTTTTCAAGTCATAACTTTATTTTTACTAATAAACAAAATAAATCTATGAAAAAAGCTAATACAAATCTACATTCGGAAAGAATTTGTAAGTTTCATTTCTACCTTCAATAATTGATATAAGGATTAAAGATCCCATTACAGTGCTAAGAATATTGGAGTTTCTAGTTTCTAAATCTTCTGACTTCTGAACGTTTCAAAAATTGAATATTTATTAATTGATGGGATGAAATGGGATTTTGATAATATCTCCCACGTTAAATAGTTAATCTATAGCATGATTAATGATGAAATGAACATTATCACAGAATGGTCTCACAGTTGATTGGTGGATCTAGATCAAGAGAATTTTAACCCTTTTGGATTTAAAAGGCCAGAGCTGTAAGCACTAGCTAACCCAATTACACATTCCCCCCTCACCTTTTTTTTTTTTTTTCCTTTTCAATAAAGAATATAAGTAAAATAAATAAAAAATATTTGTTTAAAATTTCTTTCATTGATTTGGTAAGAGATGGATCTTTATCTTCAACCAACTAGTATGGTATTTTCTTTGTTCTTTACCGGCCCCATTAACCCTCATATAATATGTGATGTTATATCAACCTCTATACTATTGCTGTTGTTCTGTCCCTCTTCACACTTTATGAAATGTTAGTACTAGTATTCATTAGGTGCACCCATTAATTAGTGTTAGGGCCTTTGCTTTATGGAAATAGGTTTTTAATAGTAATACTTAAATATTATTCCCACCGGCTACACCCTCATATATTGATTTCTCAATAGTAAAAGGAGTTACATTAATCATGTCTACTTAGAAGTAGAACGACTATTAATGATCCCCTCAACCATCTTAATTAGAGGGAAAATAATAGTCCCATTTTTGTTTTGGTTTGGTGGGATAATATATATATATATATATAAAGTTTACCTATCTTTTAGAGTATTTACATTCAGGTTTCTAAAAAAAATATTTATTTACACTGTAAAAAACTATTTTATCTATTTTACCAATTCATTTAACAATACACCCAACATCCAATTTTTTTTTTTTTTACATACAACACAATAAAATAATATAAACTACACAATCAATAATAATAAATAAAAAAAAAAAGAAAAAAAAAGAATGAGAGAAAACTAAGAAGAAAAATGAATAAAATAAATAAATACATACTTGCTAAAGTAGTTGTTATAAATACTGTTCACAATTGCTAAAACATTTTAGGGCTAAAGCTGAATTTGAACGGGTGTAGCTAAAATAGCCATATGCACATGATAATGCTCTTATATTATATAGTATAATTTATATCAACTGAATTGTTATTCATCACAAATGAAAGTATTCTACTTTAAATCATATACATATATATATAGAGAGAGAGAGAGAGAGAGAGAGAGAGAGAGAGAGCCCTTTGTTTTTTTCCCTTGAGAGAGATAGGCAGATAGCATGCATAGAAATTAGAAACACCTCCCCTTCCCTTTAAAATTGAAAAAGATTAGTCCACATCTGTCTTTGTTTATTCAATCACATTCAAGGTGTATTAAAAAAAAGTCACATATCTTAAATCAGTACTTGCATAGATAATTTTTTTGATTAGTAGAAAAAAAAAATCTAAAAACACATACTTTGTCACGACTAATTAATACACATGTCAAGTGGTGATTGAATTAATTTTCATAACCACCAACAATAGACTTATGTGTAATTAACATTATCTGTTCACACATTAATTAATATGAAAATTATGTCAAAGTGCGTACGAAAGTATGTTTGTCCATACAAGAACTCATTAATAATTTATAATCAGGGTTTACCACCCCTTATTGAATTGAACACTTTAACCCCCATTGGTTTGGTGTTTTGTATTTGGTGGAAAAGGACCCCCCATATATGGGCAAGGTCCAATGGGACATCTGGAATAAAATTCCACCTAACTCATCATTTTCATATTCCAGTTTGTTTGCTCTGTGGGTAATCTGCTGGGTAGGTACATGAATACTGAAAAAGGCATTTCCAAACTGCAATGATTAAAGAATATAGGGAACTTAATCTTATCAAGTTATACATAATTATGATTGTGCTTTTTAATCAACTGTTTGGTTAAGAATTTTCTATTGGAACACATTAAATAAGTATCAGTAGGTATAGTCCTTCAACATGTTGATGATAAAATGGTTTTCAATTTTTTCGTGTCAGACATTGATTTGTTGACACATCAAAAGACGGTGAAAAGCTTAAGAAATTCAATGATGGTGGCACAAGCACAAGCACAAGCACAAGGCATGCAATTGCGTGATGGTTCCTCTTCCTTGAGAAAGTTTTGAGTCAGACTGTGCCATGCGTCAATTTTGAATGGCTTCAAAATGGTTGAATAGTAAAGCTTTTCTTTTCTGGTTGGTTGGTTGGGTGGTTTTGAAGTAGTTTCAAAGGATTTTTTTATCTTCATTGTTTTATAAAATACTTAATTATCTAATAAGTATTTTACAACTGATTTTTTTTATTGTTGGTCATTACATGTGATTTTTATATTTATCTATATATATTTTTTATTATAAATATATATCACTAAACTTTTTTTTTTTTAATACAAGATAGAAATTCTACTCTAACCTAATCTGAGGCTTCTTTTGAGAGTTCATAAGGAAATGAAATGGAATGGAATGGAATGATCATAAGAGAATGGAAAAGAATGAAATGGAATGGAATTAAGTAACTTTAATTAAATATTTTAAAATGAAGGAATAGAAAGGAATGAAAATGAATAGAATGTAAATAATTTTGTTTGGGAGTAACATGGAGGGAATGGAATGGAATCATTTTATGAAAATATTACTATTAGACCCTTATTTTAAAATAAAAGGTTAAATATATAGGAGTATTTTGAGAGTTTTAGTAAAAAAATCATTAAATTTAATTTCATTCCCTCCCATTCTTTCCAATTTCGGGGGGAATGAAAATTTGAGATTTTAAGGAAATAGAGAGGAACAAGTATTTCCTCTTACCCATTCCATTCACTTTCATTTAAACTCTCAAATAAGAGAATGTGTTTTCCATTCCCTTCATTAAAACTCCCAAACAAGGGAATGGAAGAATATTCTAAAATTATTCTTTTCATTTCTTTCTATTCCATTCCATTCTCTCCTCCCAAACGAGGCCTAAGTATATATGTGTATGAAACTCTCTTTTGGAGACTTGAATCTCGGTCCTTACCCCCCTCACACCCCACAAGTACTTATACTTATGGAGTGATCATCGCACCAAGAGTATGCAGTGGTACTCTCTCTTAAAGTTTATCAAAATGGTACTTTTCCCAAACAATTATATTATATATGACAAATTATTTGGGCCAAATGGTCTCTCACATCTCAATCATAATGTATTTGTTTTTTTTATTTAGAAACAAACACATACACAGAGGGGAGAAGAAAAAGGGTTCTAACATCAAAGCATACCACAAATCCACTCAAAATAATATATTTATTGAATAATAAGTTTTACATGGTAATATAATAAATTTTGTAACATACTAAGTTTTACAAAGTCTCAATCAAAAGTTTATTATATCACTATGTAAAACTTTATTATTCTACTATGTCAGGGGTTAATATAATAAATTTTCATTAGTAATATATTAAGTTTTACATGGTAATATAATAAATTAAAATTTTTATTATATTACTATGTAAAAGTAAAACTTTAAATGTGAGATACTTCTAACCTATTTAAAACCATTTTAAGTCCATTTAAAACCAATTTAAATTTTCTTTCAAAAACTTATTATTGGTGCAAATATATATTTCAATGAAAACGTATGTCATGTTCTATAAATTTGTTATTCATATTTTATTTAAAAAATGTACACATGAAATAATTTATTGCATCACAACAACAAAATTAAGTTCAAAAGTAACAAAATATTTTTTTACTAAAATAAATCAATTAAATACTCTATCAAATATATCATTCCGACACTTTTTTAAGAGTTGACAAAATATGAAATAAAACCCAATTCAGCTCATGCACACTCCTAACTGATTTTTACATTATTAGGCATGACATGTGATTTGTATATTTATCTATATTTTTTTATTATAAATTTCATTAAAATCTCTCTTAAAGTTTATCAAAATGGCACTTTTCCCAAACATTTTTATATATATATGCCAAATTATTAGGCTTTGTCCATACCTGGCCAAATGGTCTCTCAAATCTCAATTATAATGTATTTGTTGGATAATAAGTTTTACATAGTAATATAATAAATTTTACAAATACTTAATTAAGAATTTATTATATTACTATGTCAAGTGTCAATATAACAAATTTGTAATAAGTTTTACATGGTAATATAATAAATTTTATGTATATTTATACTATCTATAAAAGAATTCCCCTCTTTAGACTGAACTTTTATGTAATTCAGAAATACCCCTACACTTTACTTTTAACTAGAAAGAAATTGAGGATAACTCGGTAAAAATATATTCCCAATTCCACTTAAAATGCAAACACAATAGGAAACTCTCTTACTAATACATGTTTTAAAAATAAACTTATCTAAAATTAAAATAAAATAAAAGTTATGATACTAGACCATAAAAATAAAATAAATAAATAAATAAAAAGCCTCATTGCATGCGCAAAACACGTATGATGAGATTAGTAGTAATATAATAAATTAAAATGTTTATTATATTACTATGTAAAACTTTAAATGTGAAACTTCTAACCTATTCAAGACTATTTTAAGTCCATTTAAAAATAATCTTTATTTTCTTTATAAAATCTTGTAGGGTCAAGATTTGTAGCTCAAGCTCAAGAGATGTGGGATGTGAGTCCAACGAGCCCAATACAATGAATTTGTAGAGAGTGGGTGAAAGAGTTGGGCTATTTGTGAATTGAACAACGGTCAATAAAAATTTAAAAGATGAACAAGTACAAAAACAAACTTGAAACTTGAATAAACTAATGTCCGAGGAGATAAACTATTGTTTAAAAAGCTAATACAATTCTTAAAACAACATTAAATTTTCCTTCTTCTTCCCTTCCTCTCTTTTTCCATCCCCCCCTCATGAGAGGTCTTTTGCATTTATATTGTTTTCTTTTAGATTATCTTGATCGTACACTTGTTTTTCATCTAAGCATTCACTTGAGTATATGTTCCATCAGGTATTTTCTTTGGTTCTCCATGAGTGGTGGTAGCTGAGACTGCACTGTTCAGGGGTTTTCTCCACATAAATGCGGTCAGAAAAGTTGCTGCAGTGCATTTAATGCGATGGTAGCAGTTTTTCCTTTAGATATTTCTTTATTCTTATCATCTTTATGCGTACCTGAAGTTCATCCTTATCGTTGGAACTTCCTGGAAGGTCATCCAAACCGCCTAGGTATTTGCTTAACCAATATTCCTCATATTCAAGAAGGATACACTCCTCGGACTATATTCCTCTATCATCTCCTTACATGATTCTCCACTCTGGGGCCTTTCCCATTCATTTACTCCTTCTCGTACATACTCACATCCTCAAATAGGGCCCAAGGCCCAATATATGAATTTGAGCTTTTATCTCCACAATAGCCCCTCAAAATTTTAATTTTTCCCTCGCATCTGAGGAAAAAAAATGGGACTTTGATCTCCCACAGAGATAAAGGCTAAAAATGTAAAAATACCTAAGTTTACACGTATGGGAGCGTAGATTTATGCGCTTCATCATTGCTGCTGACATTTCAGTATTTACGAAGCGTTATTAACTGCTCTAGGCGGCGCTATGTCTTTGGCATCCAACGGTGAACCATTGATCCAACGAACGACATTTTTCCTTAAGATTTGGGCGGGATAACTCCCACTCATTTTCTGGCCCCTATATAAAGCCTCAAAGGAGATCATTTTTCCTTTACTTCACAATTTCTCAGACCCTCCAGCGAACTCAAGCATTCAAACTCACAAAGTTTTTCAAATCATCAGTTTCATTTCTTTAAAAATCCACAAGAATCCTTCCAAGGATTTAAGGATCACTCCCCAACCCAGTTTGTGTAAGTTTTAATTTTTTCGAACCCTTCATTCTCTCCTCGGCCCTCAAATTCTCATTTCCCAGCTGTCATTCTTAGTGTTTCCTTCTTTCTGCTTATCTGAAATAGGTAGATTTAAGTATTTAGTGGATAATCTTGCCCAGATAGAGATATTTAAAGAAATGTATCACATACCACAAGACGTAAACTTGCGATATTGTCCCCCAAAAGGACTGGCAACAGATCGAAGGGTGGGGGAAGTCATAATCCCTGTCATAGCTTTTATAGAAGGGGGAATGACTTTTCCTATGGGTTCCATTACAAGAGATTATCTTCGTAATCATAGAATTAGTCCTAAGCAATGCCCACTTAACGTCTTTAGGATCCTAGGAGCAGTTGATGCTTTGAATCGACATTTAGGCTTGGGGCTCACTTGGCTTGATGTAGTCCATATGTATGAGTGTCATAGACAAAAGGGGGCGGGATTTTACCTTAAATATCGATCCGACATCGTTAAACTCATCTCCTATTTTCCCAAGTCTAACAAGGAGATGAAAGACAACTATCTGATCGTCTCAAGAGCATGGCATGACGGTCTTCATTGCCCAACCCAACCAGGAGAGCCAGGTGGGATATACTTGATCTAAGTTTCCTAGCAATAGATTTAGAATTTCCATCACTAGCGTTGTCTTTCTTCTCTTTGTATTAGTATTTTACCTTAAGTTTCTGATTATGCTTAGTTTTGTTGTGGTGTTAACAGATAAAAGGCACGTATCTCCTCGGCTCAACCTGACTAACATTGCCGCACTCAATTATTTACTGAGATCAGAGATTTTTGTAAGTGAAGACGGGCAACTTTGGGCAGCCCATCTAATTCTCGATTTCTAGCCTTTCTCGGACACGTTTCAACCGGTTGGCAATGCGATAAGGCAGGGAGACCATCGTATAAATTGAATAGATGTAGCTCAGCCAAATTTTTTGTTTCCGTTCGATCTTCCCCTTGTATCACATCCGGTTCTGCAGGGTGTACCACTACTTATCCCTCAAGTTCAACAGATTCCCCTTAAAGCAACCGCAACAGGGGAAGGAGTTGCTTCCTCGACCTCTTCACTAGAGAAACAAATTGAAAATTTCCGTTTTGAAGAAGAGGTATCAAGAGAGGTTTAAGTAATTCCACCCTCGGACGCCGAGAAAGAAGCTGATAGGCATTCCAGCATCCACATTCCTATTTTAATAACTGCCCTTTTAGACGACTCATCAGAAGAGGAAGAGGAGATAGCTTTGAATACTGGGAGCAAGAGCTTAAAAGATCTTACGAAGACAAGGAATAAAGCAGCCATGCCCAAAGAAGCCATCAAGTCCCAGCCCGCTGTTAATCTTCCTCCACCCCCTCATCAGCTCCCTTCTGACCTTAGCCTAAAGCCAAACCCCGAGTTGAAGAAGAAAAGACCTAATGCCGCTCTTGAGGAGGGTAAGGTGGAACTTTCGAAAGGAAACAAACAACAGAGAGTGGCTAGGGACCAACGAAGCAAAAGGGCTACGTTTGTTGAGAGCCAAGAGGACCCTCTCGTTGCTGATGTACGCCGAGGACCGCACATCTGGTCTCCTAAGCTGGGGCTAGATGGTGCCCCCCTCTCTTAGGACACTTCAGTCAGGAACTACCAAAGGGGGCAGGTAGGTTTTATCGCCGAAGCCTTGGAGCAACCACTTCTTTTACCAAAAGATATGGAGGCCTACAAGCGCTTCAACCAGCACGAGCTCTTCTTATCCCTAAAGAGGGACTTGGCCATGGTAGGCGACTTGATCTGCTTCTCTAAGTAAACCGTTGGTCATTTTTATTCATCCTTTTTCTTTGTTTTATATTAATTTTTTTTTATTCTGTTATGCAAATTACCCAACAAGTTTATGTGGCCGAAAAATGGAATAAAGATGCCCGCAATGAAGCCAAAGCGAAGGCCCATTCTCGGTTCGAGGTTGAAAAATCTCTAGGTAATCTAAAGGAAGATTATTCTAAGCTGTCTGAGCAGCTAAAAGAGATGACCAAAGAAAGGAATAGCCTTGATGCAGGCCTTAAGAATGCTGAAAAGCAGGCCGAAGACCAATGCCGTCAGTTGAATATGATTGAAATCAATTTGGAAATAGAGAGGCAAATGGTGAAGGACCTTCGAGTTAAGCTTCAGAAAGCCAGGGACGCTGCCCAATTGGCCAAGGAGGCAGCCGAGGCTGAAAAGTAGGCAACATATAAGCTTGGGGTGGAAGAGACTCAAGTCAAGCTCACAGAGGAGTTTTCTACAGTCTATAGGGAGTACTGTGATATAACCTGGGGTAAAGCCTTTGATGCTGCTGGGGTCCCTGCAAAATCTGACTTAAGGCGACCTGGGAGCGTCTACTACGATCCTGAAATTTGCGAACTCCTAGGTCCTGACTCTTCTCCCTCCAAACAACTCCCAGAGGCCTTGGAACAGCCCTTGGTCGGTCCAGTCCCTCTTGCCCTTCCTGAAGCTCCCAAAGAGTCTGATCAAGCTGGTGGTCAAGGCAAGCAAGCTGAGGACCCTAAAGATAAGGGTAAGGACTTAGGTAAGAAGAAAACTCCTCCTGAACCTAAGGACCAAGCCCTAGATGCTGCTGCCACCCAGTCCAGCCAGACTACTGACCCCATAGTCTCCACAAAGAAGGCTTAGATACTAGGATATATACACACACACACACACACATATATATATATATATATTTGTCATTACTCTGTAAGGAACTGAGAAATACTATCTTTTTGATCAATGAAAGCGTGCTTCTTTTATTCTCTTCATTTTCATTGCACACCTTATAAAATTTATTGTTATTGTAAGTAATGTTAACTTGTAACTATCTTAATCTGAGTAAGCTCAAAAACAATATTTTGCTAATGATGCAAATAACTTAGATAAGTATGGGCAAACATTGGATCATATAAGAATTGTTACCGTACTTATTAAGTAATGACAAGTAGAAAAGTCTTATGTATTAAAGTGAATGATTAAAGACTTTACCTGAACTAGATTATGTATAGCACTTACAAAGGACACCGTGGAGCGTTAACTTTAAATATAGTATATGGTCCAAGAAGTCTAACATGGTTTAAGATCCATTTTAGCATTTATGAAAATAGTCACGAAGTGTAAACTAATTTATATCATCTGGTCCGAAGAATTCACACATGACTAAATTTAAGTTTAAACACTTATAAGACTTGCAATGGAGTGTTAACTAACCTAAATCATCTGATCCGAGGACTTCAGGCATTATTAGATTTAAGTTTAAACACTTATAAGAATTGTAAGAGAGTGTTAAATAACCTATATCATCTGGTTCGAGGACTTCATGCATGATTGGATTTAAGTTTAAACACTTATAAGAATTGTAAGGGAGTGTTAACTAACTCATATCATCTGGTCCGAGGACTTCAGGCATGATTGAATTTAAGTTTAAACACTTATAAGAATTGTAAGGGAGTGGTAACTAACCCATATCATCTGGTCCGAGGACTTTAGGCATGATTGGATTTACTTTCCCCGAAATCTTTATGTAATAAATAAACATATTGATCAAAGAAAAAACTTGATTAATAATAATACTTTTTAAGGTTGTTTACATTCCAAGGGCGTGGTATTACATGACCATCTAAGTCTTCCAAAAAATATGCCCCAATGCCAGCCCTTGAGGTAATACGATATGACCCTTCCTAATTAGGTCATAACTTTCCCCAAGCTGGATTCTTCGTAGTACCCACAACTTTCCTGAGCACTAGATCACTAGGTGCTAAAAGCCTTAACCTTACGTTGGCATCATATCCCTGCCTGAGCTTTTGTTGGTAATATGCCAATTGGACCATTGCATTTTCCCTCATTTCCTTAATCAGATCCAAATTCTTCTCTAGTTGTTCATTATTGCTAATCGGATTTAATGAACTAGTTCTCAACATTGGGAACCCAGTCTCTAGAGGGATAATAGCTTCAGCCCCATAAGTCATTGAAAAGAGGATCTCCCTAGTAGACCTACGAGACGTAGTTCTGTATGTCCAGAGTACACGTGGCAGTTCTTCCACCCATTTGCCCTTTGCATCATCTAGTATTTTCTTCAGTCCATTTAGTATGACCTTGTTAACAGCTTTCGCTTGCCCATTCCCTTGAGAATAAGCAGGAGTGGAATATCTATTTGTAATCTCCAATTCACAGCAATAATTTCTGAATGCTTTGCTATCAAACTAAAGATCGTTGTTCGAAATGAGGGTGTGAGGAATCCCAAACCAAGTGACAATGTTTTTCCAGACAAATTTCTTCGCGTCTACGTCTCTGATATTAGCTAGGGGTTCAGCTTCAACCCATTTGTGAAATAATCTGTGCCGACTAGAAGATACTTCTTGTTTCCTACTGTTTTAGGGAATGGACCTACAATATCTAAGCCCTATTGAGCGAATGGCCATGGGTTGGATAATGGGTTAAGGATTTCACCCGGTTGGTGTATGTTTGGTGCAAACCATTGATATTGATCACACTTTTTAACATATTCATGGGCCTCCTTTTGCATATTTGGCCACCAATAGCCTTGGGTAATGGCTCTGTGTGCTAAGGATCTACCTCCAGTATGGCTTCCACAAATTCCTTCATGTAACTCCTCAAGGAGTGATTCAGCTGCTTCAGGATGTATGCATAACAAATACGGCCCTGAATAGGAACGTATGTATAATTTCTGGTTCTCAGATAGCCAGAATCTAATAGCCTTCCTCTAAACTTTGTCAGCTTCCAACCTTTCTTCAGGCAAAGTATCCTCCTTCAAGAATTGAATTATAGGGTCCATTCAGTTGGGCTCAGCTCTGATTTAATGAACTCAGACTGCCTCTCTTCTTATCTCTGTGGGTTTATGCAAGTCTTCAATGAGGATAACCCGAGGCAGATCCTGTGCCGAGGAGGTTGCGAGCATGGCCAGAGAATCAGCATGTGCATTACCATTTCTGGGGATATGTAGCGAGTTAAAAGATTCAAACTGTGATTATAAACATTTAACTTGGCTCAGGTACCCTTGCATTCTTTTATCTTTCGCCTCAAATTCCCCTTTTACTTGACCGATGACTAGCCTTGAGTCCAAGAACATTCTCACTGACTTTCCTCCCATTCTTTGAACCATTGGCATTTCCATCAATAGACCTTCATACTCAGTCTCATTATTTATGGCCATGAAACTTAGCCTTAATGACTTTTCAATAACAATCTTTTCAGGGGATATTAGCACCAGCCCCACGCCAGAACTTTTCTGATTTGCTACACCATCGACATACACCTCCCAGAAGGAGAGGCCCTGTTGAGAGATCAAGCCAACCGATTTTTCATCCATGTTCTGTCCTGGTTCTAATTCTTCTAAGAAGGCTCAGTAAACTCGGCCACCAGATCCGCAAGGACTTGCCCCTTTGTAGAGGTACGGGGCATATACTTAATGTCAAAAACCCCCAGGACAGTGCCTCATTTAGCTATTCTCCCTATGTAGTTAGCACTTCTAAGTATGGTTTTAAGCGGAAGTTGGGTAAAAACAACAACCATATGCGCTTGGAAATAATGAGGCAACTTCCGTGTGCCAAGCACTACTGTTAGGATAGCTTTCTCTAATGGCAGATAACGAATCTCGGTCTTATGCAACGACTTACTCACGTAGTAAACTGGCCTTTGCACACCTTGATTCACTCGTATCAATACCAAACTTACAGCATAAGGAGCCACAGCAATGTAGGCAAACAAGACTTCATTCGGCTCAGGGCTGGCCATGATTGGTGGCTGAGCTAGATAGTCTTTAAGTTGCTGGAAAGTTAAAGCACATTCTTCAGTCCACTCAAATCCTTTCCACTTATTGATCAGCAAGAAGAAAGGTCTACACCTATTTGCTGATCGAAAGATAAATCGGTTTAGAGTGGTAGCCATTCCAGTCAATTTTTGGACTTCTTTGGGATTTCGAGGAGGTTGTAAATTGTTGATGGCCTTTATTTGATAGGGGTTGACCTTAATTCCCTTGTGAGTTACCATGTAACCGAAGAATTTGCCTGATCCCACACCAAACGAGCATTTGAAAGCGTTTAGACGCAACTTGTATCTTCTAAGAACTTCAAAAATGTTTCCAAAATCCTTCACATGCTTAGAAACGATTTTGCTCTTCACCACCATGTCATCTATGTAAATCTCAATACTCTTACCCAACTGTGGTTCAAACATCATCGTCATCATTCTTTGGTAGGTGGATCCTGCATTTTTTAAGTTAAATGACATCACTTTGTAGTGGTAGGTCCCAATAGGGGTGACAAAGCAGTCTTCTCTTAATCATCCAGGGCTAATGGTATTTGGTGATAACCTTGAAAAACATCTAGGAAACTCATTCGAGGATGACCAACAGTGGCATCCACTAACTGGTCTATTTTAGACATAGGGAATGGATCCTTAGGGCAAGCCTTATTTAAGTCAGTGAAATTTACTCACACTCGCCATTTCCCATTCTTCTTTTTCACCACCACAGTATTCGCTAGCCACTCAGGATAAAAAACTTCTTTAATAGCTCCAGCTTATTTGAGCTTTGTTACTTCATCTCGCACTGCATCAGCGTGCTCTTTGGATGGGCACCGAGGAGGCTATTTCCTAAGGGTAATCAACGGGTTGACTTTTAGATGGTGACATATGAATTTTGGGTCCACCCCCGGGGCTTTGTAAGCATTCTAGGCAAATACATCAATGTTTCTTTTAAGGAATTCTATTAGCTCTTCCTTCTTTTGAAGAGGTAATTGAGACCTAACCTGAAAGAACTTTTCCGGATCGTCTCCAATAGCAACTTTTACCAAATCTTCGCACCTTGCACCCTCGGCTGAGTCATCAATGGGCAATGCCAAAGGTTTTAACTGTTATAAATCCTTTCCAATATAGGCCGAGGTTTCAACCTCGAGCTTATGCTGAATGGCATCCATTAAGCATTGTCTGTCCATAGATTGATCTCCCAAAATTTCATTAACCTGGCTTTCAAATGGATATTTAACCTTCTGATGCAGAGTAAAGGAGACAGCCCCTAGCGTATGAAGCCAAGGTCTAGCCACGATTGCAGTATAAGGAGAATACGCATCTACGACAATGAAGTCTACCTCTACTACCTCTAGACCAGTCTGTACAGGTAGTTGTATTTGGTCCTTAGGGATAATAACTCTTCCTTCAAAACTCACCAGGGGGGAACTATAGGGCGTTAAGTCATTAGGTTTTAAGTTCAGCCCCTTATAGAGATCAGGGTACATTATTTCAGCTCCACTGCCCTGGTCCACCATTAGCCTTTTCACATTATACCCCCCAATTCTGAGGGTGATTTCCAAAGCGTCGTCATGGGGTTGGATGGTTCCAACCTTATCTTCGTCCGAGAATCCTAGAACTGGTGGAATATCCGTTTTAGCCCTCTTTGGATCTTGATTAATGTCTCTTGTGAGTAAACAGGCTATGGACATTATCCTGGATGGGTAGGATCCCATTCTCCCAGGTGCAGCAAAGATGCCACTGATAGTTCCCAAGTGGGGTCTTGAAGAAACATCTCTTCGAGATTCTGAGCTTGCTTGACTTCCTTGACCACTGAAATGATGCAGAAGTTGTTTTAATTTACCCTCACGGACAAGCTATTCCAAATGATCCAAGAGACTCCTACAATCTTCTGTGGTATGCCCATGATCATGATGGTACTAGCAATAGAGATTATGATTACGTCTTTCAGGATTTCCCATCATCTTATTCGGCCGTTTGAAGAATGGTTCATTCTTAATCTTCTCCAAAACTTGATGCACTGGCTCTTGGAATACAGCGCTGATTGCTTGGAGATTTACCGATTCTGACTGTCCCGCAAAATCTCTCCGTGGTCTATTGTTACTATAATGATCTGACCTAAAATCCCTTCTCTCCTGAGGGATAACCTTATCCTTCCCTTTCCCTTTCTGTTGATCCTTCTCAACCCTTTTATATTTGTCAATCATGTCCATCAGTTGACGCATACTAGTGACAGGCTTTCCCATCAGAGATTTCCTCAAACCATGGTCAGTGAGGAGGCCGAGCTTAAATGTATAGAGGGCTACTTCATTAAAATCACCATCCATCTCGTTAAACATCTCTCAGTACCTATCTGAATACGTTTTCAGGGTCTCACCCTCTTGCATGTTCAAGGATAACAGGGAAGCTAAAGGCCGAGCAACTCTTCGACAAGTGACAAAACAGGAACCAAATGCTTGAGTGAGCTCTTTGAAAGAGCTAATAGAATCTGCTTTCAGGCTGTCGAACCATCTCATCACAACTAGTCCTAAACTGGAGAGGAAAACTTTACACATCAAAGCTTCATCCTTGGAATAGACTGCCATCCTTTAGTTGAAATGGCTCACGTGTTCCACAGGGTTTGTTTGACCATTATAGATGGTGAACGTTGGTTGATGAAAACGACGAGGAAGTCTTGCTTCTTCAATCCTACGTGTGAAAGGTGATCTAGAGATTTGGTTCAAGGCTTTGCTCATAGCATCATTCCCTACACCTCCATGTGATGGGCTTCGAAGTTGTCATTTACGATAATGTTCATCTTCATATAAAAAGGATTCACTAATTGGGGTTCGAGACCTCCGCCTATAGTTAATATCTTGTTCTTCATCAGAATTGTCATCAGAGTTTGAAGAAGTCCGCTTCTTCTTTGCATGGCGCAACTCCCTTTTTAACTGATCAATCTCTAGTTGCATTTTCTTGTTATTCTCTGCATGAGGTATATGACTTCTACCTCGTGGTTAGTTTCGGTCAGTGTGTGTGGTATGTACACTACCTTCACGATCACCTCTCTGCTCAAGGTTGAGAAAAGGATCAACATGTTGGGATGCCCTGGATTCTGCTGGTTGTTGACCCGGTTCAGCCATCGTCAACCATTGCTTTCACTCTTGCTCAAGCTCTCCCCACAGACGGCGCCAATTGTAAGGTCAAGATTTGTAGCCCAAGTCCAAGAGATGTGGGATCAGGGACGGATGCAGGATTTCAAGTTGGGGGGGGGGGGGGCGAAGATAAGCAGAAAAAAAATTCAAACACATATCCATATAGTCACTGGTGAAGTCAGGAAATTTTCTTAGGAGGAACAAGTTAGTTATGCCTACATTGTGTTAATAGGTTAAGCCTATGTTAGCTCAAAATGCAAAAAACTCTAGTTAATTTGGCCCAAATTATGGCCAAAATAAAATTACTTTATTTCACAAACTAACTTTAAGTAAACTTGTGCCTACATTTTTTTCACTGTATTAAATTATTTGTACTTAGGTTAATAGGTTTGAACTTACCATTTTACATTTTAGAGCTTTTCTAAGGAGTTACATCTAATATTTCAGCATTTAGGATAAAAAATTGATTAATAGGCATGAAATTTTGAAGATTTATACAATAATTTTTGTTAAAAAAAAAGTGCGAACAATGAAGTGCAAATTACTATTTAAGTGCAATTAGATCAAATCAAACAATTAAACAATTATTTGTCCTCCTACTATTATCAGATATAAATAGATAATCTAATATTCTAATATAAACCACATTATTATATATTATATTATTATTATAAATAGATTTATACAATATATATTTTTTTAAGGTTTTCATGGGCTTTTGAAAACTCCTGGGCTGGCTGGCTGGGGGGCCTGACCTAAAAACCAAGGGGGGCCCAAGCTAAAAACCAAGGGGCCTAAGCCTTTTTTTTTTTTGAAAATTTTACATACGAAAAAAAAAATTTTTGAACCCAGGGAGGGGCCCGGGCCCCCTTTGCCCCCCACCTAGGTCTGTCCCTGTGTGGGATGTGAGCCCAACGAGCCCAATATAATGAATTTGTAGAAAGTGGGTGAAAGAGCTGGGATGTTTGTGTATTGAACAACGATCAATAAAGATTTAAAAGATGAACAAGTATAAAAACAAACTTGAAACTTAAATAAATTGATGTCCGAGGAGATAAACTATTGTTTAAAAAGCTAATACAATTCTTAGAATTATAGTAAATTTTCCTTCTTCTTCCCTTCCTCTCTTTTTCCATCCCCCCCTATGAGAGGTTTTTTGCGTTTATATCGTTTTCTTTCAGACTATCTTGATCGTACATTTGTTCTTCATCTAAGCATTCACTTGAGTATATGTCCCATCAAAGATCTTCTTTGGTTCTCCATGAGTGGTGGTAGCTAACACTGCACTGTTCAGGGGTCTTCTCCACATAAATGCGGCCAGAAAAGTTGCTGCGGTGCATTTAATGCGATGGTAGCAGTTTTTCCTTTAGATTTTCTCTATTCTTATCATCTTTATGCGTACCTAAAATTCATTCTTATTGTTGGAACTTCCTAGAAGGTCATCCGAACCGCCCAGGTATTTGCTTGACCAATATTCCTCATATCCGAGAAGGATACATTCCTCGAACTATATTCCTCTATCATCTCCTTACATGATTCTTCACCTCAGGACCTTTTCCATTCATTTACTCCTTCTCGTACATACTCACATCCTCAAATAGGGCCCAAGGTCCAATATATGAATTTGGGCTTTTATCCCCACAAATCTTATTATTGGTGTAAATATAAATTTCAATGAAAAAGTATGTCATGTTCTATAAAATTGGTTATTCATATTTTATTTTAAAAAAAAAAAATGTATGCATGAGATAATCTATTGCATCACAACAACAAAATTACGTGACTTTTACTAAAATATTTTTTACTAAAATAAATCAAATAATACTCTATCAAATATATCCTTACGTGACTTTTTTTAAGAGTTGACAAAAATATAAAATAACTATTAGGAGTTTCAACTTAGGTAAAAATTTTATAGTGTATCTAATTATGTTTATTTATAAATACATCTATACAAATCTCAAAAGGGGATGTTATTTTATAGGTAGTTTGGATGAGAGTTTTTTATTTTAAAATGGAATATTCAAGTAGGAAAATAAGGTATGAACTTATTTATACATTTATACAAACATCAAAGGGAAGGGAAGCGTCATTTCATCCGTAATTTGGGCAGGATCATTTCATGAAACATCAAAGGAGAATGTATAATTTATCCCCTTTTTTTTATAATTAAAATGATTTATGTTATTAAAATATTAGTAAAACTGATCACGTCCAAAGATGTCCAATGCGGTTGTAGTAAATATTCTATGTGTTGAATGGTTTTAAGTGTAGGATTTTTACTTCTTTATTTGTGTTTGTTTTGGACTTTTTAAACTAAATTACACTCTAACCCTTAAAGTTTAGTGTTATTTATTTTAATACATTAAATTTGATATTTTTTTCACTTTTACTCTCTATCTTTTTTTTTTCTTTTTCTTTTTTTCTTTTTTTTGAGTAAAACATCTAGTCTTTAGTCAAGCAATTATTGAAGCTTGCGTTTTGAGGCACAAAAGGAGAGATAATTAGTCAGAAATATGATGAAACGACAATTAAAATATGAAATCAAAATTAATAGAATCAAAAGGAAAATAACCTTAAACTTTAAGGGTAAAAAAAGTGATTTAATTTTTCTTTTATTTTTTTGCACCTATAGTGAGTGTTTGACCTTAAGTTAGGGAAAGCAGAAATTCAAATCTAATATTTTTGAATATTTTCCCATTAATTTTTTTTTTTTTTTATCATATAAACTATATGTTCTCATTTCTTAGTTTGTTGACTTCTTTTGGTTTATATATACACACACGTGTGTGTGGATAAATGTTTGCTAAAGATTTTAGGATAGGTGCTATGTATCACCTCTTAACTCTTGCTTGTTGGGCGTATAGAATTTGGATTTTGCTTTTGGCAGTAGGCATATAAATAACGTTACCAACAGGTTCAACACAAAAAGAAAAAACAAATATTGGACCAAAGCAGATCTTATAAAAATATATATATATATATATATATATATATTAGACAAAGGCTTCTTTTTCTTTGAGTCTCCCAAAAAAAGGTATATTGCCATGCTTCGAGAACCTAATAACCCTTCAAACATTCTAGAAGGCCATTAATAAGTTACCCATTATACTGGGTTCCGTTTAATTAGTTTAAACTTTAATTAATGATAATTATAAATTCTCTTGTTATTTAATAAAAAATTTGGAAGACCTTCACCTATAAAAAATAAAAAAAAAAAAACAACTAATTAGTGTCTTGATTGGATAAATAAAAAATTATATATATATATATATATATCATGATTGAATCTCATAAATTAAAACTCTATATAAAAATAAAATATTACCCATTATATTTTGACTAAGTAGTATTCAATAATTTTTTTTAAATCACATTAAATTAATAAATATAATAAACTAAAGACCAAATAAGCAGATTTGTGAAAAATAAAAAGGCTCAATTTAATTAAAAAAATTGTTTACATAAAATAATTTAATCATAATTTACTTTTGCCGAGTTGTTTTAATCTAAAAACATTTGTGAAAGTTAAGTTCTAATTAGTTAACACTCTCTGAAGATTAAAATGCTAATATGAGGAAGTAAAAGCATTCAAAATCTTTTTTTTTTCTTTTTTTGAGAAGAAGAGCATTCAAAATTTGATGTAACAATTTTTTTTTTTAACGTTCTATGAAAAGTATAATGTTTCTTTTTTGCTAATATACAATTATATATATATATATATATATATATGTTGCATGGGTCTTTTAGAAGTTGTGACATGCATTGCAAATTGCAAGAGTGATCCAGAGATTCATAAGCTATTTGGAGCAAACGAATCTTGTTATCTATTTGGAAGGATTTCAAAATTTGGTGCATGATTATGACCATAACCAATAAGCCTAAAAGCCGTTCAATTAATCAATGGGCCTAACCTCATCACCCATGCTTAACAACTAAAACCGAACTCATTTTCTTACCACCGCACACTCTTGATACAGTGGTCACTTCACAAGTATAAGTGCTCGTGAGGTGTGGGGTGTGGGGGATAAGAGTCGGAGTTTAAGTCTCTAAAAGAGAGTTTCATACATATATATATTTAGATTAAACCAAAATAGAAATTCTATCTTGTATTCAAAAACAACTAAAACCGAACATATATATGGATCTACTTATGCTCATAATATGACTATGAGTAATCAAGGTCAAAGAGACAAGACATAAAGATTAAACATGAATTTATCATATAGCAATAATTGCAAGCAAAGATTAATTAACGAGGGATTTTACACGTTACCTAGTAAATAATTGCAACAAAAGTACTCCACTCAAAGTCTCAAACCCATCCAACCCAATCGCCTTGCCAACAATAAATAAAAATTAAACATAACATATATATATATATATATATATATATATAATTCTAAAATTTTCAATTACATGGTATCCAATTGTTCTAATCATCTGCTTTCATCCCCTTCCCATCAAAATATTATAAAGACTACTCAAATGAAAATAAATTTATAGCATTTTAGTGCGTCTTTCCCTGCAACTAATTTTAGTTAATGATTTTAATAAATAAAAAAAATGAATGAGATAGTTAATTAGAATAATTGAAAACCAAAAGTCATGTGATTAGAAAAATAGAAACTTGTAAAATGTCAAGAAACTACTTTAAATTGTGTATTTTCAAAATACTTTCATAACAGATTATAACTAGTAAGTTGTTATTGGTTTTAATTTAAATTCAAAACTTAAATTACTTTTTTTTCCACCTATATCCCAAGCTATAATTATTGGTGACTTTTGCTAATTAAATTCAGTCTCCACCTGGTTATAGGAATGGCCCAAGAGGCCTAAAAAGATGGGTTGTAAAAATAATTGAGTATCTTGACATGTATACCAAGGGCTAAAATAGGCATTTGCCTCTTTTGCTCAAAAGATATAGCAAAATGTCTCTGTTCTAAAATTATCTAGTAAAATGCCCTTATTTTGAAATTTGATTTTTAGAAAATCGAGTTTCAATTAGAAACTCGATTTGATGAAAATTGAATAATGTGAGAAATTTTACATAGAATTCAAGTTCCATGTATTTTTTTTTTTTTTTTTTAAGTTTGATT
Source organism: Quercus variabilis (assembly GCA_030445155.1). Lineage (NCBI taxonomy): Eukaryota > Viridiplantae > Streptophyta > Magnoliopsida > Fagales > Fagaceae > Quercus > Quercus variabilis. The sequence goes on along the minus strand of CP129452.1, from coordinate 11,995,937 downwards.
TCATATAACTTGATTTTCTAAAAATCGAATTTTTAATTGAAACTCGATTTTTAAAAAAAAAAAAATCGAGTTTAAAACATGAGCATTTTGCTAGATAGTTTCAGAATATAAACATTTTGCTGAAAAGTTTTGACGAAATAGGTAAATGCCCATTTTGGCTGCATGTAGTTATACATGATACAACAAACCAATAATTACTATATAGGAGGGTTTGTGATAAGATAGCAGTGGAATTTCATAAGGTTGGAAAAACTTATACATTGTTTTGAGTTATGACTTACGACGAAGGGACCAAGGAAAGGAGGCCATTCAAGCCACACTTATGAAATTCTACCTTTCCCATATATGCCATTATAGAAGCAGCTCTATTAGCACGTGGATTAACACAATCAAAAGAGTAAGCAACAAAGAATGGATAGAATGATAGAATATCATAGGTAGTGATTTGGTGCAATCATAGATAAGTGTCTTTTAACAAAAGTGATAGACCGTAGTTTCAATTTTGAAAATTAGTGTCCGTTTTAAAAAGTGTATTAAAGTATACTTTTATTTTGAAAATATAAGAAAAATTGAAGTTTTAAAAACAAAGCTAAAAAAAAAAAAAGTTGGCTTATAATATTGTCCCAAACACACAATTAATCTCTTTAAAAAAAAATTTTGGGTATAAAACTATTCATCAATAACATCTCCTAGACCATACAAAAGTAAGAGTTGTGAATATTGAGCATGACCTTTTGAAATAGAGTAAAAAAATTTTAGAGATCAAATTATATATTTGGGTAAATTCATTTTAAATCCTATAGTCTAAGGTCGTCAGAAATGAAACCCTGAAGTTATATATATAAACCTATAGTTTTAAAAATTAATTTTTATTTTGATAAATTAAAAAGTAACAAATTAAACCTCACATGCACATCTAAGTAAATGTTCTAATTAATTCAATTGATAAAGTATCTTATTTTCAAATAAGAGATATGTATTTTAATATCTGTTTATACTAAAAACCAATTAGTATCTTATATTTGATGATAAAAAAAAAAAAAAAAAAAAAAATTTATCATGATGCAAATGTCATAGATTTGAAATACTATTGTGTGTGTGTGTAATTACACTTTCCACCCAAAAAACTATCACCCCAATTATATTTAACTCCTTAAACTATCAAAATGCACGATTAACCCCCTTTATTTTAAAATAATATAGAGAGGGTAAATTAGTCTTTTTAATGTTAAGTTTCATCATATTTAACACCAAAATACACAATAGGGGATATTGAAATATAGTTATATCCCCTCAATATATATATATATATATATAGTTATAACTTTCGGGTTTTTTTTTTTTTTAAGAGGAAAATAATTTTGGGGTTTTAATTGTGTATTTTGATGGTTCATAGTGTTAATTGAGGTGATAGTTGATAATGAACAAGTGTAATTTAACCCCCCCCCCCCCTAAAAAAATTGTGAATGAGGAAAATATATTTGGTATCAGTGGTTTCAAAATTCAATAAATGAGAGATATGCTCGCGAAAAATAATTATCCTACTAATAAATGAAAGACATGTATTAGTGAGTAGTTTTTTTTTTTGGTACCGACATGTTTCTTGTTTCATTGGATTTTGATAATGTTGTATCACATTCTTAATCACGTCACCTTCACTTCGACATGCGTCATTGCCGTTTAATCAGTTTGTTGGGATTTAATTTAGTACTCAATTGACCAACTTTCTCAGAGTCACATATGATACAACATCTTTTGTTGCGGATAAATTTTAAAACTTAGAGCATTTACATCAGCTCATGTATAAGTGTGTATAATAGAAAAAATGCTCAAATTTACACATTTTTGTTCAAAAACAGCCCACATCAGTCTGTTTAAACTCTTGCAAAATCTTCTAAAATTATCCACGAGCTACAGTACTTGTGTAAATGTACACGGGCACTGTAGCTCGTGTATTTAATTTTTTAATGGTTTTTTCTCTCTCCTCTCTAACGGACTCTCATCTCCTACCTCTCTTCCCCAACCATTACAACATCTAGCGCACCAAATCAACTGAAAATTAACCCCCAACAAACCCACACACAAACAAACCCAAATGGACAAAGAGATCGGTGTTTATCGGAATGATCTGGGTTGCTGGAGCTCGTGGGTCGGCCGGTGAAGCATGGAGCGTGGATTGGCCGGTGAAGAAAGGATCTGGGTTGCCGGAGCTCGTGGGTCTCGCTTGATCGGAGCTCATGGGTAGGTCGGTGAAGCGTGGAGCATGGATTGGTGCTTGTGGAGCATGGATCGGCCGTTGAAGAAAGGTTCTGGGTCACCGGAGCTTGTGGGTATCGCTTGATCGGAGCGTGGAACGATCTGGATCGGCTGGTGAGAGAAGGAAGAAAAGAGAGAAGGAATGAGACGATCGCCGATGAGAGAAGGAAGAAAAGAAGGAAGAAAAGAGAGAAGGAATGAGACGATCTGGATTGGCCGGTGAGAGAAGGAAGAAAAGAGAGAGAGAGAGAGAGAGAGAGAGAGAGAGAGAGACAGGGCGCGTATAATGGTAGAGGTAGTTGGGGGAAATAATAAAAAAAATTGTGTAGAGTGAATATTTTATTGAAATATCTTGTAAAATAAATGAACTGATGTGGGTATTTTGTAAAAATGATAGGTTTTTTGGTGTAAAATAGACAAAAAATTAAATGAGCTGATGTGAATGTTCTTCCATTTTAAGTTTCGCTACTTTTCATTTTGGATTTTTTAGTTTGTTTTATTTCATTTTAGAGTTTTCTTTTTTTTTTTTTTTTTTTCAAAACACCCAAATTTAGACTTAAAAACACCATACGTTCAGTTCCCTTCCCCCCAACCCCCCCAAAAAAAAAAACCATCCCCAAAATCCCTACCCTATCTCGACTGAGAGAAAAAGGGAAGAAGAGGAGACCGAAATTGAGATCGTGAGGGAGAAGGAGATTGAGATCCACTGAGAGAGAGAGAGAGGTATTTTCGGAAACCCCAAAGACAAATCGACTTCGGCGGCTCCAGGCTCCAGGCTCCCGGGAGCTATTTTCCGTATTTGTTATCATGGAAAATCTTTGCTGCCGCTGAATTGGGATGTTTTGAAACTTTGAGGACTGAAATAAAAAATAGTGAAATTTAGATGGTGAGTTTTAAAACTCGGTCTTAATTAAAATAAAAATAAATAAAAATAAAATTTCGAACCCCTACGATATTCAATCAACCATAGCGTTTTAGGGGTCAGTCGCTGGCTCTCTGGTCATCAGGTAAACCATGATTGCCATGCAAAACCATTCGTTGAACCATCATTGATTTTTTTTTTCCTCTCTGCACCTAACCTGTTTGATTAAATGCCCGACTGAACTGTTGCTTAGTATTTTTTGTGCTTTTGACATGTTTTTAGTCCAATTGTGTTTTTTTTTTGGTGGGTTTTGTTACAATACTGAGCAATGTATGTGTGTGTAACAATCATGTACAGATGGATTCTATGGATTCAGAAGTTGAAACTCTTGAGCAGAGGTTAACGTCTATGCTTGGGCAGCTTCAAGTAGAGTGTGGCATTCTTGAAAGAATGGTATACAAGAACAAGAACCAGCATAGGCGTTGCTTGTATTTCCAGTATCTTTTGAAGGTTCGTAATTCTTTACTTTCCTTTTAAGAAAGCTTACCCTTTGTTTGGTTGATGTGAAAACTGATGAAAAGACAAGAAATTAGAAGAAATTTTGTGACTTTGTTGTAAATTGGTTAAGTTTACTGGTGGGTTTTTGTTAGGTAGCATATAATGAACAATGTAGGAATTAAAATTTTATTTCTTTTTGGTTCCTGGGCAATAATGGATTTCTAATGGGTTTGTGCACTTGACCTTACTTGTTGTGGATGCCAGGTGAGGAGGGATATTAGACTTTTGCAATCAGCTAAGTTGGAGGAGTTAGTAGGTTCTTGCTTTCTGGTTATCACTGGGAAGAGACCTAAACAAAAGGTGCATCTATTAGAGAGGTAAAGTTTCTCATGCTCCATTGAGCCTAATAAGTAAAATTTACTCCCATATTTAAGTTTTGAATTTGTGCTTTTCAATGGAAAATGTTCATAGGTTTGCTCATATAGGTAACATGTTAGTTTCTAGTTATTGATTCATTTTTATCACAGCTTAAAGAGAAGAAAATGTGATGGTGGAAAATATAATTTTATGGAACGACTTCTGGGAGCTGCACGCCTACTATCACAGGTTTGGTCTTGCTTTTCACTTATAATTCCTCTTTTCTTCTCTGAACTTAGCGTTTTGTGCAGTTATCGTTCATTCTCATTACTGCCTTTTTTAATAGCAAGTTTAGAATGACACATGGATAGAACTCTCTCTCTCTCTCTCAAATACTCAAGCTACTGAAATAAATGTTATATGCTAGATGTTTGTCTTTGTTTATTAATAAAATACCCAATCCAAATTATCCAATTGTGAGTTTTTGTTTGAAAAGATCTAAATCTTTTCTTTTGAACCATATGAAGATGTGATTGTCATCAGTTTGTGAAGTTTAATGGTTAGGCAACTCTATTATGAGTGCACTCAATGATCATTCAAGGCATCAGCTTACATTAAATTCTTGTGGGAATTAGCCTCAGAAAACGTAATTATGGTGTCCAATAGAAGTTTTGATACATCAAATAACAGTTTAATATGAAAAATATGAAGCAAACCCAACAATGCCTTACTCCCAACTAAATTGGGGTCAGCTCCTTGGCTTTCTAACTATTTGGGAGGCAAACAAATTGAATAATGCTTCTACAGTACTTCATGCTGCAACTAATCGTACGATTTAATGAGTGCATTAATGGACCAGTTTAGCTTGGATTACTTGATTGATATACTGATATAGGCTGTGTTTCTTTTGCAGATGGTTGAGCCAATGTTGAAAGCAGCTATGTATCCTTTGTTTATTGATTAAATAGTTACTTGTACATATTGTATGTTTATAAAATAGAAAATACTTTGTTGAAAGTTGCCCTGTTTTGCTCATAGTTGGGCTTTTTTGGCTGTTTTTTCAACTTTTAAGTCTTTTTATTTATTTAAAATCAAGCATCTATAGAAATGAAATAACTAATTTCCCTTTTTCTTATCATGAAAGAAAAATATTTTCCCTTTCTTTTGTTTTGGCACCTTTAATTGGGCCATTGTTTTGGCATGCACTCTGTAACTTTGATACTTGTAAACAGTTTATTAGCTGGATGATGCAATAGTAAGTTTCCAACTTGCATAATATTTATTTAAAAAAAATTATGTAATGTTTTCATCCTTGACTATTATTAAGTGAGATATCTATCTTGCTTGCTCGATCCTTTTTTATTGGATTTTCTCTGACCATTTTGGCTCTACTTGCACGCCTTCGAGTTTTGGTTCAACAAGTAAGTTTCTATTCTTCATCTAAAGCTGAATCAGAGTTGACAATTCTCTGGAGAATTCAAGCCACGTTGTGTTGGTTTGAGGCATACAACCTTTTTAATCGAGTTGGTTTATGTAGGAGCCCCATCTAGAATACCCATATTCCTAACGTAAGAAATTTGGATGTTATATGTGAAGAAAAAGGCATAGATGCTTGTCATGGGTACACAGTGTATCTTCCAGCAGCAGTTAGAAAATGAAATTAAATGAAACTAGGCTTTTTATCAGGCAAGGATCCCTGCTACCCAACTAAGAAAGGAAGTTACTACTTTGGACATAGTTCTTACCCATCTATAGATGGGTTCTTTTGCCAGGAACCTTGTAACTCAACTAGTACATTCTGGTGTTTCCATTGGAGACATCCAGGGTTCAAATCCTGCTCTTCTCCAACTATTGAATTATAAAAAGTAAAATAAAAAAAGATGGGCTCTTTTCTAGAAATTGTGGCACCATCCTTTTTTTATTATCTTTATGGATACACGATCTAATACATTTGGGTATATTATCTCTTTCTCACTCACTCTCTCTCTTTTAATGAATAAGTAAGAATTTTATTGAAAGTAGTTAAAGAGCACATCAAAGTACACAACCTGTGAATTTGAGAGGGACCAACAAAAATGACACTAATCAAGAATTAACTGTAGCAAATTATAGAATGAATGACCACTTAAAAGTAACCTTCCAATTATATACAAGGAATGTCAGAAGATCCATCTTGTAGCTCGTTTAATTCCTTAAAAGTGTCTAGCTAGTGCAGTCTCTTATTTCAGTGGCTCATTATTTTGGAGTTGAAGTTCTTAGATTTGTATTGGAGCTTCCTGCTCTTAGTGTGTAACTAAGCTGTGCTTTCCAATTTACTTGTGTTCCTTTTTACAGATACTACTTGATGTTGTTTCAGTATTCAAAATGGTTTCTTCTCTCGCCCAGAAGAAGCAATCAGTAAAGATTTCCCAAGAAGGAATTGAGGTTGGTACCTGTGTAGGTGCTATGAATTCTTCTGGTTATTTTATTTTATTTTTTTTCTCTTTTTAGATGGCTTTTTGCATATGAATTTCTTTTCTCGTTTTCTTACCTTAATTTTTTTTTTCTTGTCTTGTTATGACCCTTGCAGATCTTCAGGGAATATTATCCAAACAATGAGGAGTTTGCTACCCTTGAGTGTGTATGGAAATCAGATAAGTTTGTATTACTTGAGAGGGCACATAAGAGCAAGACTGGAAGTCAGGAGGGGGATCTCATAGAAGACATTTCTTTAGGAGCATCTGCTGTGAAGTATCAAAGTATTGAGTCTTTTCTTGGAGGTAAGCATTTTCATGGCTTCCCTCTTTTATTTTTGTCCTCACCCCCTCCCTCTTTCCTTATTCTTTTCTAGAAAAATTAGTTTGGTGTAATTGCATGTTCTATACGTCTTACAACTTCCTATGCGGCAAGAATATTCTTCATTCGTTCATCTATATCATTTACACGTTATGTTTTTTTTATTCTGATGTAATAAGATTGATATTGCTGCTGAATTTGTTCATCAAGTAATCACAAACAGTGGCTGTCCCTGCTATAATTGACTCTGGATATTCATTGGGTGAAATGTGTCTTCATTGAATAATTTTACCATCTATTGCTGAAGAGTGATTTACCAGGGTCTGATAAATTGTGTACAAGATCCAAAGGAATTCCACATACTCAAGGTTACAGTTTCCCTGGGTTTATTAAATGTAGTGAGGTCCTAGGGCTCAATTGGATTGTCAACAGACTCAAACACTATCTCCATGTGTGTGTATCCATTTGGTAGGGTAGGAACCAGATAAATATTATTACTTCTAATCATGAATCATAATTTAGTCTATCATAAATATACTACTAAATAGAATGTAATTCTGTCTATAATTTCTAGTTTTCTACAGCTGGTTTCCTGCTATCTGCTTTTTTATGGGATCTTATTGCTATTGTTTTTTACAAAGTCCTGAATGGCTCTTTTGTAGAAAATGAAGTTGTTCCCATTAGGGTTGATGCAGCCCAAATGGACAAAAAAGATCCATCTCATATCACGGAGAACAAGACTGATTTACTGACAGGCTCTTCCCTGGAGAGTGACGATGGGAAGGCAGTTGAAAGCTGTACAGAAGTAGGAGATGGGAAGGCAGTTGAAAGCTATGCAGAAGTAGGAGACGGTTCAGGCATTGCAGTTGCCCCAAGCAAGAAACTTCCACCGGTAGATGGTTTGCTTACAGCCACAAAGACCTCTACAAGTTCAGATGTGTTAAAATCTAAGGCCGGATCAAGAAAAGTAGCATTTGTGTCGGTGAAAAATCCTCCAGCATCAACAGCAAATGTGAAAAATCCTCCACTGTCAGCCACCAATATTACCACATTCGACTTCAAGGAAAAAGAAACCAATACTGATAAAATGGAAGATCCATTTTTCAGCTTGCTCACTGGTGGAAGTTTAAAGGACAGTCTCTTCTAGTTTTTATTATTATTATTATTATTATTTTCCCTGGAAGATAGTCTCTTCTAGTTATTAATCAGCTTAGCAGGCAATTTTGTTACTGAAAATAATCTCATTTATTATTCTTTCCATATTATTCTTTGACTTTAAGGTAGGGGAAAGCAGTCTAAAGAAATCCCAATGCCATCTTCTCAAGATATTTTGCTTGGAAGTCAATTTTAATATTCATTGATTTAGACACTGCACAATTCTAAAGAAATCCCAAATTTAATATTAAATTATGGCTTATTTCTTCCTATGCAAAAAATAATTTTTCACATATGTGTAGACTTATTTGATCTCAAGAATCATTCTTGTATCAACTGGAAGAAGTCTCAGGTTAGATCCAAGGAATCAATTATTTTCACCAACCATCTAATCTCTTTAAGCTTTCAATAACCATTATACACGATTTTTTTAGGTGAAATTACATTATTGGTTCTTGAAGTTTACCTTATGAGTACAATTGATCCCTTAAATTTCAAGTATGTTCTATTAGTCCTTAAAGTTTTAAAAATGAACAATGTTAATCCTTTCGTTAACTACAATTAATAATATTATTTATGTAGCTAACTGAGTAATGACTTGTCAATTTTTTTATAATGATGTGTCATTTTTTAATTTAAAAAATTACAAAATTATTAGAAATTACTAAAAATATTAGTATATATAAGTTTTACTAACTTATTATGCCACGTAAATGACTTAAAAAATAGTTTTACACATCTAGGTGTCCTTATCATTTTGGTAAAAATTTAATACTTAAAAAAATTAAAAACTGCATATTTCTCCTCTCAGCCTTTCTCTCTTATGTTCTTCGTCTACCATCTCCTAGAAAATACCCAATATCAAACTCTAATTCAACTGACTCATTTGAACAATATTAGCGTCTCTTATGAGTCAGAATCAACGATGAATAACTTTATTCAATTTCAAAATATTTTCTAAAGTCCCCCCTTTTGTTTCAATTTCACTAGGGTTTCAAATCTAAATATAATTTTGATCTTCTTTTCAAACCTAATTCAAAATTTCCACAATGCATATGAAGCCCTATGGAAAAAGACGAAAGAGCAACAACTCCATATACCTCCAAATCTAGATCCTATTTGAATCGACTACATAGCAATGGATTATAATTGCTTCAGATACTAATAAGTTATAAGGATTCAAACAAAAAATTAGGTGTATTATTTGAAAGTTCAACAATTAAGGCATGAAAGTTAGAAATTTTCAAATATTTGAAGAATTTTAAGTATTATATACAGGTTTTATTATCTGGGAAAAAAAATGAAAGAACTATTGGTCCTTTTTCTTTCTCCACCCTGAACTAGTGACAGTCATTGTGAGAATCATTGTTGCCTGTCACATTTGTTGCACTCAAAATCTTCTTTGTCATGGGTTGCTTGCACCAAACCTTAGACTTCTCTTACCTCTTGATTTTTGTTGAGTTTTCCTAGCATATTTTGTTGGCTCTGAGGTATTCTGGCAACTTGATCGGAACATGGTGAAGTCAAAGGGAAATACTTACATAAGGAATTACTTACACAAGGGAAGAGAGGGTGGGGCTGAAGCCAATATATTTTTTTTTTCCATAAGAATAAATAAAAATCAATTAAAAATGACATAAGACACTTAAGTTGCCACATCAATTTGTAAGTACCTTTAGTAAATTAAAAATGTTACATCATTATTCTATTAGCCACATAGACAATCTCACTAACGATAGTTAACAGAAGGACTAATATCACTCAGTTTTAAAATTTGAGGGATTAATAGTGCTCACTTGAAACTTGAGGGACTAATTGCGCTCACAAGATAAATTTCAGGGACCAATTGTATGGTTTCGCCTTCTTTTAAAATTGGATGTTTGTGCCAAAACAAACATTGGATTTGAAACAGTGTATTAAATTGGTACTGAATCAATATTGAAAATTTCAAAAGGAAACTTTGATTTTTTAATTCATAATCCTTTGGAAACTTAGTGACAACTTTGTTGAACCTAAAAGAGCATATATTTCTTGTAGGGTCAAGAATTGTAGCCCAAACCCAAGAAATATGGAATATAAGCCCAACAAGCCCAATACAATGAATTTGTAGAGAATTGGTGAAAGAGCTGGGCTAATAGTGAACTCAACAACGTCTAATAAAGGGTCAACAGATAAGTAAGTGTAAGAACAAATTTGAAACTTGAATAAATTGTTGTCCGAAGAGACAAACTTTTGTTTATATAATTCTTAGAGTTACAATAAACCTTCTTTCTTTCTTCCCCTCTCCCTTTTTTCTTCCCTCCCCTTTTATGAGAGGTCCTTTACCTTTATATAGTTTTCTTGTTGTCTATCTTGATCATACACTTGTTCTTCATCTAAGCATTCCCTTGAGTATATGTCCCATCAGGTATCTTCTTTAGTTCTCCATGAGTGGTGGTAGTTGAGGCTGCACTGTTCAGGGGTCTTCTCCACATAAATGCGGCCAAAAAAGTTGCTACAGTATATTTAATGCGGTGGTAGCAGCTTTTCCTTTAGATATTTCTCTGTTCTTATCATCTTTATACGTGTATGAAGTTCATCCTTATCGATGGAACTTCCCAGAAGATTTCCCAAACCACCCAGGTATTTGCTTAACTAGTATTCTTCGTATCCGAGAAGGATATACTCCTCGGACTATATTCCTCTATCACTTCCTTGCATGGTTCTCCAGTCCAGGGCCTTTTCTAATCATTTGCTCCTCCTCGGACGTACCCATATCTTCAAATAGGGCCCAAGACCCAATATATAAATTTGAGCTTTTATCCCCACATTTCCCATATAAAAGTGTGCATCTAATCATTATTAGGCATAGAAGCACTATTCCACCACCTCCTTAATAAAATAAGTAAATAAATAAAAATAAATTAAAGAAAAAAAAATATTATAAAAATCTAAATTAAAGTAGTTGTGACGGCTATTTGAAGTAGTGAGGTGACTCAACAAATTATAAAACCGTTTAATAAAGGACAAAGTTTTCTTTCAAACTAGGTTGGAGGAAAGTTCCTCTAACCTATTAGGTGACAACTCAAAAATTAAATTATTCACGTTTACTTTTAGTAACATGACTTATTTAATAGTCATGTGATTTACTTAAATAATTTAATAAATTGTGATATCCTTATACATGTGAACGGTCTTATAAACCAACATGTAATAGGAGGAGATTTCTCTAACTTAGTTTAGAGGAAGATTTTTTCTTTCAATAATGATGATAGAAAAAGTGTTCATTATCATTGATTTATCCATTTATGTGTTGTTGATGCTCATTTTGAGGCCCAATAGCAAGAAGAAGCTCAGTAATATGGGCAGAGAAGAGTTATTGGATTGTTAGAAAAACCATTAACCCTGAACGGCAAGAACAATGATTCATAGGCCCATAAAGTACATAAATGGGCCTTGAGGAAAGCAAACAGGCCTAAAAGAACTTGGAGAGAGAAATAGTAAACCCATGGGCATTATGTGATGTAGAAAAGTGAGAATGGGCTACATCAGGCCCGAAGTAATGAAGTAAGAAAGTAAGGGGTTAATGGAAAACCCATAAACCCCAAGAATGAAGGATAAGGTAATCAGGCTAAGGAAACCCAAAAGAGTAGTAAAAACCTATGGGTATGTAGAATTAGAAAATAGACCAAAGATGCCCAAGGAAAGCAAATAGGCCAAGTATGCCCAAGAAGAAAGAAATGGGACAAAGGAGCCCACAAGCAATGTAATGGGTTAAGAAAAGCCCAAAGTAGCATAAGTATAAGTTCAATGACCATATTAAGTCATTGAGAAAAGAATAGGCAGCAAACCTAAAGAGGCCTAACAAGCATAGGTCAAATGACACCACGACAAGAATAGCAAAGTGGTATGACAGGAATGGCAATAAGATTGCGGAAGGAGCAAAGAATGGGCTGAAAAACCTTGAAAGGAACAAGCTAATAAAGAATAGAAAATCAGAAAATAGTTCACGCCATAAAAGGTCAAGGATGAGCGAAAGAATACATAGACGAGCCTCTAAACCACGGTAAATGCATGAGCAACGAACAAGCTTTTGGCATACATGGGAAGTGGAGCATGCATAAGACCCAGCCACCAGCCTATACCCAGCCAATACAAGAGTGGTGGGTCATGAGTCAAAGGTAAGAGAGGATATGGTTTAGCACAAGGGAGAAGGGAAAATCTATTATGGGGTTCCCACTCATATTCTTTTGGAGGTGATGTCCTATTGAGATGACATACCACCCAAAAGAATGAATGATGAGTTAGAATCACTAGGTGCATGCCATGAGGGAAAGTAGAAGAGAATGCCACGGTGAGTAAACAAATAAAATAGTATTCTTTGTTTGGTAATGGGCAATGGCACAACTAGCACAGATAAGTGGTGGTGGCTGGACAGCTGACAAACTAGTGGGTGGTCGGGAGGAATACCCTAAACCAGACAAAAGTGGTTAAAGAATAAAATGGTAAAATCAATCACAACAGGTAGTATATAAAAGGCCCTTGCCGTGCACAGTATCATGACAAGAACAATAGCAACCACTAGGAGAGAATCACAACACTACCATCGCCATAACACCACATAAGCAAGCATTAAGAAAGAAAAGAAAATAGAGGGAAAGAATCAAAGTAACAAAACAGAGAGAAAATAGAAAAGAAACAGAGTGTAAAATGGTAGACATGCACCAATAGGTTGATCCATTCTCTCCCTCTAAAAGCCTACCCTTTATCGAGGATAAAGAACTCGTTTGGGCACAAGCTATTCAAGTCCGTCACCTCAAAGTGGGTAATTTCTATGGTAGGATTATCCTGTGGGGTTATCCGCTTTAAGGAAATGGTTCTCTCCTTGGCCTCAGCCCCGTAACAAAATTGAACATGGCAAACTGATCTTTCATTCTTTGATTTAATCACTTCTTGGTATTGTTTCTTATTTTGTCTTTGCAATATCACCTATAATGTGTTCATTTTCCCTATTTTAACTGAGGATCCCTTACTTGTTTTTCCTAACAAGAAATGTATTTCTTTTATCATTGTTTTATTGCATTTATCTACCATAACTTTTCTGTAGCAACTTCACCTGCCATGGGCATGTGACTAAAAGTTTTAACAAACGATGCATAGTTTGTGCACAAGCCGAACTACGATGAGTTGTAATTGGACCGGTCACGACTTTCTTATCTAGAACACTTGGGCCTAGTACAGTCTAAGACATTCCAAACCAAAATCACAAAAGGCTCACCACATGTGTCTATTTTGATAATTAACATTAAATTCATCAACTATCTATTATATTTTTATATAGGTTTGAGTTGTACATAAATAAAGTATGGACAAAATTTGGCTATAAATTTAGTTGTAGTTAATATGCATATATATATATATATATATTTAGATTTTTTTTTTTTTTGAGAAAGAGTCAATATATTTTTATAGATGTGATAAATCCATTATTAGATTACATTTTCTTTTTACATAATTCATGTTTAAAAATTTTCTAAAAGATAAAAAAATCAATAACTGTTATTAATTAAATGTTTAAATTTTAAATTTTTGTAATATAAATTTATGTATAAAAATAAGTTTATAAATTGAATTGTAAATAATATTCGATTGACATAAAAATTGATATACAAGTTAAAAACATAAGAAAAAAAAAAAAAAAAAAACACAAAATCCAACAACAAGATTTTCAAAAAATGTTAATTTTTTCCGTGAGAGTCGTGGCCAAACTTTGTCGAATGAGTATATTCGTTTAAGGGCCTGGCCGACGTAGGAATAGTCAGACCAAGACGATGATGTGTCAAAGGACTTCATTTTTGATTTGTAGTATCTGGTTGAAGAAAGAGCTAAACGGTAGTTAATAGTGGATGTAATGTAAGATCACTGTACAACTAGACATGTGACCCCAGAAAGATATGAGTCATATGAACGACAAAACAAGCACAGCAACACACGCACACACACGCACACACACGGAGAGTCAGAGAAACTGAGAAAAAAAAATGAGTTTGTGACAGTGGATGTGAAGACTCTGAAGCTTAAAAAAAGAAAAACAATAAAAGAAATGGTACAAGTTCTTCTTCAGTCATCACCACTACTCCTCCAATGTTGTTCCTCTTCTTCTCCTCCCATTCCTAGGTAATCATCTAACAGTTTTGGCTTTAAAAAATTGCAACTTTCATGCTCTAAACTTATCTTCTTCCTGATTTCTTTGTTAATTTTATACTTTTCTTTTCTGGGTTGATTTTTATTTTTATGTGCTTTGTTCATGTAAGAGAGAAGAGATTGTGAAATTGGATATGAGGAAATTAGAGAAACAGAGAGAATTTGTGAAAATAAGTCAAATTTGATTACAATGGAGATACATAGGTTGAAGGTTGTAAACTCTACACTCTTATGGTAAGGAATGGTGCAATGTGAAATGGGTAGACATCTTTTTTGTGAATCTGTTTTAGTAAATGTGGGAAAATGTTTTGGGTATTGATGATCAATACGTATGGACTATGTTTCAATTCTGTTTTGTTTTTTTCTTTTTCCCACTCTCAATTTTTAGGAATTTTTGTATGGAAACAGTTAATGATGGCTGGTGAATCTTCTGATTTTTATGTAAGTGGAATAGGTTGAAGGTAGTTTAGAATTTGGTGGACTAGATTTTGATATCCGGGTAGGACTAGGACACAATCAATGGTGACAAGTCAAATGTGATTGATATTTGGAGTGCATCATCTATGAGGCACTTAAAGGTGTGAAGTTTTCACATAAATTTTGGCCGTACTCCATGCTTTTACTTGTAATTCCCATGTGCCACTGAAGAACTCCAACAGGCCAACCATGATGTTTTCCCATCTTTAGGTTGTTCCAAGTACATAATTACATGTATTGTCTCTCCACTTTCTGATTCATGAACAATTAGGATATATATACTCTATGTGTTTTCCATAAAATTTACAGCAACGACAATATTTTGCTGTCCAAACAGGGCAGTGAGAGGAAAAATAATGTTCAAATTCTCTTCTGAGCAAACTTTATCAAGTAAGCTTGTGACCAAACATGTACTATCTGGGCTTGCTGCTTCGTTAATATTTCTATCTCAGACAAACCAGGTCAGTAAACAAGATACTGTATGTGCTAGCATTGAATGGTTGGAATTTTGATGCAGAGTTCCTAACTTTAAATGAAGTCCTATATTTCCTTCACTACTTGGTATGTAATAACTTGCTATGCACAGAAGATAGGCATAGAGAGAGGGACCAAACTATTGTCATGGGCTCCATATTACGAAGATTATAGGCCAAAATTTACTTATGGTAACAATAGTTTTAATCCCTTCCCTTCCAAATATACTCAGAAGCTTGTTAAAAAGAGATAGTCTGGCTTTACGTTTGCTTTAAGTGCTGATTTTATTGGTATTTTTCTGAACTGTTTTCATATAAACCTTAAAATTTGAAGATGTTGTAGTTGGGTTGATTTTTATAATTTATAAGGAATCTCATACCAGATTAGATGGGCTAGTGAACTTGCAAGAGCTAGAGATACAAGATTATTGCAATAAACTAGGCAGATATCTCCATATGATGAACATGATCTGTTTCAATATCAGCCTATTTTTCGTGGGCAGGTTATTGCAGCAGATTTATCTTATCACCCCAATATATGCCAGCTTGCTAGTGCACCAAATGGTACATTAACTCTCCCACTTGTTGAGGGGTCTGATGAAAGAAGTGGGATGCTAATGATGATGAGAGGTATGACAGCCAAGGATTTCAACCCCATTAGATATTCTGGAAGATGGTTTGAGGTTGCTTCACTCAAACGTGGATTTGCTGGACAAGGTCAAGAAGACTGTCACTGCACTCAGGTATGCTAAGGATAGATATGATAGTGACTTGCATTGAAGACTGTCACTGCACTCACGCTAATGTGTATCTATCGAGATAGTGGTTTGCATGACAAAATTAAGCCTATTTTCTTACCCACTTTAGTACATTTTAAATTGGCCCTTCATATCCAAATTTATCATTGTATGAAAGCATAAAAGACGTGTAAAAGAATCTCCAACTTCCTGGTTGACAAAAGAAATGTTGGGTTGTAGCTAGTTCAAGTGGCAACCACTTGTTCGTCCAGTGCAGCTCAGAGATTCATGTTGTGGATGATGCAATAAAAGAGTTATATTGGAATCCAAAACATATATTTATATTCTGGTCTCTAAAATAAATAGGGATCTTTCTTTGTCCTATTTATAAAAAAATACGACACTGGTCTTTCAGTCAATACTTTATGCCTACAGATTTCAGGTGCTAAATATACTTATTTATCAAATTACAGGGTGTATATACATTTGATATGGAGTCACCCTCTATCCAAGTTGATACCTTTTGTGTTCATGGGGGCCCCAGTGGGTATATTACTGGCATTAGGGGAAAGGTTCAGTGCCTTCCAGAGGATGATTTGGAGAAGAATGAGACTGAGCTAGAAAAGCAGGAGATGATAAAAGAGAAATGTTATCTTCGTTTTCCGACATTACCATTTATCCCCAAGGAGCCTTATGATGTGATTGCTACTGATTATGACAACTTTGCTCTTGTTTCAGGAGCAAAAGACAGAAGCTTTATTCAGGTAATTATATATTAGGATAAGACAATGTCAAGAACTTGTTAGTCATGTTTATTTGTCAAGTATCACATTGTTGTCACTTCTTTCATAGTCAGTCGAATCTTTTTTCTAGTTATGAAGGTTATAAGAGTAGTTGATGTAAATTTGTAGAGGGAAAACTCTGATGAGAATGTTGAGCAATTTCAACTATTGCCATTGCTATTACTGGACTTTGATAACTTTAGAATAGAATTGAGTAGCCAACATGTCAACTTGATATATTCTAATGGTTGTAATCAGTAATTTGTTTCAGAACTGTCCATATGAAATTTGTCTTTCTTTTTGATCATCCAAATTTCAATAAAGTATACTCATTGATTTTAGAGTGTGATCTCATAATATTTATGACCAATCTGTTAATAAATGTTGTTGGCATCCAATATTGAAAATCTCCTTATTTAAAGTATATTCTTTGGTATCAATATTTTTCAGATCTACTCAAGGACACCTGACCCTGGACCTGAATTCATTGACAAGTACAAAACTTATTTGGAAAACTTTGGGTACGATCCAAGTAAAATCAAGGATACTCCACAAGACTGTGAAGTAATGTCAAATGGTCAGTTAGCTGCAATGATGTCAATGTCTAGAATGCAACAGGCTCTAACAAACCAATTTCCTGACCTAGAATTGAAGGGCTCTGTTGAATTTAATCCATTTACAAGTGTATTTGATACCTTGAAGAAGCTCCTTGAGCTATATTTTAAGTAGTACTGAGTTCAAACAAATTGTGGTGTTCTTTTATACTTTACACTGACAACAGAATACACCAAATTATTTTTCCTATAAATCTTAATTGTTCAATATTATTTTCTTGATAACTGCTTGCAAAATGCAGACACTTGTACAGTATTGAAAAAACGGATTTATGATCAGTTCAATATAAGATTAACTGCTTGCAAAATGCATGTTACTTTAGTAATGCATGAACTACCTCAGACCAAAACTGTCCGTCAAAACCTGACATTTTTTAGCAGAACTTTACCTGAAACTTCAATGTCATGTGGTTACATGCACTCACACACAGTGGCTCCGTTTCATATTTCGTGACTAAAATTTATTTCTAAAAATCGTTGCTTTAGGGATTTACTTGAACGAGACAAAATTATTATAAGTTCCACTTTTGGGTCATTAACAATTGCTAATGTCTCCTTGTCTTGTTTGGACATAGTTGTTTGAGATCTCATAAAACCAATTAATTAGATTCTATGCCTCTAAAGTAGGAGAAAGTATCTCCTGTTACATCTTTTTACCATCACATGGTATTTACTCATGGCTTGTTACAAGACTACTGACTTGATATGTAACAAGAGTTACTTTCTCCCAAATTAGAACAACAAATGATTAAAACAAGTCTATTACTTTAATCCAACATCAAACCATTCAAAGTTCACATGTATTTTGTGTGACAGGGGAATAACACAACTTTGACATGATTTAGTTTCATTAGTAGTGACAGTATTTTAAATACCATTAGCCTTTTAGAAATGTATAACACCTTCCGAAGGATATATAAATGCTCAAATAAATAAAATCTAAAATTAGGTAATTTTATGGCACTATTAGCTGAGATATTGAAGGATACCAAAATTTATATTTATATAATACTAAAATCTGAAACGTAGCATTTAATATTGAGCTAAATTAGTAGCTACGTCATTTCCATCTTCTTTTTTGAATTTTTCTTACAATTTTAAAATAATTTTTATCAGTTTTAAAATACTAATAAATATAAAACAATTCTCAGTCCTATCTCCACCATAAAGCCTACTTCTTATAACTTTAATTCCACTGTAAAAGCCCAAATCCAAAACTTTTTCAACCAAAACCCTTTGTGAAACCTTTTGTTTTCACGGTTTCAACTTTCTGTTTTTCCTTTTCTTTTGTTGCAGAGTTTCAAATTCCTGTCTCCCCACCTTTTGTTTCACCATTTCAAATTTAGTTCCTTCCCCTTCCCCAATTTATGTTCTACGGTTTCACATTTAGTTCACACCAGCCTCTATCTTCCTTCTTTCCTGGCTTCCTCTCCTCACAATATATAAATACTAATAGAAGTTGCATGATTCAATTGATGTATCTCTAAATCCTAGTTTCTTTTGTGCTCTATTCTTTTGCTTGATTTTGTTTTTTTTTTTTTGTTTTTTCCTTTTTACATTTTGTTACTGTCAACTATGATGTGGATGATTGTTTCTTAGGGTGTTGAAATTTTGAGGGGCCAACCCCATCACCCTCAAAGTGTTCGACCAAATGCTTGAGCCAAACTGAAAAAGGGGCTTTGACTGAAGGAACCTTCAGTTGTCAGTCAAGTAATAATGGACTAGGAAAGGTAACATGCCATAACATGTTTCTGATTTTTTATTTATTTTTAAATGAGACACGTTTGTCATTTTGATCATCAAATATGTATACAAGTTTCTTGCTTATTGTCTTACTTAATTGTGTGCTTTTGTTAACCGTATAAAGTTATAGATTGATTTAATTCGATATACATCTATTTCTGATTAATTCTATGGTTTTAAAAATCGGTAGGATCAAAGAACTGGAATAGAGAGTAATTCTCGGTTTTATGGTTGGACTGATAGTCGAACTGATGATATCATAAATAATTAATTAATAATTATAAAATATAAATAAATAAATAATTTTGTAACTAATCATTTTAACTAAAAAATTAAATTAAATAATAGTAAAACATCAAACCTTAACTTTAATTTATATATTAGACAGCCAAACTCAAGCCCACTACAAAAAGTATTTTAGTTATTCTTTCATTTTTCAAATAACAAAAAGTCACCGATGAGTACATTATACACAAAGAAAAAAAAGAAAAGAAAGAAAGCAGTGCAAGTTAGAAACAATCTTTGATTTTTTTTTTTTAATATAAACTCTGTGATTGTAATTGCTGTTTTAAAGCCAATTGGGATCTTAGCACATCTAGGTCTCCTTTGCTTCAACCATTGTTGTAGGTTCTTGATTTATTCTTGATGAATCTTTCTTCCACTATTTTATAGGGGTGGCAATTCGTATTTACGTGTTGAGTTCGTTTCGTGTCAAGTCATGAGTATTCGACTACATAGGTCAACACTAACCCGACATGTTTATTAAACGGGTCAAGATTCCTCAACCCTAACACGGCCCATTTATTAAACGGGTCAATCGTGTCGACCTGTTTATCAAATTTTATCAAAATGAAAAAGAAAAAAAATTACGAAAAAACAAAAAAAAAAATATTTTTAATATAAAATGCAGAATTAACGAGTAGCTGCATCACAAATAATTATTCAAAAATAAAGCATATCTCAATATCACAAATAATCAATCACAATATGTCAAAGAAAATAAATCATAACAACTAATACGTTTAATTACCTAGAGTTTGAAGGGTATATTAGTAAAATGTCATTTAATTAAACGGGTCAGACGGGTCAAACGGGTTCTATGTGTTCAACCCTAACCCAACCCGTTTATTAAACGGGTCAGCCGTGTCAACCCGAATATGACACGAACCCGTTAAGCCTCAACCCATAACCTGTTAATTTCGTGTCAGGTTGCGGGTCGTGTCAAATTTTGCCATCCCTACTATTTGATTTTCATAAATTCCTTCACTATGGAATTTGAGAGGTTCCTCAATGCTTTGTTAGTGCACTTTGATTCATTGTTTATTTTTTTGCTCACAATTTAAATGTGGTTGTTGGTTTTTGAACAACTTATACGGTTAGTATTTGTTTTGGTATTCTTAAATTATTGCTTTTGGTTATGATTCTGTTGTGGTTGTGTTTTGTATATGGATTTTTCCTTAATTAAATTTGTATGGCTATTTAATTGATTCGTAGATTGGTTTAGAATTGATATTGTTTCAATGATGTCTAGTGATTATATGGCTTATTAGTGTTTTTTTTTTTTTTTTTTTTTTTTGTGAATCCTATTAGTTAAATTTAGGATGTTGCTAGTTAATTGTCATGTAAGCCAAATCTAAGTTTAATATTATAATTTTCCTCTACAATTCAAAGATGATGCACAGTAAATATATGTAAGCCTAATTTGTAGACTTTGTCCAATCCCCTAATGTATTAATTATTCAAAAGAGTGTAAGCCAAATGCGTCTGTCAGGAATGGTTTTTTACTTAACTTTATATGTTGTTATAGTGATTTTACTCTTAAGGTTTAGAATTTTTAGACAAATTTTGCAGCAGGTGTTTTGGGTCAATAACCAGTATAGGTTTGGGTGTGGAGAAGAAAATAGATGGATTGAATGATGTGTGTTAGGGTAATAAGCAAGGATAAGGTTTAATTGGAGTTATAGGCTGAGGTTGTTGCATTTTGTGATGCCCCAATTTGATTGATTGTGTGATGTATGTGGATGT